>OX578144.1:81690300-82257800 GCA_951213105.1 Amaurobius ferox
ATTATATGCATGTGTGTCGAACATTTCTTTAACTAATTTCAAACAATCCGTATGCAGTACACAAAGTTTTTAAATACATGTATTTTAATAGTATTACTTGAAAACCACATTAGTCGGATTGTTATTTGATTTATAAATAATCAAACCAGTGTTTGAAATACTACTGTATATTTTGATAAGTTTCTCATACGCAATCTGATATGCAATCAAATTATGAACAATATTCTTTATTAAACAATTCGTCTTTCCCCTCCAATTGCACGTGTAGCGAGAATAAACCAGAACTGGCGATAAAGCGACGTTTGGCGTGTGGCATGAGAGATTACTTCTGAAATTGTTGAATCGGTATACACTCTGGCCTTTCGCGTATGAGACACCACTTTCTCTATACTATATTCTATAGTATGAGACAATACTTTCCGTATACTATATTCTATAGTATGAGACAATAATTTCTCTATTCTATATTCTATAAGACAATACTTTCTCTATACTATATTCTATAGTATGAGACAATACTTTCACTATATATTCCATAGTATGAGATAATAATTTCTCTATACTATATTCTATAGTATGAGACAATACTTTATACTATATTCTGTAGTATTAGAAAGTAAAAATTCCCTTGAGTGAGTCTCATTTATTGAAAAAGTGTCATCGAAATCTATCACGTATTTTAGGAGATACATAGCTTGGAAGCATATTTTCAAATTTTCACTTACGCAGAGTTCCTAGGAAAGTTGTAACGTACCCGATTAATTTTTATAAGGAAATTCCACGAGTCTATCTATAGCAAGGTGACCAGGCCAGATCGAAAAAAAAAATTGATTGCAGCACTCTCTAGTGGAGGATTGAAACAGTTAGGATAACAAATTCGCGACAAAACGTGGTAGACAGAAAAAGTCAATTACAAAGTTGTAGAGCATTGTTCAATGAGTAAGAATAGTCATTGAAACTGTTACAGAAGGTATTTATTGAACACAATATGATTATAGGCGAATGGATGTTATATTCGGAAATGATATAATGCACAACACTTATAATCGGCTGTTCTAAAAGCTGCTCAAGCCCTCAGGTGAGTGGGGCGGTCTGGGTAAATCAGCAAAATACTTATATGATTAGGTGTTTAACATAAAACCTGTTCAAAATACCTTTTGTAAGCAATAATTCACATTTGAATACGATAAATCGTACTAGCGTATTTTGAAAAACACTGCAGATGTCATCGCGTTACATGCCCTGATGATAAAACTTTACGACATGCATTTATTGCCTTTCGTATACGCGTTTCGTTCGTTCCCGGTGACGATGCCTGCTAATTAGACAATACTCTTTATGCAACATTGTGATTGTTTTTTTCGTCTACTTCGATATGTTGTTAAGAGTTCTCTGTCCTTAATTTTTAAATTCTTCCCTAGGGGCGTTGCAATCACTTTTATTCATTTGGACATGGCCACTTTACTATAGATAGACTCATGGATATTTCTTTACAAAGTTAGTGCTTAAGGACTTTTCCATGAACACTGTATATTAAAGCGATACAAAATTATAAAAATTTTAGTCACAAAACTTCTCTTTATTATGATTAATAAACACGTGAAAAAAATATGTAAATCTTATAATTAATCCTGACAGGTACGCAGAAACATGTGTTTAATTTTTTTAATCCTGAATTCATTGTACGGTGATAGAACTTATATCAGAATATTACCTAAACTAAGCTTAATGAGCTGAAAAAATTGTCATAATCCATTCTGGATCACCAATAACCGTAGCTTTGGGAGCGCGATTATTCGCTTTAGGAACACCTCCTATCGATGGCTCTGTGCTTGTAAATTTTACCATTTCTGTCTTGTGTCGTATGAGCTCAGTCTTTTAGTAATTTGAGGTAGGTTTTGAAGCATGACTGTCTTCATCGTCACCACAGAGATTTATAAAATTGAAACATATAGCAAGTTTTCGTGCTGCCAGCGCAGATGTCTGCTATTCCGAGTTGAAGAGCAAAATAAACTTAGATTCCATAAACACAGATTACCCAGCTACTGATTGCTGTACTGAGAGTGCCGTCATAGCTTTGGGAACACCCTTTATCTTCGATTTTGTGACCATGAACTTGGTCATTGCAGACTCGCGCACAGTCATCTTATAATGCGTAGCTGGTTTTTATGGCTGAATTTGTCGATCACCATAGAGGTTTGCAAAATTGCAATGCAGTACGGTTCTCGGCTATTTGTTGTAAAACGGTGATAATATCTAGATGGAATCTAGATTCATTTGCTGTAGGTCTCGGCACTTGAAATGCCATTCTTAATTTGATTTACACCTACACCAATTTTTATTAATTTCACTTTATATCTTTTTGCATTATCGATCAACATCTTTGAAGGGCTCGTTCTTGGTTCCCAGAGCACGTGGAGAGTTAAAACTTGCACACAGTTTCATCTCACAGAATATTTTTATCTATCAACTTTTTATGTTATTGCGTTATGTCGTCACGTCATTGCGTTATATAGACACGTCATTGAGTTATACAGTCACGTCATTGAGTTATATAGTCACGTCATTGCGTTATATAGTCACGTCATTGAGTTATATAGTCACGACATTGAGTTATATAGTCCCCTAACAGCATTTTTTTTTACAGTGCGTAAGATTTACGTTACACTGTGACTTTGGGATGTCACAGGACGTCGCAGTACGTCTCGGCAATGTCATATTGAGGTCACAGCGAAGTTATTTTGGTCATTTTCATGGTTGTTTGTGACGTCGCATAATAACTTGTTTGCGACGTCACATTATAATTGCCATTGTAATGTCGTCACATGGTTACGTGTTAATTAAATTGTGGAAGCGTCAAAGAATATAGTCACAATGAAGTTACAAAGTTACTAATACGTAACGTCGCATAGCAGTCACAAATATGATGTCACATTGTGACCTAGATGTCACGTGACTGCAGCGTCACTGTCACACATGTGACGATCTTTGCTGTGAGGGTCACGTTATTGAGTTATATAGTCACGTCATTGAGTTATATAGACACGTCATTGAGTTATATAGACACGTCATTGAATTATATAGTCACTTTAGTGAGTTATATGGTCACGTCATTGCGCTATATGGTCACGTCAGTGCGTTATATGGTCACGTCATTACGTACTATGTTTTTGCTTCATTATATGGTTACTATGTCCTCACGTTACTATGTTTTTACCCCATTTCTTTGTAAATTACTGTCTAGCGTCTTCCGGTGAAATGTTTTCCTGGTTCCAACGCGTCATTCCATGTGTAATACTACATAGGTTTGTACGTCAATTATGTCAAAAAGGGTAAGAGTGTGGATGAGGGAGGAAAAAATAAAACTAGAAATAAAAACTGAAAAGTTAAAAATAAATTAGAAAAAAAACAAGTTTCTCAATGCTCTCCCCTACACAACAGTGGCGAGTAAGAAAGTGGAAAATAAATTTTAATCACACACGAAATTGAACCAAATTGAGGGTGTAGGCTGATTCAATTCAAAATAATACTGTATAAATTTTTGTCACTATCCAAAATTGATATTATTACGAACGTATCCTCTAGAATAGTGGGTGTACACACAGGATACAAGAACGAATCCAAGTTTCTGGGTAAGTCGCGTTTATTCGCAAGCACAAAGTAAACAGGAACAATATACAATCAAACTGCACTTAAATGCTCCACTAACTTCACAAAATCACTGACATTATTCACAGAATGTTGACGACGGAACACCGCGTGCTGTTGGCACTTTTCGGGTGCGGTAGCCTGGTGGTTTTCGCGCTGGATTTGCACGCTGCTACAACTGCCGCCGTGTTCATGCGGAGTACGATCACGTTAAACATGTGGGATCTAAGTCCTTCTGAGAGGTTGGTGGCAGGGGAAGGAGGGTACGGTCTCTTTGGATGCCTCCCCCACTGGGTTCCGGTCTAAATTGGGTGGCTCTTCCCGGCCGTCCAAACAGTTACCTCACATCTTTCTGGTAGGTCCGACGGTCTGGGTCTTAACAACAACAACAACGCTGCCACAACTGCCGCCGTGTTCATGCGGGGTACGATTACGTTAAACATGTGGGTCCGTAAGTCTTTTCGAGAGGTTGGTGGTAGGGGAAG
Source organism: Amaurobius ferox (assembly GCA_951213105.1). Lineage (NCBI taxonomy): Eukaryota > Metazoa > Arthropoda > Arachnida > Araneae > Amaurobiidae > Amaurobius > Amaurobius ferox. Next base: position 81,694,434 of record OX578144.1, read on the forward strand.
GAGGGTATGGTCCCTGTGGATGCCTCCCCCACTGGGTTCCGGTCTAAATTGGGTGGCAATTCTCGGCAGTCCAAACGGTTACTTTACACCTTTCTGGTAGGTCGGACGGTCTGGGTCTCAACAACAACAACAGAATGTTGACGAAAGCAATTTCACAAAACAGCGGCAATAATTCTTTAAAACATTGACAAAAATCACAGTCCAATGCATTTCGTGTCACGTCAACTCGTCAACTCCACTTCAATGGAGGGATGAGACTTTTTATAGACTCTCTATAGAAACTTCTAGAAATATCTCCCTATCTCCTAGACCAATCGTTATTTTGTGAAGTTTCTGGAACATTCTGGATTCTCCTAAGTTCCGAAAGGGGAAACCCCTGGGTTCACGCCATTCTCACGTCATGCTGACGTCATGGACTTTGTTTTCTTCGCCTGGTCTTCGAGAGGAGGCGCCAAAGGGAATATTGCACATTCGCAACAATATCATGCAAAATTGTCGAAAAGAAATGAGGGCGTAGAGGCAGATTAAATAGTTTCGACAATTCTGAATAACATTAATTTTGGATAATGATAAGTTTTATATAATATTGTTTCGAACTGAATCTGCCTACCCCCTCAAAAAGGTTCAATTTCGCGTGTGATTAAAATTTATTTTATTTTATTTTTCCGTGAGCCACCATTGCTTAGTTGAGGTTATTGAAAAACTTGAGTTGGACATTGAAAACTCTCTTATGATTTATTTATTATTTTTCTTTTAATTTTTATTACCTATCTAATTATCCTAAAATGATGAGTGGTATCAAGACCAGCACGGATAACAATGATTGAACTTTCTGATAAAGCATATGTATAAAATCCCTCAAAAGATTCCGTTAAATTCATTATTTTTTATAACTCATTTAATGCGTTTTCATTCTTCAGACATAATTATATCCCTCATTTAATTTTACCTTTAATTGAACAGAAACTTCAACACATAATTTCAAATTATAATCATCACGAAATTCATTTTATCTGAATCTATGCATCGACTTGTATTGCACTTCAACAAAAACTCTTCCTCACTAATAAGCTCCAGCTGGAAGATATACCTTTCAAAAAACTAATTGGCCATAATAATGAGCGATCGTTCCAACTTTTTATGAATGATTGGTTGATATAAGGAAATGATTGGTTGATATAAGGAAATGATTGGTTGGCGGAATCTGTGTTTTACGTAATCGAAGGAAATAGATGTCTGAAACTTTTCGGTGCAAAGCATCTTAAGGCACGGGGAACGGAATGAATCATAAAAAAATCTAATGTGGGCAACACATGACTTTCCTTATATATTGTAATGAATTTGCTACTTTTACACTAAAAAATATAGGTTTTTTTTATAGTAGATACTTATATTCTTTCTAAGATATTGAATTTTCGACAATTAGTCGCCATTTTCATTGATTTAGCGTCACTTTTATCCATTTGGCAACATTTCAAAAAGTCGCCAAGTTGGCGACATTTCGCCAAATTTGTCGCCAAACTCTCGCCAAGCGTTATGGACGAAGAAATAAGTTATTCTTACAGCAGATAAATGACTATTGGCGTTCAAATACAAAAGAATTACTCAAAGTATCTTTTTTTATGAATGGAACGAGCTAGAATCATGAGAATGATGTCACTCAATTTATCGCATGATATTACATATGAAAAATCAACATGTTTCTCAATAGGAAATATTTTTTTATATTTTATATGACTTTTTGACAATTGTTTTGAAACATATGGCATATCTCGAGAACGGTTCATGTTAGCGTTCCAAAATTTATGTTAATCGTTTTCTAATGAAAAATTACTATAAGAAATGTTTATTTGCGTAACTTTATTAGCGGTTTTGATTTTTTGACGATTTTTTCAAAATTTCACTCGAAAATTTAGGGAGGTTCTGAACATTCGATTGCGTATAAAAACAATAGGCTTCCAGTGTTTAAGGATTGTGATTTTGTTTACCAAATTTCGTTCGAATCGGTCCATTCGTTCGTCAGTTATCGTCTCCACAGACTCACTGACACACACACACACACACACACACATATTTCACACACACACACACACACACACACACACACACACACACACATACTTTCACACACACACACAGACATCACTTCAAAAATGTTTGATTCGTGATCAGGGATGCTTGGAACGTGCTCTCCCGTCGAAAACTCTCATTCGAATTTTCTCACCTTCCCAATACTTTCCTTATACATTATGTACATAAGGAAAGTAAAAATGCAACGGAGATGGAGCGGAAGTATGTATCGGAAGTCCCTCCCTATTGTTAAAAATCTATTGTTATAATTTAAAGATCTGGGTCGTATGATCTTGGCGACGAATTCGATCTTGGCGACTTTTGCCGAGTTATGGAAATTTCTCTAATTTTGTAGTTTGGCTACGAACTTCACTAGTTACGTGCTTTTTCCAGAACTTCCACATAGGGTATATAAACTCGTCATTGTTCAGTTGAGTCGTTGACGTGATACGAGGTAAAAATGAAATGTGGCTACTCCAGCGTCTGAGTAAATCATGTAAGAAATGAGACGGAGATGAAACGAAATTATGTAACGGAAATATCCCTATACTTAACCAGCCAAACTCAATAGAAAACTCAATATGCAAAATCTCTTCTGATTATATATAACCTATGAACTATATCATAAAATAATTCTGGTATAAAAGTGTAAAAAATTTAAATTTTAGATCTGCCACATCTGTGCATCGACATCGGTGCTAGTTGCAATAGGCACTAATCGCTTGCAATAACCGCACGCTCATTCGGTGGAAGGAGTACAAACATTTACATCCAAACGTTTCATCGTCTGTAACTTCGCCGTTCACAGTTCGATTCGGACGAAATAGATTACATTCCATTAATCTATCAAAACTGTATAATTAAAAACAAATCTGATGTGGGCAACACATGACTTTCCTTATATAATGTAATGCATCTACTACTTTTACAATAAAAAAAATAGGTTTTTCTTATAGTAGATAATAATATTCTTTCCAAGATATTGAATTTTAGACAATTAGTCGTCATTTTCATTGATTTAGCGTCATTATTATCCATTTTGCGAGATTTTGGCTAATTTGGCAACATTTTAAAAAGTCGCCAAGTTGGCGACATTCCTCCAAATTCGTCGCCAAAATCTCGCCAAGCGTTATGGACGAAGAAATAAGTTGTTCTTATAGCAGATAAATGACTACTGGCGTTCAAATACAAAAGTATTACTCAAAGTACATTTTTTCATGAATGGAACGAGCTAGATCCACGAGAATGATGTCACCCAATTTACAGCATGGTATTACATACGAAAAGTGAACATGTTTCTCAATAGGAAAATTTTTTTTTCATTTTATATGACTTTCTGATAATTTTTTTAAAAAATGTGCAATATCTCGAGAACGGTTCATGTTAGCGTTCTAAAATTTATGTCAATCGTTTTCTAATGAAAAATTACATAAGAAATATCTATTTGTGTAACTTTGTTAGTGGTTTTGATTTTTTGGCGATTTTTTCAAAATTTTATTCGAAAATTTAGGGGGGTTCTGAACATTTGATTACGTATAAAAACAATAGGCTTCCAGTGTTTACGGATTGTGATTTTTGTACCAAATTTGGTTCGAATCGGTCTATTCGTTCGTCAGTTATCGTCTCCACAGACTCACTGACACACACACACACACATACTTTCACACACACACACACACACACACACACACACACACATACACAGACATCACTTCAAAAATGTTTGATTCGTGATCAGGGATGCTTGAAACGTGCTCTCCCGTCGAAAACTCGAATTCGAATTTTCGACCCCGTCACAATACTTTCCTTATACATTATGTATATAAGGAAAGTAAAAAATTAAAGAAAGAAAAAAAGAAAAGAAATAAAAAAAGTCTATGAAAATCGAAGTATTTTTCATAGTACCTTGTATCCTTGTCACACACAACCACATCAACCTTTTCCCATTCGAAATATTCTGAAAGGAGCATCAATCTATAACGAGTAACAGAGTTACTCACTATTTTTATTCGAAATTATGACTATATTTCATGCTTAAAGAACCTCGGAAGATGTTTCAAAGATTTGAGGTTAACATGTGTGTCTCTCTGTCAGTATGTCTATGTGATGTGGATACGATAACATAGAGATGATGTAAATACATATGATAGAGAAATTTTTACTTTCTCATACGTAGCGTTTTCACGAAAAATTTCAATTTCGAGATTTTGATGCCAATATATGTTAAGACCTCCTGAACACGTTTTGACTATTTTTGGAGTGATATATGTCTGTCAGTCTGCCTATCTGAGATCTGTGATCGATTTTTTGAATACACGGATAGTAGGTGCACATATTAATGGATTTTCACGAATAGATAAAACCAAGGACAAAACGTTTTTACTTTCCTTATATACATAATGTATAAGGAAAGTATTGTGACGGGGTCGAAAATTCGAAATCGAGTTTTCGACGGGAGAGCACGTTCCAAGCATCCCTGATCACGAATCAAACATTTTTGAAGTGATGTCTGTGTGTGTGTGTGAAAGTATGTGTGTGTGTGTGTGTGTGTGTGTGTTTGTGTGTGTGTGTGTGTGGAGACGATAACTGACGAACGAATGGACCGATTCGAACGAAATTTGGTACAAAAATCACAATCCGTAAACACTGGAAATCTATTGTTTTTATACGCAATCGAATGTTCAGAACCAAATTTTCGAGTGAAATTTTGAAAAAATCGACAAAAAATCAAAATCGCGAATAAAGTTACGCAAATAGACATTCCTTATGTAATTTTTCATTAGAAAACGATTGACATAAAGTTTAGAACGCTAACATGAATCGTTCTTGAGATATTGCACATTTTTCAAAAAAATTATCAAAAAGTTATATAAAATAAAAAAAAAAATTTCCTATTGCAAAACATGTGCATTTCTCATATGTAATACCATGCGATAAATTGGGTGACATCATTCTCGTGGGTCTAGCTCGTTCCATTCATGAAAAAAGATACTTTGAGTAATACTTTTGTATTTGAACGCCAATAATCATTTATCTGCTGTAAGAATAACTTATTTCTCCGTCCATAACGCTTGGCGAGATTTTGGCGACAAATTTGGCGGAAAGTCGCCAACTTGGCGACATTTTTAATTGCTGCCAAATCAACAAAAATCTCGCCAAATTGATAAAAATGAAGCTAAATCAATGAAAATGACGACTAATTGAAAAAAATTCAATATCTTGGAAAGAATATAAGTATCTGCTATAAGAATAACATTTTTTTAAACATTTTTTAACACATTTTAGTAGTAAATTCATTGCATTATATAAAGAAAGTCATGTGCTGCCCACATTAGATTTTTTTATTTGTAAGAAAGCTTGCATTCTGGCAGATAATGTTTGATCATTTATTCTTTTTTATTCTTAATCTTCCATATTTAACTTTTATTTAGGTTTTTGTTAATATACTTGTTCTTCTGGGTTTAAAAGCTCTTTCAATTGCTATAAGTCAATATTGTTATTTTGTTTCTTGTATGTTCCTCATGCTAAATAACAGGTTTGTTTAGAAACAAAGTGAAAATAACAAGTTTACCTATAATGGTTATTACTTTCCTCATATACATAATGTATAAGGAAAGTATTATGACGGGGTCGAAAATTCGAATTCGAGTTTTCGACGGGAGAGCACGTTTCAAGAATCCCTGATCACGAATCGAACATTTTTGAAGTGATGTCTCTGTGTGTGTGTGTGAAAGTATGTGTGTGTGTGTGTCAGTGAGTCTTTGGAGACGATATCTCACGAACGAATAGAGCGATTCGAATGAAATTTAGTACAAAAATTATAATCTGGGAATACAGGAAGCCTATTGTTTTTAATCGCAATCGAATGTTCAGAACCCCCCCCCCTAAATTTTCGAGTGAAATTATGAAAAAAATCCTCAAAAAATCAAAACCATTAATAAAACTACGCAACTACACATCTCTTATGTAATTTTTCCTTAGAAATCTATTGACAGAAATTTTAGAATGTTAGTATGAACCGTTCTCGAGATATTGTACATTTTTCAAATAAACTTATCAAAAAATACCATAAATTAAAAAAAATATATTAACTGTTGAGAAAAATGTTCACTTTTTTCATATCTAATATCATGTGATAAATTTGGGGACATTATTCTTGTGGATCTAGCTCGTTCCATTCATGAGAAAAGATTCTTTGAGTAATTCTTTTGTATTTGAACGCCAATAGTCATTTATCTGCTATAAGAATAACTTATTTATCCGTCAGTAAAGCTTGGCGAGATTTTGGCGACGAATTTGGCGGAATGTCGGCAACTTGGCGAGTTTTTGAAATGCTGTCAAATTAAGGAAAATCTCACCAAATGGATTAAACTGACGCTAAATCAATGAAAATGACGACTAATTGTCGAAAATCCAATATCTTGGAAAGAATATAAGTATCTACTATAAGAAAAACCTATTTTTTTACTGTAAAAGTAGTAAATTCATTGCATTATATAAGGAAAATCATGTGTTTCCCACATCAGATTTTTTTAAAAAACGAAAGGTTTTTTATTTAACATCCTAAAAGACGTACAAAATATTGTTATAAACTACCAGAGCGCTTTCGGACGTATGTACGCCCTTCAGTGGCTACATGAGTGGTAAAAGCATGGAATGTTTATATATATAGAGACCATCTTAAAACAAATTTGCAAAAAGTATAAATGGTAAATGAACTTGCTAAAATAATACAAGAAATATACACTGAAATTGCAAAATAAGTTTAAACGCTTACGAATTTAAAAATATTACAAGAAAAGAACTAATACAAATTTTAGAAAAACGTCAAGCATGATATTCCTGAGAATGACGTCACAAATAACTTTTAAGAGATTTGAATTACATAGAGTCGAGAAAGAGTCGCCAAGCATAACTTAAAATTTGAACAGGATCAAAATTACAAATTGATTCACGGTAAATATAAATAAACAGGGATTCATAAAGAAGGTTTTCAAGAAACTTTTTATCCGGATTTGTTATAAAAATACATATATAACTAGAGAGAATTTTTTTTTAAATTCGAGCTTAAACTTTGAATTTTATCCGAAATTTTACAGCGTAGGACAAATTTTGACATAATCATGCATAAAAGGGATTATTTAAGACTCAATGATCACGAGACTTATCGGTTTCAATCACTGTGAAAAATAGCCGTGATACAATACTTTTTGTTCGTATGACGTCATTAGCCCTCCTTGAGGGACTACTTAAGTATGGTATGAATCAAGAGAATTCGTCAAGCCCTTTAAAGTGAAGGGTAACACGCTATAGTTATAATCATTTCGGCCCACGATACCGATTTTTAAATTTTTTTCTTTTAAAATTTGAAAAGAAAAAATTAATTTTGATATGAGAAAGTTGAGTTGAGTCACACTCCAGTTTATTTATTTTGGAAGTGTATGCAAGAAATTGGAACTAGATTATTTTTTTATTGAATATTTTTAATGTTCGTGTATCAAAATTAAAGAGTTTTACAACTCAGACTTCTATGCATAAATAATGATGTTATACAACGTTACCAGGAAAGTGTTTAAGCAGCCAAATAACATTTGTAAGGAAACCTCCATGAGCGTATACGTCAAGTCTGTCCATAGTAAAGTAATCATGCCCGATCGAATAAAAGAAATTGCAGCCCCCCTAGAGGAGAATTCAAAAAGTGAGGATAACGAAATAGGCAATAAAGTGAGATAGACAAAAAGAGCCGATTAAAAAGTTTTAGGGCATTGTCTATTGAGTAGGAATCGTCAACAAGTAAGAACGAAACACGTATGTAGAAGTACCAGTCAAAAAATCATATCGTCAAGGATTGTAACACTGTGGAACCTGTAATGCTTGTTAAAGTACGTTGTTATATTTTTTCTTGAATAAAAATGTGCATCGCTGCTGGCGGAAAGCGATTTGAACAGACTGCGTACTAGAGCTCTGTGTATGTAAATATTGTTCATTTTAGTATTCCTTAATAAGACAGCTATTTGCCAATAACCATATTGTGTCAAATAAATGCTGTCTGTACCAGTTTTAAAGTCGATTGTGTGCCCATTATACAACATTCTACAACTTGACTTTTCAATAAATAATTAATAATTAATTAATATAACTAATTATTATTAAATAAAAATTAATTATATTAATTAATTGGCTTTCTCGTTTATCGTAATTGACTTTTCTCGTCTATTTCGCTTTATAGCTGAGTTCATCCTTGACATTTTAAATTATCCGCTAGATGCGCAATCAGTTTAATTTCATTGGGCATGTTCACTTTCCTATAGATAGACTAAGGTGTACATTCATGGACTTTTTCTAACTCCAAGCTCATTTACTTACTTCCATGGACCTTTACTTATTTCCATAGACCTCTACTTACTTCTTTGCATCAAGTTCCTGGAGGACTTTTTTTATGGAACCCCCGTATGTTTCAATCTTACGTTTTAGAAAGTGTAATTTTTGGGGGGTTTTAATATCACTTATATCATCTTGTTTTATATCATAGACTTTTGTGTTTAAAGTGCATTTTGTAATTTGAGGAAAATTTGTGTGTGCATGTGTGTGTGTGCATGTGTATGTGTGTGTGTACGTGTGTATGTGTGTGTGTGCGTGTGTATGTGTGTGTGCGTGTGTATGTGTGTGTGCGTGTGTATGTGTGTGTGCGTGTGTATGTGTGTGTGCGTGTGTATGTGGAAGACCCAGGCCACACCACCAACCCTAGGGCTTATGGCAGTTTCATATGGTGCGTGTGTATGTGTATGTGTGTGTGTGTGTATGTGTGTGTGTGTGTATGTGTGTGTGTGTGCGTGTGTATGTGTGTGGGAATGTATGTGTGTGTATGTATGTGTGTGTGTACGTTAATTAAATGTCCTAAAAAGTAAAATCTATATACAACATTTTGTCGCAAACATGAAAAATTACTGTTGATAAAATCTTGACAGTAAGGTTATTTTTGGTACGCTAAGTATGGTATGTAAATTAATTACCTTCACACAAGTAATCAAAGCATAAAAAGTAAAGCTCTACGCAAATGAATTATGGCGTAAACTTGAAAAAAGCTTAATGAATAAGCAATTAACAAAGTTTTTGAAGGAGTTGAGCCGTAAAATAAGCTCAATGCTTCTAACTGTTGTATATTCATCAAAATTTAAATCTTTGATAAGATTTTAGTGATTAATACATTCAATCATCAGATTTAGATCACGTACAAAAAATATGTAGTGCAGCCTCTCGTGTTAATGCAAGGTTTATTGTCGGAGTATAAACAAGCCCATTCTTCCATGGCTTCTAATTTCGATACATAACGCTTTTTGTTCTGAAAAGATTATTTTTTTCCTGTCAAGAAGACTTTATAAACATTATCGTGTTCGACAACAATTTGTCTTTTAACGAAAGCGCTATAAAATATGTATTCTTTGTGAAAAATGACTAGCAGCTAATTTTTGGTCATTTTATTAGCGTTCCACACTTGTGATTCTTATTAGCTAGTAAGAGATGATTTGTTAGATTTTATCTTATTGGGCAGTGACGACGAAATGAAATAAGATTGTGGAGATTTATCGATATTTTCCATTAAGCCACCCGTTTCATTTTGGGAAAGATTTTTCAAGTTTAAATGTTTTCGATTGTGTTTGACTGAATACTGTATATTTAAATAACGCCACCTTGCTAAAATCATAATAAGAAAGATCAATCATGCATAAAGCACAGATTATGAAACACTTTCCAACTTCAATGCAATTTCATTTAAACACCTCTAAAATGCGATACATTCCCCGGTAATATTTTAAAAATTATCACAATACTACATTAATTTATTATATTTGAAAACTTAAAAGTTCATCGAGAAAAATGAACTTCATTCAAATGACATCAATTAAATATAAATCGCCTGGCTCCTCGGTAATGTTTTTAACATTATCATAATACTACAAATATTTATTATATTTGAAAACTTCATCAAAAACAACTGAAATTTATTCAAATGACGCCATCGAAATATAACACGCCTGGCTCTCTCTATAAAAGCAGCATTTCATTCATAATAACATCTTCCCATTTATTTCATTCATCACAATACTATAATAATTTATTTTATTTAAAAATTTAATACCATGGAGGAACAAGTAATTAAACTCTATGTTTAAAACTTCATAGAAAAAAATCGTCATTCTCTTAATAAAATCAATTAATATTTCATTCATATCAGCTATGCAGACTCCATGATCTAAATAATTTTGCGTTAAAGAAATGCATCAATTCTATACAACTCATTCTACATATTTTGCTGTTTACATTTTACATAAGTGAAAAATAGGCTTCGTTGTAGAAATAATCAAATTTGGATGAACATTTAAACTCAAATATATTGTCATTGCGTTGTTTCAGTATGTAGATGTACAGAATTTAGGCAAAATTAAGCGGTTTTAGGAATGATACAACACTCAATATGAATTAACAAGAAAGATCAATCATGCTTAAAGCATTGATTATGAAACACTTTCCAATTTCAATGCAATTTTATTTAAAAAAGTCGAAAATGCAATACATTCCTCGGTAATATTTTAAAACTTATCACAATACTACATTGATTTATTATATTTGAAAACTTAAACCTTCATTGAAAAAAATGAACTTCATTCAAATGACGGCATTGAAATATAAATTGCCTGGTTTAAACATCTCTAAAATGCAATACATTCCACGGTAATATTTTTAAAACTATCATAATACTACAATAGTTTATTATATTTGAAAACTTCATCGAAAACAACTGAAATAAATTCCAATGACGTCATGAAAAAAATAACACGCCTGGATCTCTCTATAAAAGCAGGATTTCATTCATCACAATACTATATTAATTTATTTTATTTAAAAATTAAGGCCATGGAGCTTCAATTCATAAACTCTATGCTTAAAACTTCATCGAAAAAAATCGTCCTTCTGTTTATAAAATCAATTAATATTTCATTCATATCAGCCATGCAGACTCGATGGACTGAATTATTTTGTGTTAAAGAAATACAGTAATGCTAATGCAACTGCTATTTTGCTGTTTACATTTTGCATAGGTGAAAAATAGGCTTAGTTGTAGAAATAATCAAATTTGAATGAGAATTTAAACTCAAATATATTGTCATTGTGTTGTTTTAGTATGTAGATGCACAAAATTTAAGCAAAAATAAAGTAGTTTTAGGACGGATACAACACTCAATATGAATTAAAAAGAACTTTAAAAAATCACGATTTTGAAACAAGATGGATGCCATATATCATTTTGAAGTGGGTCATGTGATCGTTTCATATCATGGTCACGTGATCGCTTTTTATAAGAGGTGTAATTATTATTTTAATTTTTATTTAAAAAACTACTGAATATATTTTGCTGAATTTTTTTTATATAATTTATGGGATAATTTGAATGTTACCTAAAATTTTCGAAGCAATTTGTGAATTTTAAATCCGCTTAAAAAATGTTTGAAAAATTAGGTCCCATAGGGTTCAATGTATTTCATTTTTTCAACCCGGGTTCAATCCAAAACTAATTGGATTATTCATTTATATTCTCATAGGTTCCACAGACCGTCTGAACAACATACTAAAATTTCATTTTGATTAAGTCATTTTTACGGCAGTTATCGTGCTAATGGACAGACAGACAGACAGACAGACGGAATGAACAAAGTCATAAACACTTTTCAACTTTATTGTAAATTGTTAAAAACCGACATTTCTTAAGATAAAACTTAGCAACGTAAGATACGCAGTATTAAGTATACTTAGTATTAAATATACGTAAGATAATGTAGTATTAAGTATACATAAGATAACGAAGCATTAATCAATAAGTAAAATACACTTTGTGCGAAGGATAAGGAAAACTTGGGCAACGGATATAAACACAAATAAAATGATAATACAATATACAGCTGTTTCGAGGATACGTTAGACCCCCTTAGTCAGAGCAAGAAAAGCAACAAACCTGAAGGCCAAGTATGGTTATGTATGGAATGGTTCGTAGTTATGACTCTTTGACATTTCATCTCATTCTATTTGTTTAATACGTTAAAATTTGTTATATATTGCTTGTGGTTTTCATTCTGCCCTTTCCATTTTTCTCTTATTATTTGTTTTTGTAATGTGTCAGACCTTTGTATAATATTTCAACCACGTGTATTGCTTACTACGAAACACTTTTGTAGCTTTTATGGATGTAAAGATCCTTAACAAGTAAAATTTTTGAAAGTTTTATCCAATTTCATCTGTTGACTTTTACTTCTTTTCTTTATTTAAATTTTTGTCAATTTAATATTTTGGGCTTCTAGTATTTTCTTTTTCTATTGACACATATAAATATATATATTATATATATATATATATATATATATATATATATATATATATATATATATATATATATATAAATATATATATATATTATATATATATATATATATATATATATATATATGTATATGTATATATATATATGTATATATATATACAGGGTAGTTAGAATTAACGTATCCCTGTGCAGAGCACTACAGAGAATAAATCAGTGGTACTAGGAATGCCAAATCTGCTTGGTATGCATTTCAGAACATGGGGAAGCGAATAACAAAAAAAATATAGTTGCAAAAATGACCGATAGGGAAGAGATGCCGCTGCAAACAGTCCCTAGAAAAAAATATAACTCAATAAAACGGTTTGGCAGCGGTGATGCATATCAATTACGAATTGTAAGTGGTATACGTGACCACCCACAATCATAAACCTTGAATATGAAATTTAGGTAATTATTTTGCAAATGTTCCGTACGGCATCAACAAAAGAAGAAGACGTCGCTTTATGCAAATTGTTTTAACACAATTTGCTATAAAACACGTTCAGAGCTTTGTGGAAACAGTCGACGATCGCTATGGGACTCTCATTGCCTGACCGCGCTTTATTATTAAAATTGTTTTATAAGAATGACGAAAACGCTGCTGGCGCTCTTCGCGAATACAAACGTTCGAAATTGTTGCGTACAGGCCCTCTGACAGCATGTGGCTTCTGGAGAGTGGTTCAACGCTTCGAGGAGATTGGGAGCTTCTCAGTTCGACAAGGACGAGGCCGAAAACCTGTGAAAACTCAAGTGGCTGAAGAGGCTGCAACGGCTATTGTTGAGTGTAGTACAATATTTGTACTACATGTTACAGTCCCAATTACAAATGCCAAGAAAGATAATGAGCAATCTAAATGCAGCAGAAGAAACCAATTGGAACACAATCATAGATAAACAGTGGTCATCCCCTTCTGCATCAACTACAAATGGGAGAAGTGCTATGAAACCAAAGGGGAAATAAAAAAGTGCCCCAAAGTTTTGTTCCAGAGAGTTCGGCAGACTTGAATTTTCGAACGAACTAACAACATGTCTCTTGGTTTTGTGCAAAAAATATCTACAGTGAGCACGCTAAAAGAAAGCGTGGTTCAGAAGTGTGATGTGCAATAGAATCTTACAGCATAGTGTTTGCGCGAATAAGTTTTGAAAGGCAAGAAACCATAGGTATTTATATATTTCACTTGTCACTAATCATCGTGGAAGTCACACATTTAACGGTTATCTAATAATGAACAATTAGTTCGTACGAGTCTATGTCGTAATAACGAGTTCTTGCATTTTAAACTAAAAGAACTATTTTGAGTTTCGGTAAATCAAAAGAAAGTGTCTAAATATATGTATCAATTATATTATGTGTGTAATTATGTTTATTAATGCAATATTGTTAGTGCTAGATATATTATAATAATGGATTTTTGAAGAGTATTAATAATCCAGACATAAATAGATATCTTTGAACTTAAATATTAAATAAATTGGTCAATTTAGATAAGTGTGTTTATTTATATCTTGTGTATTTGTCTCTCCGGCTTGAGAACAGGGAGTTTACATGCTCCACCCTTAGTGAAGGCATCAAAGGTAAGTCCTAGTATAATAATTTTGATAAGGACAACTTTACCTTATGACATTGAGCAGACCAGTCACAATGAAGCAGGAATCAGTAATGCTCAAGCTGTAGCAAGATAATTGGATTTGTCCTGTTCAACGGTATTGAAGTGTTTTAGGAAAACTTTTGAAATTTATCCGTATAGTATCCCGCGTTATTAAGCGTTACAAGGTTCTGATACAGATATCCGTGAAACGTTTGCTTTGACATTTATTGCAGGTATACAGATAGATACCAACTAGCCCTGCAACATATTGTGGAGTGAAGAGGTACATTTTTCTTTGTGTGGAGCAGTAAACACCCAAAACAGCCGCCGCATCTAGGCAATGGAATATACCAGCCAGTTTCAACAGTTCCCCTTACGTTCTCCAAAATTAACCGTTTGGACTGGGTTTGCAGCAACATTTCTGATTGGTCCCTATGTTTTGAAGAAATCCATCCACACGGATCAAAGATCTGTGGATGGATTTCTTCAAAAGTTACTGCACACCGTTATAGGGACATGTTGCAAAACTTCGTTATTCCTCATCTCCAACAAAGATGATATCTCAGTTCTATCATATTCCAATAAGATGGATCACCTCCCTCATTGGTCGGCCTGTTCAAAAGTTGTTGTGACAGCATTTTACAGAAAATCGAGTAATCAATTGCGCATTCTCATCTTTATGGCCATCCCGTTCACCAGATCTGAATCCTTGTGACTTTTGACTGTGGGGTTACCAGGAAAGCATGCTTTATCGGGGAGATATTCGTAACCTTGCAGATTTGAAGGACAGCGTCATCTTACACACGCGTAATATCACAACAGACCAATTATGTGCAGTTGTTGAACACTCTGTCACACGGTGCTTCTTCAACACGGTGGACATATTGAACACTGCCAATGACTTGTCTTTTTACAGCCTTCTTTCATTCTGTGTTCTATGTATAACATGTTTTAGATGCATTAATTAAATTGGCATTTGGGTGTTTATGACTAGTGTCAGTATTTATCGCACGCTTATACCACTTACAATTTCGTAATTAATATGTATCACGACTGCGAAACCGTTTCATTGAATGATGTTTTTACCAGGGACTATTTGCAGTGCCCCCTCTTCCTCTGTCGGTCATTTTTGGATGTATTTTTTTTGCGTCATTCGTCTCCCCATGTTCTGAAATGCACACACACACACATAAGGTAGGATCAAAAGTTTGGAGACTATGCTGATATCTCCAACCTAGATTGGAGGAGAGGGGAACTATTTTACCGTGGCGTAGAGGCACATCTGACGCGAGATGTGAAAAGGAAGACGCAGGTGTTTTTCCAGACAATGCGTGTCAGCGAACTGTAGTCGTTCGCGTTCGTCGAAAATGGAAATGGAGTTTGAAGAACAACGTGCGAATATTAAATTCTGCTAGCGTTTGGGAAAATCGCCGACAGAAACATTGCACTTGCCTGGAAAAACCCTGCACTGTGGACCTGATTCTTCCTTTTCACATCTCGCGTCACATGTGCCGCTACGCTATGGTAAAAGTAATTTCCCTCTCCTCCAATCAGGGATGGAGATATCAGCACAGTCTCCGAACTTTTTTATCCTACCTTGTGTATATATATTACAAGGTTAGAAACCCGAGTCACTTGGATAGACACTGTTTAGGTGTTTCCCTCCACTCTTCGCCAGTGGTGGAGAGACTCATTCAAGAATTTTCTTTTATATCTGCAAAATATCAAATCTCTGTGCGTGAGTAAAATACGACGCTTCTGAGTGCGAAAATAGCTGTTGAATTCTTCCCCTTTTTCATTCATTTCATTAGAATGATTCCTCAAGAGCTACATTTCGTTCGATATGGGATGAAACAGCCATTCATCATGGGAAAAACTGCAAAGAAACGCCATTCCAAAAGCATCGCTAAGCTATAAATTAGAAATGTTGAATCCAGGCAGTGACACTTATTTCCAAGCTTTTGATGAATGGTTTGCTGTAGAAGTGATCTTTCAAGGAAGAAAGCTTCGATCTATTGCAGTTGGGATCCCAATACAGCAAATTACTCTTTGATAATTTATCTAATTTTTAGTTTTCTTTTTATCCCAATCTTAAAATCTTATGCGTTCTCTCGAAATGAGCCACATTTCAGTTAATGTTCTTGATCTTTGGCCGACCCTCCCACTACTTTAGGGATCGAGAAGACAAAATTAACGAAATTAAAAATTAACAAGAAAGATTAATCACGCGTAAAGCATTGATTATGAAACACTTTCCAACTGCAATTCAATTTTTTTAAACATCTCTAAAATGCGATACATTTAGCGGCAATATTTTTTAAATTATCACAATACTATACAATAATTTATTATATTTGAAAACTTCATCGAAAAAAATGAACTTTATTCAAATGACGTCATTGAAATATAAATTGCCTGGCTCTCTATGAAAAAGCAGTAAAAATTTCACTGATAAACATTTATTCTATTCCTTTCATTCATCACAATACTACAATAATTTATTTTACTTAAAAACTTAAAACCATGGATGTAACAGTAAAACTTCACAAAAAAAAGTTTGCTATAAAATCGTCTGTTCTCTATGTAAATCAATGACTGTTTCATTCATATCAACTATATTGCAGACTCCAGCGCTAAATAATTTGGCGTTAAAGAAATTCAGGAATTCTCATCTACAGCTCATCTACAACTCATCTTACAGCTTGATGTGTTTACAATCTCCATGAAAATTAGGCTTCGTTGTAGAAATAATCAAAGTTTGATGATCATTTAAACTCAAATATATTGTAATTGCGTTATTTCAAAACATTGAAGCGCAGAAATTAAGCAAAAATAAAGCGGTTTTAGGACGGATACAACACCAAATATAAATTAGAAAGAACTTTAAAAATCACGATTTTGACACAAGATGGATGCCTATTTTATTTTTAAGTGGGTCACGTGATCTCTTCATATAATGGCCACGTGACCTCTTCATATATTGGGTGTAATTATTATTTTAATTTTTATTTAAAAAACTATTGAATATGTTTTTCTGAAAATTTTTTAATATATTTTATGTGATAATTTGAATATTTCCTAAAACTTTCGAAGCAATTTGTGAATTTTAAATTCACTTTTAAAAATGTTTAAAAAATTAGGTCCCATAGGGTTCAATGTATTTCATTTTTTTTAATCTGAGTTCAATCCAAAACTAATTGGGTGATATTATTCATTTATATTCTCATAGGTCCCACAGACCGTCTGAATGACATACTAAAATTTCATTTTGATAAAGTCATTTTTACGGCAGTTATCGTGCTAACGGACAGACAGACATACAGACAGAATGAACAAAGTCATAAACACTTCTCAACTATGTTGTAAAGTGTTAACAAAATGGGAGCTTATAACATTCTCTAGATAATTGCAGTAACTTAACTGACATATGTTTACTTTCGTCATGAAACTCTTTCAAGTTAAGTTAATCTCAATTCATGTATTTTATCATACTATATATAAGGAAAGCACTTTCAGTTCAAAAAATTTCTTTACAAGATCTATTCTTTCAGAATTATCTGTAGATACGGATATGAATTTAGCATTATCTTTTGGGGGGGGGGGGGGTGAAGGGTTCACTAAGGATTTACGCTCCGGTTCTGGAGATGTCACTTCCGGTTTTTAAAAATTCTTATGACTGTACTTTACGAATTAAGTGGGCAAAAGCGTATAAAATTAGGGCATATCAAAATATTGATATTCAATTCTTGAACTTCAATTTATTTTTCAAATCAGAAACAACTCTATCCATTTCTCGTTTTCTACATAATACTATTCAGAAAATGTGAGCATTAATCTAGAAACGCTCGAAGCATAAACATAAATGAAAAATAAACAAAAATGTAGTTTATTTCAAAGAAAACTATTTTCCTTTCATCACATTTAAATTATTTTTATTCTGAAGTTTAAAACTCTAATACGATGCTAATGAAATACGAAATGCAAAAATTGCGTTATCAAAGTATCCTGGTCTTTGAAGAGTTTATAAAGTTTTGCAGTTTGCGCTGAAAATAATTTCATTAAATCCTACGAATTGAAATTTTCGTCGCTGAAAGTTTGGGTGCATTTAAAGAAAGTGAGTAAAGTTATGAAAGTTAAAGTTTGAATGAAAGTTAAAGTTTATAAATTCAAACATGAAAGTTTTAAAAGCGTAATAAGATGCTAAAATTTTATGATTTTTTTAAAAAGAAAGTAAGGAAATGAGTGCAGTTCAAGAAATAACTACGCATGACATAGTATGAAATAATCATATTTGCAAATACTACTTAAATATCAGTATAGTTCTAAGATTTATTAAGTAAATTGATGTGGGAATTTGATGTGGACAACATGGACGTTATCTATATACTACTGCCACAGAAATCAAATGCTACCTATTCCTGCGTAGAATCTATTTGTATCGAAAAGCAACTTATACAGGTAGCAATTGTTATTGATTGCTTCAGGTCGCTTGATAGTGAGACAAATATGGCGGCCCCAAATTTGTTGGGACCCCTAAATTTTGTATGTGATACATTTTAAGCAGAAATAATTTTTAATTTTTAAGAAACAATAACATTTATGAAGTAAATCTTCCTAAAATTAAAGCATAAAACTAAAATCAAGAAAAGTATTCATTGAAAATGATTTTTTTTCTAAAATTTCAGAATATAGGCATTTTGTCTCCTTAAAAATATGTCAAGATCTTTAAATATTACACATCCTTTTAATTCTTAATATATTGCTTTAAAGTAAAAAGTATGAAAGTCTACATGTGCAAATGAGCCTTCGACGATGAGGTCTCGAGCCCCCAAATTTGTTATATGATGGTGTTTTGTGTGCCATCAGTGTATGGGGACCCCAAAATACTGCTTGGCCTTGGGCCTCTCTTTATCTTAATCGGGCCCTGGATAGGATTAGAACTTTACAAGTTTTGGGGTTTTTTTTCGGGAGTCTGTCACAGAGGGTACGTATATAAGTCTGTTAACGAGCAACGGGATGTGATACGATTAACTGTTAATACGTCAACTGTTTTGATAATGCAATCTTTTTGTTTGTGAATTAGTTGAACATTCTGTTACTGTTGTATTACATTATATTTGACGGGTGTTTGGTGACTTCGCTAGATATCTAAATAATTGTTAACTATATCTTGTTCCCGTTTATGCTTATTGCTGCTTAGAACAAAACGTGAGTTATTCAGGAATTTGGACTCATCCTCATGTACTGCAGTTAAAAATTCTCTAGGCTTCTAGATAAGTAACCAAACAACCGTAAGATTTACTAAAACGACAAATAAATGATCAACTATAGTCCACAAAGAAGATTAGTTTATCAAATCAGTGGCGAATAATTATTGTGGCGTGGCTGTCAAGTAGCAACCGATAAAGTATAACCGATACTTATTGCCTTCATTATAACGCGTTTCACCCGTTCTTGGTGTCGAATGTTTTTAATTTGACAATGCTCTAGAAATTTATAATTGGTATTTTTCGGCTATCCCGGTTTGTTGTTATCCTAACTTATATATCCCGTTGTTATCCTTTGCTCGTTGTCCCAACTTTTTATATTCTCCGCTAAGAGCGTTGCAATAACTTTTATTCGATCGAGCATGATCGAGCAATTGAGATAATGAAGAATTTTTCCTAAGAACTCCTCTATAGTCGAATTAAGGAAAGAAACTAACTTAAACAAAATGAAAATGTCTCTTGAACTTTCCCCAATGCTAGAAAAAATTCTCAAATTACCTTGAAACACGAAAGGTTAACGGTGAACGGAAAGCTAAATAAAAAGCTTAAGGTAGCTTAAATTTGTCAAGTACAATTGTCTTTGAAGTCTTGCAATCTCAAAGGAACGAATTTTCTCAATTTTGTTTCAAGGGGGAAATCTTTGAACTACCCGTCATTTAAGCGGGGGTTTAAAAACCTGGCTTTAAGTTTAAAAGTCTGGGACTCTTGCGGACTAAGTGACAAATGCAAAGGGAAATAAAATACTTGAATGAAATTGTTTCATCCACATTATTTCATATACCATTCTATGTTAAAAAGGAAATTTCTATATATTTCAAAACTCAGTATATTTATTTTCACACAGTATTCTATAAAGAAGTAATGCTTTAACCAAAATTTTCGAAATCACGATTTGGACAGAAAAGTGAGTTTTAAGACATTTTGCATTTTGAAGACTTTAGAAAAATATGTCATCTGTGTATTGCGAGGTCTGTATAATAATCGTAGTTAAAATTTTTCTCAGTTTGACATTTCGATTATTTTAGTTATTTTTCATTAACAAATACTTTATTGGTTCCGGTTAAGTAGAGTAATCAGAGAATCAGTCAACCAAGTTTCTGAGATTTTGTTGGTAAGGCAAGATCAAGCATTTGGATCAGTCGTAGAAAGAATGAGGAATCAACGATTCGTGTATCGGTGTGAGATCAGAAGAAGGTCGATGAGTAGCAAGTATGGGTTCTTGCAGGAGATCGTAAGGCGCGGAAAAGAACCCTCTTAAGAAGAGGAATTGAGAGAGAAATGGTGCTCTATCCGTCAAACCAAAAGTCGGCAGTAATTGGACCTGCTTAAGATAAAACTTTGCATATTATTAAGTGCGTACGATAGAACGCGAGTTTCGCGTATATACATTACCAAGCACAGTAAGGTTAAGTATGTCCAATTAAAGTTTAACGACGATTGTGCAATACGATATCTTTTAACTGTACAGAATCTTTATTTAAAACGCCAGTAGCTGTCCCTGTCCTAATTGTGTCAATAAATCAGTCAATTGAGTCAATAAATCCGGCCGCATTTGTGGAACGCCACACCGCACGACAACGCGGCATCATGGTTTGCGGCGCCATCGCCTACGATAGCAGATCACCTCTGGTCCGTGTTGAGGACGCTATGATGGCCAAACGATACGTGGATGACTTGTTGCGGCCGGTGACACTACCCTTCATTCAGAGGGTGGCCAATGCCATTTACCAACAGGATAACTCCCAACTACACACGCCAACATGCCCTGCAAGGCACCCAGATGCTTCCATGACCAACAGTCTCCCCTGGTCTCTCACTAATCGAACACGTCTGGGACGTAATTGGAAGTCGCTTGTGTTCGCTGCCACAGCCGTGTTTAGAAGACGAACTCTGGCAAATGGTTGACAGAGAATAGGCAACCATCCCTCATGACACCATCCGCACTCTCATTGACTCTGTACTAAAACGTGTTGCTGCCTGTATCGCCGCCCGTGGTGGTCCTACAACCTACTGATCAGACGGTGTCATCGCTCAGTGTATAGGTGTATCATTTTGCAATGAACATCAGTTATTGTTCGTTGCTGTCTCTCTCTGTTTGCGGATTTTCATCACTTTCTGCCCACTACTTCTTGGTGTCTCATTTTCACTGTCAAGTAGTGTATATTACATGATGACATAGAAATCTACTTTTAAATTTATTCAGCTGTGAATTAAACGCGCACACTATCTACGAAAAACTTATGTGTCATGGAAATGAAGGTTTTTATTTTCAACGGAAAGTACTTTATACAAATTTGCTTTAGATATTTTTCCAAGGGAAAAATACTTTTTTTTCGAATTGCAAATTTTCAGTAATTTCTTTGAGTAAACATTTTACTTGAGAACATTTTACTTGAAGTTGAGATTTTCCTGCCGCTCAATTTTTTTTTTTAAAACTCATTTTATTCTTTGGTTGTTTGTAGTCGTATTTTTGAAGCCTTTTTTTTTCACGTTTAAAAGCCATTTAATAGTGCAGTGCAATTTTTATATTTTTTCCCGACACATTTTTACTTTTGCATACTGTTGTACAGAAAAATTACTGTTTCATTAAAAATTTTCCAATTCGAGATCTGATAAGTTGGAACCTTCTTAGATCCATTTTGAACGCTTTTGGAAAGATGTCCGTGTATGGGTGTGCTTGTGTGTGTGTTTGCGCGAGTGTGTATATCTGTCCATATATGTGTATGTATGTGTGTATATATGTATGTATGTTTGTGTATGTATGTGTGTATGTAGGTGTAGATAAATTCGATCAGTAAGGAAAACCAAATTATATTTCAAAAGTAAACAGTTGCAAAAATAAAATGAAACTTTAATACAATACTTTGTCATACAGGATGTTTCAAATCTAAACAGTTGCAAAAGTAAAATGAAATTTTAATACATTACTTTATTATACAGGATGTTTCAAATGTAAACAGTTTAACAGTTGCAAAAATATAATGAAACTTTAATACAATACTGTTGTGATACAACCATTCAAAGGACTTAAATAAAGAAAATAAAATCAATTGAACGATTATATCTCAACACCTGATTGGGTCGGACACTCACATACAATTAAAAAGGGAAATTAATTATTTTAAATATTTAATGTAATGGGACCGTATAGTGGGGAATAGAATTTTGAATATAAAGCAATGCGTTGTGTAATTAAATATTAAACCATTTTGTATGTGAGCGCCTAAAATTACCTACCTGTAATTTAATCTAATCTTTTTATCAAAGTTGCAATCTGTTCTTGTAATATGATCAGACGTAAGTTGATTTAAAGTTCTTTATGTGAAATGTCTCAATCAATATGAAAACTTAGACCAAGTATATGTGCAAAGTCACATGTTCCATGATTATGATGATCACATTTTAGGACACCTTTTCTACTACACTTAAAGTTCAAACTCACTTGGTAGAAGGAAAATGAGATACTAGCTGAGCACAATTCCAAAAGATTCCACAATGGTGATGGCTACATCCAGAGCCCCATTTTTCGTTAAAGTTAAGTTTAAACACATAGTGCGAAAGAAAATAATGGAATAATGTCTGGACGCAATTCCACAATGTATAATGAAACTGTACACTGAAATACCAATATGCACTTTGCTGTATAATAATATATTTTAACAATGTAGATCAAATGACAAAATATTTTTTATCTTCATGATGACTTATTAACTCGTTTTTATTTTTGCTGAGGACCAGTCTTTTAGAATAATTCACTAAAAGCAGTGAAGGATGGTCATAATAATTATGTCGAATTAACGTCCGACATAACAATTCCAATAAAGACTCCTAAAACCATAAATGCATAGTAAATTGACAAAAGTCAAATCCACAGATTATATTCATAGAGGCAATGCTGCTGTCAACTGAGAAATAAATAGAATTTCTTTAACTTGGCTCAAATAATTTAATAAATAGTAATCAATGAGGTACTTAATGTATTAATCAATTACATGAAATCCACTTGACAATTTTACACTCCTGCATTTTTTTTACCTTGTCAGATACACATTACACTAGAAATAAATTCAAGAAATTCATACTCAATTCATAAACAGAGACACCAAACAAATATGTTGATTTCAATTCATAATGATTTCACATTTTAGAGTACTTAAAGTTCACATAAGGAACAAAAATGGCAAAAAGAAGCACGAGGCACCCCCCCAAAGGGGAGACCTCACCTATATCACCTTCACACTCCACCAATTTCCGAGAGAAGAGAGCGTGTCAGCACTTTTTTTGCACAAGGGAAAATCTCCCGCCTAAAACCGGACGTTGCCATACCAGATAAAACAAACTCCTGTTCAACCAGGGAGGTCAAAATTGAGACAGAAGAAAACAAGTTTCCGTGTCTCGCCTACCAATTGAAACAGTGTGCGCGTATGCAGTCATATTTAAAAGGGGCGTACACTGTACGAATAAAAACATGAACTGATAGCAGCACGTTATAATTAAAGTTAATAAAAGAGTCAATTGGTCTATTAATGGATATATAAAATAAAAGCAATTTTGAATAGAATAATTTGGAATAATAAATTAAGTAAAAATATAATATTTAATGAATTATAAAAAAAAATGTTAATTTGGAATAATAAATAAAAAGTGTTGTGACGTGTCACAACAAATACTTTGTTATACAGGATGTTTCAAATGTAAACAGTTCAAAAATAAATTGAAACTTTAATATAATACTTTGTTATACAAGATGTTTCAAATGTAAACATTTTCCACAATAAAATGAAACTTTAATACAATACTTTGTTATACATGATTTTTCAAATGTAAACAGTTACAAAAATAAAATGAAACTTTAATACATTACTTTGTTGTACAGGATGTTTTTAAAAGATTGCATGACGAGATACTTCTGGAACGATTGGTCGTAGACCCATAGTTTCAATTTAAGAGATACTTTTAATTAAGATAGATTATCATATGCAAATTTTGATAATGTGATACCTTTGAGTAAAAAATTAGAAAATGTAACTTGCATACGAGTCCTTTAGAAAAAATAAAAGAATTAACTACAGAAATATTTTCTATGGCTCAAAGAATCAAATAAAAAGTTTCATTCTCATACGATCAAAATTACCCGAGATATCATTAATTTAAAATTTTCGACAGATAACTGAGGACTGTTGAAGGCCCAGACCACACGACCAACCCTAAGGCTAACTGTGTGGCCGGAAAAAAACTGAGGACTGAGGACTGTGTAACATTTTTGCAAAACATTGTTACGGAATTGTTTTATCTAAACGGAAACATTGTTTTATCTACGGAAACATTGTTTTATCTAAAAAAATTCAATTTTTGTACGACCTCTGAAATCTCTGTTTTCGCCGTTCTTTCTTTAATAGTATCAAAGTGGTTTAGTTCCTATAATTTGGATAATTATTCTCACAGTCAGTTTTTACTTTCCCTATAGTACATGGTAAAGTGTAGGGGGGGGGTATTGAAATCGTGTCGAAAATAGCAAGTCGAGTTTTCGATGAATCTACACGTTTTGAGACCTCCAGAACACAAGAAGTCTATTTTTGGTGTGACGTCTGTGTCTGTATTTCTGTATGTATTTCTCTGTGTGTGTGTGTCTGTCTCTGCAATGTATGTATCCACTCTAACTTAAAAACTAATTGCCCAAATTTTGCGAAATTTTATAGGTAAGTTACTTATGGGCGATTCTGGTGCTGATTAGATTTTGGTACGATTCGGGATAAAAAAAATCCTTCCTTTCTTTACGAAATGGCCCGAAAATATTGCATGTATCCGCTCTAGCTAAAAAGGTAATTGACCAAATTTCACAAAATTTGGTAGATATGTCCCTTTTTGGTTATCCTGGTGTTGATTAGCTTTTTAGTATGCTTCGGAATAAAATAACCTGCCTTTCTTTACGAAATGGCTTGCAAAAATTGCATGTGCCCGCTCTAGCTAAAAAATTAATTGACCAAATTGCACAAAATTTGGTAGATATGTCCCTTTTTGGTTATCCTGGTGTTGATTAGTTTTTTAGTATGATTCGGAATAAAATAACCTGCCTTTCTGTACGAAATGGCCCGCAAAAATTGCATGTGCCCGCTCTAGCTAAAAAGCTAATTGACCAAATTTCACAAAATTTGGTAGATATGTCCCTTTTTGGTTATCCTGGTGTTGATTAGTCTTTTAGTATGATTCGGAATAAAATAACCAGCATTTCTTTACGAAATGGCCCGCAAAAATTGCATGTATTCTCTCTAGCTAAAAAACTAATTGACAAAATTTCACGAAATTTGGTAGATATGTCCCTTTTTGATTATCCTGGTGTTGATTAGCTTTTTAGTATGCTTCGGAATAAAATAACCTGCCTTTCTTTACGAAATGGCCTGCAAAACTTTCATGTGCCCGCTCTAGCTAAAAAGCTAATTGACCAAATTTCACAAAATTTGGTAGATATGTCCCTTTTTGGTTATCCTGGTGTTGATTAGTTTTTTAGTATGATTCGGAATAAAATAACCTGCCTATCTTTACGAAATGACCCGCAAAAATTGCATGTGCCCGTTCTAGCTAAAAAGCTAATTGACCAAATTTTACAAAATTTGGTAGATATGTCCCTTTCTGGTTATCCTGGTGTTGATTAGTTTTTAGTATGATTCGGAATAGAATAACCTGCCTTCTTTACGAAATGACCGGCAAAAATTGTGAAAATCTGAAATAGAAGTCTATGTATGCTCAAATATGTCAATTAAATACTTATTTTATACGCAATTTTTGACGAGGAAAATAATAAGCTCAATCCCATTACTCTAGGACTCTGGAGATATTTTAGTTTTTTCGCATTCTTGCTGCGCCACCTTTGAAATTACGCCCAGTTACCAAATGAAAACGAAAATTGAATATTCAGTGAATATTCAGTGAATATTCAGTGTCAAAGTGAATATGCAGTGTCAAATAATGATACGTGTTATTTTGCGCAATTTAACTCAAGTGATTAAATTATTAAAGAAATATAAGAAAAAGAATATATAAGAAAAAATGAATTGGAGTCTGTGGGGAATCATGTGCTGCCCATATCAGAATTTTCATATTAGAGAACAGTTTTTTTTTAAAGTCTTTAAATGAATAAGGAACAATTTGCTAATTTGAATTAAATTCTATGTAGATGACTAATTTCTATGTGGAGCGCCCGTATAAAAAGTTCAATATTGCTCTACTTTACTAAAGCGTGTCACGTGACGAATACTATCGTAGTCTGAAAGTCTGTTTTATTTGAAGCATTTTACTTTCCCTGCAATATATGGTAATGTATAGGGAAAGAATTGGAATCGTGTCGAAAATCGCAACTCGAGTTTTCGACGGATTACACGTTTTGAGATCTCTAGAATACGAAAATACTATCTTTAGCATGACGTCTGTGTGTGTGTGTCTGTGTGTCTGTCTGAACAATGTATGTATCCACTCTAACTCAAAAACTAATGGATCCAATTTTATAAAATTTGGTATGTAAGTCACTTGAGTGTGACACTGGTGCTGATTAGTTTTTGGTACGATTCAGAAAAGAAGAATCCACCTTTTTTGCGAAATAGCCAGCAAAAATGTCATGTCTCCACTCTAGCTGAAATACTAATTGACAAACTTTCACAAAATTTGGTAGATACGTTACTTGTGGGAAACTCTGGTGCTCATTAGATTTTGGTACGATTCGGAAAAGAACAATCTGTATTTTTATACTAAATGGCCCGGCAAAAATCGCCAAAATCTAAATAAAGACTACGTATGTTCAAATGTATCAATTAAATGCTTGTTTTATGCGTAATTTTCGACGAGGAAAAGAATAAGAACAACTCTTACTCTAGGACTAACCGTTCTCGAGATATTTGAGATGTTTCACATTTTTGTTATGTCGCCTTTGGAAAAATATCCACATACCAAATTAAAACAGAAATTGAATTAAAAATGCAAATTTAGTGTTATTTTGTGCAATTAAACCCAATTTAATAAATTATTAAAGAAATAAAGTAGAAATGAATTTGAGTCTGTAGGGAAAGTCATGTGCTGCCCACATCAGATTTTTTTATATTGGAGACGTGGGTCTACGATCCATCGTTCAAGTGATATTTAGTAGTGCAATCTTTTTGAAATGCTCTGTATAAAATTCGCTATGGAATCAGTTTTTCTGAAATTTACCCGTTATTTCTCTGCAAAACAAATAAAATGAGAAATAACGTAAATGGTCCAATCTGTTCGATAAGGTGGGTGGGTTCCATAACGTGGGTAGTCTGTAGGGAAAGTCATGTGCTGCCCACATCAGATTTTTTTATATTGGAGTCGTGGATCTACGATCCATCGTTCAAGTGATATTTAGTAGTGCAATCCTTTTGAAATGCCCTGTATAAAATTCGCTATGGAATAAGTTTTTCTGAAATTTACCCCTTATTTCTCTGCAAAACAAATAAAATGAGAAATAACGTAAATGGTCCAATCTGTTCCATAAGGTGGGTGGCGGTGGAGGCACAGAGGATCTTATGGGTCCCCTTCATATGAAATTTGGTTTTCGTTCTGTGTTTTTCATCTCTTCAACTTTTAGAAATTTCTTTTAGAAACTGGAGATTTTTAAAGTTTTTCTAACTTTTAAAACCGGTTGGTGTGAAACTCCGTTGATTGTCACCTGGAACTCATGGTTTGGAGATTTTGCTGTCTCCTCGTTAGTGGCTGAAATATTTGAACTCATGGGGTGCTTTAGTAGAGTCCCTTTCATCAGTTTCTTTCTTTCTAGTTGGCTATTGCTTTCCCTACATGCATAGTATAACGTTTACGGTAAGTATTGTGACGGAGTTGAAAATTCGAATTCATGTTCTTAACGAAAGAGTACGTTTCAAGCGTCCGTGACCTCGAATTGAACGCTTTTGAGGTGATGTCTGTGTGTGTGTAAGTGTGTCTGTACGTAAGCCTGTGGAGATGATATCTCACGAACGAATGGCGCGAAATCTCGAACGAAATCTCTTTCGAACGAAATCTTGAACAAAATTTCAATCAGTGAATACTTCAAGCATATTGGTTTTGAACAAAATCGACGGTTCGGACCCCCTCCCCACCCGAATTGTCGAATGAAATTTTGAAAGAATCACCAAAAATAGGAACTTTCGTAAATAATCACTTCTTATGCAATTTCTTATTAGAAATAGTTGATACAAACTTTATAATGTTAGCATGAACAATTATCGAGATATTAGACTATTTTCAATTTCATTTATTAAAATAAAAAGAAGAAAGAAAAAAATCACATAAAATTAAAAGGTGTTAACTATTGTGAAATATGTTCCCTGTTCATATGTAATATGTGATAAATTTATTAACATCATTTTTGTGGATCTAGTTCGTTCCATTCACGAGAGAAGATACTATGTTGTTGTTGTTGTTGAAACCCAGACCGTCCGACCTACCAGAAAGGGAGAAGATACTATGTGTAATACTTCTGTATTTTGACGCCTAACAATTCGCCATCAGTCATTTATATATAAGACATGCTCTTCCATTCGTTTCTGCAAAGCTTGGTGATAAAGTTAGCAACTAATTTAGAGAAATATAGCCAACTTGACGATATTTCACCTCAGATTGATGAAAATATCGTTAAAATTGCAAAAATGATGCTAAGGTAGCAAAAATGACGCCAAATTGATAAATAGATTATTAAATTATTTTAATATACGGACTATATTGCTTATTGCGGATGCTATCAATATTGATAATTGTCATTTAGCGGTGTCTGAAATATAAACGAATTGAGTACTTCTAAATGACTTGAGTACTTCGAAATAAATGACTTGAGTACTTCGAAATGATTTGAGTACTTCAAAATAAATGACTTGAGTGCTTCAAAATGACTGGAGTACTTCGAAATAAATGACTTGAGTACTTCGAAATGATTGGAGTACTTCGAAATAAATGACTTGAGTACTTAAAAACATTGTGTCGTAGATCTTATAGATCATTTTTTCACTGTAAAAGAACTAAATTAACTAAACATATGGAGAACGTTATGTGCTGCCTACATCAGATTTTTTTTACAAAACACGCTAAGTACATTTAATGTTTTGACTTAATTTTTTATCGAAAACAGACGCTAATAGCTAAAACAAAATATCCCGGCTGCAACTTTGCAAACTTATAATATCGACCCCGTAACAAAACCTAAGAGCCAATTTTTTTTTTATTCAGACTACTATTTTCGGTGCTAAGCTCTATATATAACTTTGCAAACTTATAATATCGACCCCGTAACAAAACCTAAGAGCCAATTTTTTTTTATTCAGACTACTATTTTCGGTGCTAAGCTCTATATATTGTTAAACAAAATAAAATTTGTTAAAAAGAGTAGCAGCTTAATTTTTTAAGAGTTTCCATGTAATTGACAGGCTTAAATGCTAGTTTAAACATTAAATGTATTGATTCTGTAAAAAAGTTAAATGGGAAATGTTCAGTATGTTTTCGAGAAAATATCTCCGCCTCATTAAAGTATTGAGGAAGTAATTACAGTCACCTGCAAGAGCTGTTAAACATTTCCGAACTTTTTAATGCACATATTAGAAGTATTACATGCAATATAACTGAATGCACGCATACAGTATTGAAAATTGTAAATTTATTGTTATTGAAATTGCTGCTAAACATAAAATAGATCAGGAAAAACAAACTGAAAACATCTATCCGATACGATAGTTAATGCATGTCGATTAACTTAACTACCGAATTGATGTGATAGATCTTTGACATGAATTGGACGAATACGAGTAAGAATGGCATTTCTTGTAAATTGGCGAAGGAGCAGTTAAAGTTGAGATTAATGAATTTTCACTATTGTAGAAATAATTAACATAATATTGTACAAGGTTCCCAAGAATGTCCTTTAGAACCTCAATAACTTTGTAAGAAAATGTCTATGAGTGTACACGTTGGGTCTATATATAGCAAAGTGCCCATCCTCTATCGAATAAAAGTGATGTGAACGCCCCCAGCAGAGGATTTAAAATGTTAGCATAATTGTTAAGAAAATGCCTAGAAAATTGTCTAGAAAATGCTAGGTCAAGTCCAAAAGATCATGCCGCCCACAAAGCAATGAGGTACCCTCTCCTGGTCTTCTACTAGAACAGTGTTCTTCAACCTTTGTCATCCCGCAGAACCCTTTTTTGAGATATTTTTTTTATGGAACCCTTCGTTCAGTAGCACACCCATTGATTTTAGGGGGGATGTGTCATATTACGTATTACATGTTATGAACAAGGTGCGTTCCTGCCTTTGTTATAAAAACATTATAAAGATATAAATTTGCATTAATTCAAACAAGAAGATAAATATTCCATATAATGTATTTGTATTATACATACATATGAAATTGAAAACAAAGAAATTGAAATTGAAATCAATTGAAATTGAAAATGAAATTCAATTGAAATTGAAATCAATTGAAAACAAAGAAATTGTCATATGAAATTGAAAACAAAGAAAAACAAAACAAAAACAAAAATTAAAAAAATATTTAAAAAAAATTAATGACTTTGCTGTGCTTGTTTATTACTGCACAATTTATCAATACCCATATAGATCGGTGATAATTGGAGACGCATATCGTTTTCGGCATTAAGTCGATTTCTATACTTGGTTTTTGTAGCGACGTATGTGGAAAAGGATGTCTCACAGAGGCAAGTTGTTACGAAAGGCATCAATTCTTTTACTGCGCGTTTGGAAATTTCCGGATATTCTCCCAATAATTTTATCCAAAAGTGCCATCCTGTCCAAATGTAGATTTTAATGTTGTGTCGGTACATATATCTATAAGTTGCTCTCTTTCTTTAATTGGCAAGGTATCTACATCACTACACTCATTAAAAGGATTTTCATTCGAATTGTAGTATCGCCTCGCGGAACCCCTAAAGAGTTTTAATGGAACCCTAGGGTTCCGCGGAACACAGGTTGAAGAACACTGTACTAGAAGATTTAAAGATACTCCCATATTCTGACGTCAGATCCATGGCGTTGGGAGTATCTGCGGCTTCGTTTAAATGAAGCACCTTTGCAGGTAGAAGTCCGGAGAAGCTTCAAAGTTTGCTTGTTGACGTTTAGCTGAGAAAAAAGGAATGACCTTCACGCTCCTACTAGGAGAAAAACTCCCGACATACTTCACCCATTCCTCCCAATGCCATCTCCCTCGCCACGATGACAACAGCAACAACAAAGGAGGAGCATAGCCTAATGAGTAGGACTCGATATTAGAGTTGTTACAGAACGCATTTTTTTGGACTATAAGGTTATTGGAAAGCTTAAGCAACGCATATAAGCACAAATAAACATATAATGTTGCATATAGTTGTTTTGGGGATACATTGGATACCCTTCGCCAGTGCAAGAGAACTAATAAACCCGAAATCCAAACGAGGAATGGGTTCCAAAGGACGAAACAAATGGGATTATATACCCAAAACTTGGGTTAAGAGAGAGCCAATAAGAAATCAGTATAGAAAGCAGCCCAGCCAATCTGAATAAGAAGGGTTGTTGTCATATTCAGGAATGATACAATAAACAACACTTTCATGATAATTTAGTACTGAGAGTGTTTAAAATGACCTCCGTCAGAGACAATGCACGTTTGAATTCCAGAAAGAGTATTACCGCATACTATGACAAGCAGTGCTGATGTCACCGTATTACAGGTTCTGATGATACAAGTTTTTGGCAAATATGTATTGCCTTCCATGGACGCGTTCCGTTCGTTTCTAATGTCGATTTCTATTAATAAGGCAATGCTTCACAATAAATTAAAATAACTTCGTTAAAAACAAAGTGTAACACAAAATAATAGTGTTGACTGGTTTCAAAGGCAAGAACAAGCCCTCTTTGTCAGAACGTACAAGAAGAGCAAAATCCACTCGTAAGATGCTGATTTAACTCTCACGAGTGAAGATTACGATTTTTGTGTGTTCTGATAAAGAAGGCTGTTTCTTGGTACCAAAACACGTCGATACTATTATTTTTGTCTTGTATGCAACTTTTAATGAGGTTGTTTTATTTTATTACCTTAGCAACAGTTTGAACTGCACGTAATGCTCTACAATTTTATCACTGGATTTTTTCTCGCTTTCATGCCGCGTTTGTTATTCTAACTTTTTAAATTCTCCACTAGAAGGCACTGCCATAACTTTTATTCGATCAGTCATGGCCACTTTACTATAGGCAGTCACAATGTTTGCATTCCTGAACTTTTAAGGACTGTGCCAGCTGACATTTAAACATAAACGTAAATTTTATTAAAAGTTAAATGGGAAATGGAGTATTACATGGAAAAATTATCCACTTCATTAAAGTATTGGAGGAAGTAATTACAGTTCCTTAAAAGAACTTTTAAACATTTCCCGAATTTTCCAAAGCACCTATTAGAGGTATGACATTCAATAAAACTGAATGCATATACAGTATTAAAGAGTTACGTAGATTTATTGTTATTGGAAACTGCTGATAAACATAAAATATAGAAGAAAGAACAAACTTACGACATCGTCTCGATTCAATAATTAATAACTGCCGATTAACTTAACTACCGAATCGACGTTTTCGATCTTCGATACGCATTTATCGAATACCCACAAAAAGGCCATTTCTAGTAAATAAGGGAACAGTTAAAGTTGCGATTAAGGAAATTTCTATGGTGCAGAATTGATTGACATAATATACGCATTAAATAAAATAAAAATGACTTTCATAATCGTTATCGTATTCGATCGAGAACATTTTGTTATTTTCTCTTCCTGAAGGAGAGTGTTGTTGAAGAGAAGCGAGGTCCGAGCGTAGCTTCCTTAATAACGACTCAAATTTGATTGAGTGAGAAAGTTTGTTTGACATGGTAATACTAAAAAAATTCGAATAAAATTTCGTGCTTAATTTGAACTAATCATGTTTTAGGCCATGGCATAATCCGAATTTTAAATTTCAACTTATGTAATGAGATATTCGAGGTTATATAATATTAATTCTATGGAGAAAAAATAATTGAAGGAAAAATGGGCGCCAAACAGAATATTCGTCTGGTATAAGTTGTATAATTGTACAAATTACTAGACAGTTTTGTGCATTAATTATTTCATATTTCGGTTTTATTATTTTGAGTCTTTACTATTTTCATGAAATAAACGTCGCAGTTATTAAACATGTAGCTAGACACATTGTTTTGGTTCAGTTTCAAGAGTTTCAAGAGATATTCAAATTTTAGGTGCGAAAACGTTTTTAGGTCAAATGTAAAATCGATCCGTATAAAAAAGCGTTAATTTGTTTACAGTAAGCGGGTCCTGAAAGTCTGAACACGACTATTGCAGTCTTTTTAGTCAAAGTTCAATCTTTTTGGAAATTTGATGCCAGATACTTAGTAAGAGTGGCTTTGTCAGTCTCTGTAAAATGTAGCAAAATTATAGCACGTAACACGAATATTTTCTGTTATTGTTGATACAGACTATTTCATTTTGAACAGTGAATAATAATATCAAAACCGGCTAATGGATTTTGTCATTTGAAATTGGGTATCTGCTATCATAAGAACCAATTTGTTTAAGGGGGTGGGGGAGATCCTCCACACCAAGTCCCAAATCATTTTGGAGTTCAATATTCCTAATTCTATAAATCAATCATTATTTCGTCAACTTTATTATGTAAAGAACCTTGCTGTCCCAACCGGAAATCGAAACATTAATCTCCGAACTGGTCAGCTGACTCTTTACCGTTGAGCTACTGGGACGAAATTGCAAGCTCTTATCGCCGAAGTGGGCTCTGCATGCTCAACCCTCTAATGTCAGATTGGCGGGAAACTGACAATTTGAGTAACCACCT
Source organism: Amaurobius ferox (assembly GCA_951213105.1). Taxonomy (NCBI): domain Eukaryota; kingdom Metazoa; phylum Arthropoda; class Arachnida; order Araneae; family Amaurobiidae; genus Amaurobius; species Amaurobius ferox. The sequence goes on from OX578144.1 coordinate 81,728,657, forward strand.
CCTGCTATTTTTACCTCCGCTTGCCTCCTGCTACTACTATTTTTACCCAGGTAAGTATCCTGCGTGGTCGTTATTCTTTCAATTTGAAATCGGCGCTCAATCTTTTCCAGAGTCCACTGAATCTGTACTAGTCATACTAGGGTCATTTTCAAACCTCCGACATCTTTGCACTAACCTACAGGGTTGATTTGTTGGGACGCCATCGTAAAGAGCCTTGCTGCTCCAACTGGGAATCGAACCTTGGATCTTCGATCTTGTATCTCCGGCAACACTAACGCGGTGAATTGACGACAACACACCGCATTTACGCCATAGGCAGGAGCATAGCGAAACCTCATGGCTCAGCCGTGCTGATGCTGAGACCTCGTGCTCACTAGCACATCGAAGAAATGAGATTTCAGTTAGTGATTTCGATTAAGGCCACTAGTCACAACGTTAATAACACAAACGCAGACAGATTCCGAACTCTAAAATGTAATAGTTGCTCTAGTTTTATATATCACTGTTAACAAGATCTAAAAGATTTCAGGTAGTAATGAATCTGCGATGAAACGTAATTATTATTTGAATTAATTACTCTTTATTATCTTTTAAATATGTACTCATAAAGTGGCGTCATTGCGATGTTTTGATAAAATAACCCTCAAAATTTCTCTTAACAGTGAGAGTTAATTTACCTAATGATACCTTTTGCACTCGACGGGGTAAGTAAAATCGTGTCCAGCTCTTGGAGCCAGCGGCCCATTGGGCGTAGCCCGATCCCCGATATGAAAGTCCAAATCTACACACACACACACACACACACACACACACACTAACATACATACACACACTAATATACATATACAGACATCCATACACTAATATCGTATAACATACATAACCTCAAAAAGTTCGATTAGAGTTCAGGGATGCTTGAAAAGTGTTCTTCCGTTGAAAACTCGCATTCGAATTTTCGGCCCCGTCACAATACTTTCCCTTTATATTATACTACGTATGAAGGGAAAGTAAAAACCTCCTAAAGTTTGTTTTCCTTTTAATGAAGAGAAACTGTAGATAAATATTTTGTCCTATTGCTAATTGCAGGTTTTCTGCGTCATAGGATTATCGATAAACAATTTTAAATTGTTTAATAACAATTTAGTGGACCCCGTTATAGGGCAGATACCGTTTCGACTTGATACCGGAGCGTTTAGAATGTTATTAATGGTAGGTGGAACTAAAATAATTTTCAGCATCGCTTCTGGTTTCTAAGTTATCAAAGGAGTCTAAATATTGAGATTAAAGTGTAAAATGCTTTCATTGGAGTCTCTTTCGAAAACCAGACGGAGAAAACACTCGTATAGGCAAAATTTCTTATGACGTGAGTCTAGGGTTGTCAGATGCTGAAGTTAAGAAGAGGGTTGACAGATTTGGCAATTTATCGCCAATCTGGCAACTTTTCAAAGGTTCGAGAAACACCTCGAACTAACCAATATTCTACGCAATATGTGAGATTTCCAGAAGTTTCTATAGAGAGCCTATGAAAGGAGTCAGAGATCAGTTGACGTGAATTGAACTGTGATATTCGTCAATGTTTTGAGAATAGTAGCTGCTGTTTTGTGAAATGAAATACGTCAATGTTTCGTGAATAGTATCTGTTGTGAAATTGAGGCATATGCGGCAGCAAAGACATCTGATCAAAGATGCTTGGAACCTGTACCCGAATTATAAGAATGGAGGAGAAGCTAGCTTTTGCTCAGTGATTATAATGCCGGTCTACGAAGCAAAGGGTCCCTGGCTCAGTGCTCGGCGACTCCCAATCGCCACAGTGGTTACCCTGGACATACGAGCACGGAAAAACCTTCCTCTCCACTGATTTCACCTCTCAACACGAGATGGCAGCACCACACGGAGTCAGAGGCCTTGCCACTCCCTTCCTGGTTGGCCACGACACACGTCATGCCCGAGGCAACACGCCTCCCGGCCTTCAGCCCCTCAACTGCATTTCGGGGGACACGCAAGGGTTTCCTCAGCGGCCCCCCTCCTCGCCGAAATTAGACCGGGGCCTTCATCAGGTGAGGGAGTGTGCGGCAGCAAAGACATCTGATCAAATATGCTTGGAACCTGTACCCGAATTATAAAAACGGAGGAGAAGCTAGCTTTTGCTCAGTGATTATAATGTCGGTCTTGTAAGCACTAGGTCCCTGGTTCGGGGCCTGGCGACGCCCAATCGCCACACATATAAATGCTGTTTTACAGTATATTGTTCCTGCTTACGCTGTGCTTGTGAATAAACGTGTTAGTTATTCAGAAATTTGGGCTCATTCTTGTATCCTGAATACGCATCCACGTTTCCAGAGGATCTGTCGTAATAATACGCAGAGATATATTTTATAGAAGTAACCATGCTTTGCATACTACGATATAAAGAAATTATTGTTTTCTATGATATTTTGAAAAGCGCGTCGAAAATTATGTTGAAAGACTTCCTGAATACTCCTGTCTGTGAGGTACTTGGATACGATAAATCGAAATTAAACACGTACCACTATGATGTTTCATGTGTAAACTAGAACGAATTACCCGACGTTGCCCGGGTCCTAAAAAGCACCTTCTATTTAAATTATATATATATATATATAACACCACTAAATTTCCAAATCGGTTATTTTGAAACAAAATAATTTCCCTTTTTCTGTTCCCACCCAAAATTCTTTAGTTCCGACGCATGTGTTGTCGGGTATAACTATTTTCCGCGCATGCGCACAAACATCCACTTCTCCCATAACAACGCCCAGCAAATCGGAGAAAAAATAATATCGAGACAATTCATTTTTGTTAGAATTCAAAGATATGCACCTTTATTTTTGTCAAACTATAAAATTGTGCTGATCTTCCTTTTTCGTATGCGGCGAAATAAGGAAATAGAAAAATGGATATTTCGATGTATCTAAAAATAAATAAATAAATAAATATGAAAGAATCGTTCTACGGATTCGATTCAAAAATTTGTCAGAAAGAACGTTCTTTGCTCTTACCGATGATGTCGAGATGGAAATACTGTGATAATATTTTCGATCGTTAAGGAAATGATTTGTGTAAAATAGTTCTCAAAATAGTGCTTTAACACAAAATAACTAAAAAACAAAGTCTAATTTAAAAAAAAAAATCTCGCCGAGGTTTCGGGAGATCAGCTAATCGTGTACCGAATTTCATATCTGTCTGAAGATTAGATTTTCGTCTTCAGACGACATACAGAACGACATACAGGCAGACAGAGAGACGGAAAGATTAACATTCTTTTATTATGCAAGATACATTAGGTAAAAAACCTGAACTAGGTAGAATGTTTAAAATTTACACGGTTAGAATTTAAAATTTAAGACTTTTGTAGTATTATATTTTGTGAGGAATAACAATGATGGTAGTATATTCTATATGCCAAAACGACATTTTAAATTACGGTATAGATACAAATAGCAACAAAACAATGAGTTGTAACACAATTCAACAACCAATTTAATATGATAGAATTTATATTCAATTTATATGATATTTGTGGGGTAGTTCTTTTGTCAACTGAAGAAGATACTTTTTAGGAATTCGTATGAAATATTTTAATAGAACTCACGGATAAAAGCTCGTTGAAATATGTTTTTATTTGAATTCTGATGCTGATTAGGATACGGCTGGACATAAAGAATACGAAATATGAATATATGCAAAATTTGAGTTGATTTGTATCCCAGGTACTTTATGAACAGTCTGAATAAGCTAATGTAAAACGCGTTGTGTAATAGAATGAGTTTCAAAATTCCTTCTAGAATATTTTGTACACATTTTTACACAACAAATACTGAATTAGGTTACAAATAAAAAGAAAATCTGATGTGGGCAGCACATAATTTTCCTTATATAATGCAATGAATTTACTACTTTCACAGTAAAAAAAAATCTGATGTGGGCAGCACATGACTTTCCTTATATAATGTAATGAATTTACTACTTTTACAGTAAAAAAATAGGTTTTTCTTATAGTAGATACTTATATTCTTTACAAGATATTGAATTTTCGACAATTGGTTTTCATTTTCATTGATTTATCGTAATTTTAATCCATTTGGCGAGATTTTCGTTAATTTGACAACATTTCAAAAAGTCGCCAAGTTGGCGACATTCCGCCAAATTCGTCGCCAAAATCTCGCCAAGCTTTACTGACGGAGAAATAAGTTAATTTTATAACAGATAAATGACTATTGGTGTTCAACTACAAAAGTATTACTCGAAGTATCTTTTCTCATGAATGGAACGAGCTAAATCCACGAGAATGATGTCACCCAATTTATTGCATGGTATTACATATGAAAAGTGAACATGTTTCTCAATAGGAAATATATATTTTTTATTTTATATGACTTTTTGATAATTTTTTTTAAAAATGTGAAATATCTCGAGAACGGTTCATGTTAGCGTTCTAAATTTTATGTTAATCGTTTTCTAATGAAAAATTACATAAGAACTATTTGCGTAAAAAACAATAGACTTCCAGTGTTAATGGATTGTGATTTTTGTACCAAATTTCGTTTGAATCGGTCGATTCGTTCGTCAGTTATCGTCTCCACAGACTCACTGACACACACAAACACATACTCCCCCCCCACACACAGACATCACTTCAAAAATGTTTGATTCGTGATCAGGGATGCTTGAAATGTGCTCTCCCGTCGAAAACTCGAATTTTCGACTCCGTCACAATACTTTCCTTATACATTATGTATATAAGGAAAGTAATAAGAAATCTTTTTTATAGCTTTCATATGGTGTCAAATGGTACGCACACTTTATTTTTGATGAAACTATTAGGCATTTTTGTTCTCTTTTGCTTGTTTATTCTATACAATCATTTAAATTTTCGGAAAAACCGGAAGAGACATCTCCAGAACCCGTTATATATATCCTTGGTGAACCCGCCCTACCTTCTACGGACATCCATGGACATCCATACTAGTCATTATTTAAGCTTACCCAATCCTAAGAAATAGATGTTTCAAGTAAAACAAAAATATTGAACTAGAAATAAGAAAGTTAAAATTTATAGTGAATCCCCTTATCGCCTCCGGATTTTAATGCTGAATCTATATCAGTTATCATTTAATTTCTATATATAGTAAATTCTGAAATATGTCTTTCAAGGAAAACCTTTTAGTAAAAACAATAGTATGGCAAAGTTTTTGTTACCAATGATGTCTCCCAGCGAAATAAATTTCAAACCTCGAACACATAACCATTTTGTTATTCAATAGTCATTGTATGTCAGAAACTGTTCACGTTAGTGAAATGCGCGTAAAACAAATGAAACTTTAGTTTTACGGATGGAAAATAGAAAATAATACGGGGACTAACATAAGAAAGGTTGCTTAAGAATTATCAATGCAAAGAGAATCCTTCTAATACTATGACTTTCAAAGTATGCCAACGGTAATGTTTTAAGTAAGATCTATTATATTTTTCCCAGATGGAGGATTCGAATAATCTGAAGGACAATAATGTAAATGCTTGTTGGAACTACTTGAAGAATCAGGGCCGCCTATAAAAATTTTAGGCGCCCCTACGAATGTCCATCATATTTCCCTCCATATTCCATTTCCCGACTCTTTATGAATTTTTTTTTAAAAAACATATTGGCTGTCCGGGGCCCCTCTGGAGCCCGGGCCTTTCGACTTGAGTGGTGTCCGTCTCCTACACATGAACGGCTCTGGAAGAATCTATTTTAAACGTATTTGATTGAATAATTATCTGAACTGTATTATGTTAAAACTTTAAGTGCAGTTAACAACTTTAAGTGCAGTTAACAAACTTTAACTGCAGTTAACTGATAATTGAAGTTAGAGAATAATAATATTTCGGAAGGAGGTGGAGGGGGGGGGGGAGGGGGAGGGGAGTAAGGTCTCATTTAACTTTCTTACGCGTTAATATTTCATACACTGTTAAGGTCCACTTGCATCCTAATCTGAATAAGAAGGAAATAAAATAATAATAATAATAAGCTGTACTATTTTATAAGCTTTCGATCGTAATTTATATTTTAAAAATTTTCGAAAAATGAGTTTGGAAACGTTATTTTTTAAACATTTAAATGTTTCTTTAATTTTAAGTTTCTTTTTTCAAGGTATGGAAACAGCTCAGTGATGTCCAGGGATTGGATGCATTTAGATGATTTGTTCTACTGTATACAAGGCGATTTGAAAATATTTATACAAACTTTATTGAGAGGTAGGAAACATTATATATTTTTTCGTTAGTGAATGTATGTTTTTTCGTTAGTGAATGTAGACGTCACCCTGTGCTGCTAGAGGGCTCTTGTTAGGAGGTGTGGCAATTGGTTATTTTTCGCCGTCGTCATTTCTAACGCGGACTTCGTTGTATAACATTGAGCATTTCGAGAATATTGATATGGCTAACATGTATTTAGCGTATGGGGTTGCTAATGGAAACAGAAGACCTGTTGCAAGATTGTACTTTGAATGGTAAACAGACGTGTGCCGAACTATAAACATTTTGCACGGACAATTGTATGAAACAGGACAATTTCATGTAAATATGTAGGATACTGGTAGGCCGAGAAGTATGCGCACTCAGGATATGAAAGAAAATCTTACTGCAGGTTAAGGACAATTCAGATAGAAGTATGTGAGCTGTTGCACATAGTCTGGTTGTGAGTTGCTCAGGATCTATACTTGGAGCTTAGTTGATGACTGATATGGATTCAGCAACGAATTTCAAAGCCGATAGTAGGTTCACTAAGGATATCTATTTCCGAGTCGAAAATTTTCATTTTCTTGAAACATCTACTTTCAAGATTGGCTATAAATACAGCTTAGTTGGATAGATAACTGATATGGATTCAACATCAAATTCTGAAGTAGGTAAAGTTGTTGTCAGAAACTCCCAGAAAAAATTATTCTGTCGTTCTCCGTTTATTTTAATCTGACTCCATATATTTAAATAATTGACATCATTAACTAACGGAAACAGCGTTTTATTTAGAATTCACCAAATTACAGCATTTTTACAAGATTCCATCCTTTTCCAAGTTCTATAATAACAAATCCACTGTTTCCACTCACTTCATTACAGAATAATAAAAATAAAACAAACGATAATATACAACCATAGATATAAACATTTTAGACTCTGTTCTGGGGGGAAAAACAATGGGGAAAAATCATAGCAGACGATCTTAATGCTGCTTTTGACAAGAGTGGTTCACTAAGAATTTCTACTTCCGGTTCCTTTTCCACTTTTCCTTCAAGAATTTTCCTTGAAACACCTATTTCTTAGGATTGGTTATAGATATAGCTTAGATAATGACTGATAGGGATTCAGCAATAAATTTCTGAGGAGGTAGAATGACTCAATAAGGATATCTACTTCCGGTTCTAGAAATGCCCCTTTCGATTAAAAAAATTTATGTTTTCTTTAAAACATTTATATTTCAGGATTTTCTATAAAATGAGCTTAGATGATAATTCATATAGATTCAGCATCAATTTTTAGAGGTGGGGTTGGGGACTCACTAAGGATTATTACTTCAGCTTTCTTTTCACTTCTGATTTAAAAAATTTCCTTGACACATCTATTTCTCAGGATTGGTTATAGAAAGATTAGATGATGCCTGATATGGATTTAAAATCAAATTTCAGTGGCAGTAGGGGTTTACTAAGGATTACCACTTCCGGTTTTCCCAATTACGGTTTAAGAATTTTTTTGAAATATCTATTTTTCAGACTAGGCTATAGATAGAAGTTAGATGATGACTGATATGGATTCACAATCAAGTTTCTGAGGAGATATAAGTACTCATTAAGAACGTCCACTTGCAGTTTTTTTTACACTTCTAGTTCAGAAGTTTTCTTTGACACATATATTTTCCTTCGGAATGATCAAAAGATAAAGCTTAGATGATGGCTGATATGGATTCAGCATCAAATTGTCGTGGGAGTAGAAGTCTTACAAAGTATTTCCACTTTCGGTTCTGATAATGTCATTTCCGATTAAAAAAATGTACATCTTTCTTGCATTATCTATTTTTCAGAATTGGCTATTGATGGAGTTAGATGGTGACTGATTTGGATTCAGCATTGAATTTTGGAGGGGGTTAGGAGGTTCCTTAAGGTTTTCCACTTCCGGTTCTGGAAATGTCCCTTTCGGTTTTTCTGTAAATTTGCATGACTGTACAAAATACGTATGCAGAAGAGCATAATTTTTTTTTAATAATTACGTCAAAAATGATGTTTACACGCCACTTGATATGATGGCCCTTTCATAAATTCCTTGCTAAATATTGTAACCAATAAAATTTCATACCGATATGTGCATTCGTTCTTGAGTTATAGTGCCCATCTTACACAGAAAACACACTTGTACGTTGTGTGTAAGAACGTACATGTACACAGATGGTCATCTTTTCAAAAATGTTCGAAATATCTTCAGGAGGGTCGAAAATATGTTTTCCGTCAAAATGCATACTCTGGAAATTTTCCGAAAACAATTCTTTCTCTATAAGATAGTATGAGAAAGTGATAAGTACATTACCAGATTATAAATCAAAAGATGAACAATGTCAGTCAGCAACATATATTTTAAAATTCGAAAATACTGTCATTTTACAATTCATTTGTCATTCTACGGCAAGAACACTTGACACTGGGGAGGCACACAATGCAAATGGAACGTTGAGTCTGGACTTGAAAGATGGTGGTAAAGCTTTGAGAATAATACAAAAGGAAGGTAGATAGGACAATATTAATGTAGAAGGAATTCTTTTAAATGTATTATTTTTAAAGTATGTCTACGGTAATATATCAAGCAAAGTACGTAATGTTATTTTGAAGACATATCTGACGGATGCTTCTAAGTAATCCTTTGAAAAGTAATGTGATAGTTTATTTGAACTATTCGAAGATATTACTTTATAAAATGTTCGCTTAAAGTTACAGAGTCCATTTTGACATTAGGAGCTTGCAATTTCGTCCCAGTAGCTTAACGGTAGAGCGTCGGCTGGCCAGTTCGGAGATCCAGGGTTCGATTCCCGGTTGGGGCAGCAAGGCTCTTTAGAATGGCGCCCGAAAAAAATCAACCCTGTAGGTTAGTACAAAGATGTCGGAGGTCTGAAAGTGAACCTAGTACGACTAGTACGGATTCAGTAGACTCTGGAAGATTGAGCGCCGATTGAGAGGATAACGATGACGCAGGATACTAACTTGGGCAAAAAGTAGTAGTAGCAGGAGGCTAACCTGAAGTAAAAATAGCAGGAGGGCAGGAGGTGGTCAATCAGATTGTCAGTTGCCCGTCAATCTGATATTACACGGCGGAGAATAAAGAGCCCACTTCGACGATAACAGTTTGCAATTTCGTCCCAGTAGCTCAACGATGGAGTGTCGGCTGACCAGTTCGGAGATCCAGGGTTTGATTCCAGGTTGGGGCAACAAGGTTTTTTACATAATGAAGCCGGCCAACGGCCGCACCGTGCTGAAAACACCGGTTCTCGTTAGATCACCGAAGTCAAGCAGCATCGGGCGCGGTTAGTACTTGGGTGGGTGACCACCTGGGAACACCGCGTGCTGTTGGCACATTTCGGGCGCGGTAGCCCGGTGGTTTGCGCTCTGGATTTGCACGTTGCCACAACTGCCGCCGTGTTCATGCGGAGTACGATCACGTTAAACATGTGGGTCCGTAAGTCCTTCCGAGAGGTTGGTGGTAGGAGAAGGAGGGTACGGTCCCTGTGGATGCCTCCCCCACTGGGTTCCGGTCTAAATTGGGTGGCACTTCCCGGCCGTCCAAACAGTTACCTTACACCTTCCTGGTAGGTCGGACGGTCTGGGTCTCAACAACAACAACATAATGAAGCCGAAGAAATAATGATAGGTTTATAAAATTTGGAATATTCAACTATAAAATGATTTTGGAGCTGGTGTGGATGATCTCCCCGACCCCCGTAAACAAATTGATTCTTATGATAGTAAATACCCCATTGCAAATGATGAAACCCATTAGCCGGTTTTGAGATTATTATTCACTTTTCAAAATGGAATTGTCTTTATTAGCAATGACAGAAGACAATTTAGTTACGAGCTATAATTTTTCTACATTTTACTGAGACTAACAAAGACACTCTTACTACGTATCTGGCATCAAATTTCCTAAATGATTGATCTCAGACTATAAAAACTGCAATGGTCAAGTTCAGATTTGCAGAATCCGTTGAATTAATGATTTTTATACGGATTTTGAGTGGGTATCGATTATACATTGTCCTGAAAAAGGTTTTGCAGCTAAAATTTGAATATATCTTGAAACTCTTGAAACTGACGCAAAACAAGGTGTCTGGCTACATGTTTAATAACTGTGACGTTTATTTCAAGAAACTAGTAAAAACTCAAAATATTAAATCCAAAATATTAAATAATTAAAGTACAAAACTGTCTAGTTATTTGTACTTATTCGATTCCCGGTTGCCGCAGCAAAGTTCTTTACAAAGTAATTGAAGAGCTTAGTTCTAAAACTGCTTAAGGGCACGGTGGACGTTGAAATTTTTTTAATTTATTTATTGATTTAGAAACGTGAAAATTTGTATAAATATTCCTCTTAACATTACTATATACAATACCATTACATTTTTTTTTCAATTTTGTTATAATTTGTATTTTTTTTAAATTTAATTTTTTTAATGAAAATTTGAAAATACTCTTTGCGTGCCATTTGTTCACATTTTTGATTAATTACTTTCCTTATATACATAATATATACATAATATATAAGGAACATATTATGTATATATAAGGAATATATTATATATTCCTTAAAAATATAAATTAGTAAATCCAATGTTAGAATGTATGTAGTAACTCATAAAACACTATTCCAAAATTTTCTACAAAATACAAAGAAATAAAAGAAATTAAGACATAAAGAGGAAATAATAAAGCGTAATGCAGGTCATAAAGACAAAGACAATCCTTATTAATATAATTATTATATATTCCTTATATATACATAATATATAAGGAAAGTATTGTGACGGAGTCAAAAATTCGAATTCGAGTTTTCGACGAGAGAGCACGTTTCAACGGGAAAGCACGACGAGAGAGCACGGGGGAGCACGTGTGTGTGTGTGTGTGTGTGTGTGTGTGTGTGTGTGAAAGTATGTGTGTGTGTGTATCAGGGAGTCTGTGGAGACGATAACTGACGAACGAATGGACCGATTCGAACGAAATTTGGTACAAAAATCACAATCCATAAACACTGGAAGCTTATTGCTTTTATACGCAATCGAATGTTCAGAACCTCCCTAAATTTTCGAGTGAAATTTTGAAAAAATCGTCAAAAAATCAAAACTGCTAATAAAGTTACGCAAATAAACATTTCTTATGTAATTTTTCATTAGAAAACGATTGACATAAATTTTAGAACGCTAACATAAAGCATTCCCGAGATACTGCACGTTTTTCAAAAACACTATCAAAAAGTCATATAAAATAAAAAAAAAATTTCTATTGAGAAACATGTTCACTTTTCATATGTAATACCATGCGATAAATTTGTTGACATCATTCTTGTGGATCTAGTTCGTTCCATTCTTGAAAAAAGATACTTTGAGTAATACTTTTGTATTTGAACGCCAATAGTCATTTATCTGCTGTAAGAATAACTTATTTCTTCGTCCATAACGCTTGGCGAGATTTTGACGACGAATTTGGTGGAATGTCGCCAACTTGGCGTCTTTTTAAATGTTGCTAAATTAACGAAAAACTCGCCAAATGGATAAAAATGACGCCAAATCAATGACGACTCATTGATGATGAAGGCATGGAAAATGACGACTCATTGATGATGAAGGCATGGAAATTGACGACTCATTGACGAAAATTCGATATCTTGGAAAGAATATAAATAACTACTCTAAAAATAATCTATTTTTTTTTTACTGTAAAAGTAGTAAATGCATTGCATTGTATAAGGAAAGTCATGTGCTGCCCACATCATATTGTTTTGCATTATGATTAATCAAAAACACATTATGAACAAATTTGGGTATTCATTTTTAAATCCCTTAGAAAGTTAATTTCTTAAAAATATTTTTCTGCATTAAAACTTAATTTTCATCATTTAATTAGGTTCTTATTCACTTTTAATCACCTTAATAAAGTCCAATTATAAAATGCATACCCAGTTTCATTAAAAAGTATAAGAGGTTTCTTCTTGCCAAATTCCGTGCATCTCGGACAAAAATTAAGACGCATAGAGCATTTTAAAAATGTAAAACCTTTGAAAATTCCATTTCGAAAAAAATGCATTCAAACTTTTGCTTACGGGTGGGACAGTGTTCATTCCAAACGAAAAACCTCCCCAAAAGACAGGTATTTGACATACCCTATCCCAAACAGATCGACCCCCCTTTGGAGGCATTCGCGTCCATGGAAATCGCTGACAGAAACATTGCATCTGCTGCAGCAGGTGCAATGTTGCAAATGCCTGCAAAAGGAGTTGAACTGTATGAGATAGGGTATGTCATATACCCGTCTTTTTAGGAGGTTCTTCGTTTGGGATGGACGCTGTCCCACCCGTAAGCAAATGCTAAATATGTAAAATAATGTTATATATTAAAACTTCTTTTAGTCGATTTTTGCTCATTTCAGCGTCCACAGTCCCCTTAAATAACTTTTGGTTATTTATCTCATACGATGCGTGACATCTGCTGGTAGTAAGTGACAATGATGTAAAAGGTCGAAAGTGTATCAGCAGTTGCACCGCAGGAAATGGTGGAGAGAAAGCGATTTAGACTTTTTTGGAATTAATCGTTTTAGATACAATCGAACACTGTTTACGAATTTTATTTTACTATGAATTTCTTTGCATTACTTCTTAAATTCTATATGAATTCCAGTGTTTTTCTGTTTTATACTGGCATTTCTGCTACGCAATTTCGTTTTATCCTAATAACATTTCTTTCATGATTTACTCAGATTCTGACGTATTTACAATTCCTTTTTTCTCGTATCACGTCAACAACCCAGCTGTACTCCGTGGAAAGTTCAGGAGAAAGCACGTAACTCGTAAAGCTCTTGGACAATCTATCAAGCCAGAGTGTGAAAACTCGTGCTTGAACCATGAACGTGATTTCTTAAATTTTTAATTTTTCTTCACTGCTCCACTGCTTTCTGAATTTTAGTCCAATCTTATTTATATCTTTTTTAATTGATTTTAACATGCCCTGCCTTGCCTCGAGACTTCTGATTAATTGTTACTTTCCTTATATACATAATATATAAGGAAAGTATTGTGACGGGGTCGAAAATTCGAATTCGAGTTTTCGACGGGAGAGCACGTTTCAAGCATCCCTGATCACGATTCAAACATTTTTGGCGTGATGTCTGTGTGTGTGTGTGTGTGTGTGTGTATGTGTGTGTGTGTGTGTATGTGTGTGTGTGTGAAAGTATGTGTGTGTGTGAAAGTATGTGTGTGTGTGTGTGTGTGTGTGTGAGAGTCTGTGGAGACGATAACTGACGAACGAATGGACCGATTCGAACGAAATTTGGTACAAAAATCACAATCCATAAACACTGAAAGCCTATTGTTTTTATACGCAATCGAATGGTCAGAACCCGCTAAATTTTCGAGTGAAATTTTGAAAAAATCGTCAAAAAATCAAAACCGCTAATAAAGTTACGCAAATAGACATGTGATTTTTCATTAGAAAACGATTGACATAAATTTTAGAACGCTAACATGAACCGCTCTCGAGATATTGCACATTTTTCAAAAAAATTATCAAAAAGTTATATAAAATAAAAAAAAAATTCCTATTGAGAAACATGTTCTCTTTTCTTATGTAATACCATGCGATAAATTGGGTGACATCATTCTCGTGGATCTAGCTCGTTTCATTCATGGAAAAAGATACTTTGAGTAATACTTTTGTATTTGAACGCCAATAGTCATTTATCTGCTGTAAGAATAACTTATTTCTCCGTCCATAATTCTTGGCGAGATTTTGGCGACGAATTTGGCGGAATGTTGCCAACTTGGCAACATTTTAAATTGTTGTTAAATTAACAAAAATCTCGCCAAATTAATAAAAATGACGCTAAATCAATGAAAATGACGACTCATTGAAGAAAACTCAATATCTTGGTAAGAATATAAGTGTCTACTATAAGAATAACATTTTTTTAACTGTAAAAGTAGGACATTCATTGCATTATATAAGGAAAGTCATGTGTTGCCCACATCAGATTTTTTTCTTTTGGATTTAATATCATGATGTCAAATTGAACATGCATTAGGAATTGAAATATTAAAATATTACCGATAATAGAAGGCATTTGTGTAAATAATATTTCCTGTAAAATATGTAAATGAGAGTATGTTTATCAGGATAAATATTGGGTTGAGTTGTCTTTGACAGCTACATTTTTAACACTTTCCAACATAATTGTAAAGTGTTTAAACATGTTCATTCTGCCTGTCTGTCTGTCTGGCTTTCCATTCGTGCGATAACTGTCGTAAAAATGACTTTATCGAAATAAAATTTTAGTATGCTGTTGAGACGGTCTATGGGACACATGGGAAAGTAAATGAATAATGTGGGAAGAATAATATGAAGAAGTGCGCAATTTAAGTTATCCAGTATTTTCTTCTTGAGGGGGTGTTACACACCAAAATATTCGATTTGCTTAATAAATGTGAAACAAGAATTATTCCAAAATTGATTTTGTTCAGGGGTTGCTTATTGCGAGACCATTGATTTTCAACGGATATTCGGCTAGTAATGATTAAAAGATTGTAAATCAGATTTTAATATCACTAAATTAAGAATTTTTAATTTTTTTAATTTTGAAAATACTTAGCTTGATGTTTTCCTTCGTGATTTTGATCCTTAATTTGATCTTTGAGTAAGCGTGGGCATGGTTCACAATACCTTTGATATATATAATTGTAGTCCCCTAATTTTCGTATGTCTGCTTTTGTCAAGGAATGTAATGAATATGTATAGATGCGCATTCACATAATTATATCGTAGTCTTTTCATATGAAAGATAATATTTGAGAAAATGTCAAAACGTGTAAATCGTATTTCTCTGAAATCGAATTTTCTCATGCTCTTTTATAGTTGTTTTTTTGCATATTAGACAGAAAATAGTTCTGAAAATAGTATTTCACGTAGTTTCAAAACAGTGCGTTAAACCTTTTTACTTTTCCGGCAATGTATGATAATGTATAGGTAAAGTATTGGAATCGTGCCGAAAATCGCATCTCGAGTTTTCAACGGATCTACACGTTTTGGGACCTCTACAACACGAAAAAATTATTTTTAGCGTGACGTCTGTGTGTGTGTCGGCCTGTGCAGATTTTGCATCCCCTTTATCTGAAAAACTAATCGACCGAATTTCACAAAATTTGGCAGATAAGTCTCATGTGAATGACTGATGCTGATTAAATTTTGGTACGATTCGGGACAAAAGAACGTGCTTCTTTTGCGAAATGGCCCTCAAAAATTACCTGTATCCACTCTAGCTGAAAAACTAATAGACTAAATTCCACAAAATTTGGTAGATTAATCACTTGTATGGTTGTATGTTAACCTGGTGCTGATTAAATTTTGGTATGATTCTAAAGAAAAGAATCTGCCTTTTTTGCGAAAGGTCCGCAAAAATCGTTAAATCTAAAAATAAAAGACTACGTATGCTCAAAGAAATCAATTAAATGCTTATTTTATACGTAATTTTTGACTGCGAAAATAATAAGACCAACCCCATTACTTTAGGTCTAACCATTCTCGAGATATTTTAGTTTTTTGCATTTTTGCTATGCCGGTTTTGAAGTCCAGTTACCAAATAAAAACGAAAGCTTAAAAGTGTACATTCAGTGCAATTTCAATTATTTATGCGTCTTATTTAGTGCAATTAAACGCAATTTAATGATTATTAACGAAATAAAGAGACAATTAATTTGATTCTGCAGGGAAAGTCATGTGCTGCTCACATCAGATTTTTTTTTGTTTCTGAATGAATTTTCTAAATTTAAAATGGGAGCACACGCTTCAGTATCTAAATATTTATAGTTTCAAAAACATTCTTCATTTTTAAAAGGGCATTTTCTGTAAATATACATATTTTAGAGTTATGTAGCGCTTTGTGTCTATCTTGTAAGTCCTCGAAATATGTGTACGCTGAATTCGTTCCAATGTTGAACTTGGTTTAGTCAGATATAAATATTCTGTGACGTTACAAAATGTAATCATATTTATTTTCATGCCAAAGGCGAAATTGTCCTTGCATGAGTTTGAAATACGATTTCAGCATTTTCTGCATAAAACTGCTTAAAAATTGAATGTTGGATGATATTCAGTGAATTCGAATCGTCAAAAAATCAAGATCTCTAATAAAGTTATGTAAAAAATAAACATTTCTTATGTAATTTTTCATTAGAAAACGATTGACATAAATTTTAGAACGCTAACATGAACCGTTCAAGAGATATTGCACATTTTTCAAAAAAATTATCAAAAAATCATATAAAATAAAAAAAATATTTTCTATTGAGAAACATGTTCACTTTTCATGTGTAATACCATGCGATAAATTTGTGACATCATTCTCGTGGATCTAGCTCGTTCCATTCATGAAAAAAGATACTTTGAGTAATACTTTTGTATTTGAACGCCAATAGTCAGTTATCTGCTGTAAGAATAATTTACTTCTTCGTCCATAACGCTTGGCGAGATTTTGGCGACGAGTTTGGTGGGATATCGCCAACTTGGCGACTTTCTGAAATGCTGCCAAATTAACGAAAATTTTGTTGCTAAATTAACGAAAAACTCGCCAAATGGATAAAAATGACACTAAATCAATGAAAATGACGACTCATTGACGAAAATTCAATATCTTGGAAAGAATATAAATATCTACTATAATAATACTCTATTTTTACCGTAAAATTAGTAAATTCATTGCATCATATAAGGAAAGTCATGTGCTGCCCACATCAGATTTTTACTTTCCTTATATACATAATGTATAAGGAAAGTATTGTGACGGGGTCGAAAATTCGAATTCGAGTTTTCGACAGGAGAGCACGTTTCAAACATCCCTGATCACGAATCGAGCATTTTTGAAGTGATGTCTGTGTGTGTGTGTGTGTGAAAGTATGTGTGTGTGTGTCAGTGAGTCTGTGGAGACGATAACTGACGAACGAATGGGCCGATTCGAACAAAATTTGGTACAAAAATCACAATCCGTAAACACTGGAAGCCTATTGATTTTATACGCAATCGAATGTTCAGAACCCCCCTAAATTTTCGAATGAAATTTTCAAAAAATCGTCAAAAAATCAAAACGTCTAATAAAGTTACGCAAATAGACATTCCTTGTGTAATTTTTCATTAGAAAACGATTGACATAAATTTTAGAACGCTAACATGAACCGTTGTCGAGATATTGTACATTTCTCAAAAAATTATCAAAAAATCATATAAAATAAAAAAAAATATTTTCTTTTGAGAAACATGTCCACTTTACATATGTAATACCATGTGATAAATTGGGTGACATCATTCTCGTGATTCTAGCTTGTTCCATTCATGAAAAAGATGCTTTAAGTAATACTTTTGTATTTGAGCGCCAATAGTCATTTATCTGCTGTAAGAATAACTTATTTCTTCGTCCATAACGCTTGGCGAGATTTTGGCGACAAATTTGGCGGAATGTCGCCAACTTGGCGACTTTCTGAAATGCTGCCAAATTAAAGAAAATCTCGCCAAATGGATAAAAATGACGCTAAATCAATGAAAATGACGACTAATCGTCGAAAATTCAATATCTTGGAAATAATAATAGTATCTACTATAAGAAAAACCTACTTTTTTTACTGTAAAAGTAGTAAATTCATTACATTATATAAGGAAAGTCATGTGTTGCCCACATCAGAATTTTTATTTTATACTTGCAAGAATTTCTGAATGTAATTAATTTTAAAATTTGCTGTATAAAATCAAAAAAAAAAAATCATGCCGGTCACGCACAAACAGTAACGTTCATGCTCCAAGCGATTGAATTTACTCCACAAACTATGCACTAATAGATATACTCTGTGTTATTTGGAAAATAAAAAAAGAATTAATAATTAAAAAATGCAATAAAATAATCAAAGTTCACTCCAACGATAGAATTTGCAATAACGTCCCTGTTGTTCACAGAGTCCCTGTCTCTAGTAGCTCAACTGTTGAGCCTCTGCTGGCCAGTACAAATATTCATAGTTTGATTTCAGGTTGGGGCAGCACTAACGACCACGCAGGATACTGTATGTACCCGCATGTACTGTTTAATATTAGCATTGTTATGAGTATTATCATTGTTTTCCATAGTAAATAATGCTATACAAATCTTGGAATTTATACAATTCGAGTTTTAATCATGAAAATTACTAAACATTCGATATAGTTTTAGTTTTTACATAAAGTATCTGCATATGAAATTTTATAATAGTAACTGTAATTGTTCTTGAATTATCGTGTTCACACATATATGAATATCTTTTCAAAATTATTCGAAATGGGTTCAGGAGATCTTGAAACGTGCTTATCTGTTAAGAGGAACTTCTTTTCTAAATAATAGTGCTACGAACATATAAGATAACTTTATTGGAGGCACTTTATGTGAATGTATGGTTGCCATATTTTGACTTTAGGAATAGGGTTGCCATGATTGGCGTTTTACTACCAACTTAGCGAGTTTTCGATATACTAGAACTTTCTCTAAATATCGAAGATTCTTGGAGATACGAGCTCTATCTATCAATTTCTACTGAGATCATATAAAAATAGTCATAACTCAGTTGAAGAGTAGTTGACGCGATACGAACCAAATTGAATTGTGACATATGTCAATGTTTTGAGAACAATATCGACTATTTAGTGAATTATCTAAACTTTCAATTGCTGTTTCATTGTATCTGACAGTTGGTGATCTTGTAATGTAGTTATTGAATTATTTGCTGTGTATTGTTCCTGTTTACGCAGTGCTTGTATAAAAACGTGTTAGTTATCAGAAATTTGGACTCATTCATTGTATCCCGAGAGTACAGTCACGAGGATACGCCTTAGCAAATTGGAGGCAAAAGTCGGATTCATGGAAACTTGACAGGAGGTTATGGCTTCCTCAACTAGAAAAACGATGGTGGAACAGTTAGGAAGCTTGAAAAGAGATTAATGACTGTGGAGCGGGAATAGCAGGTAGCCAATTTAAATTTTAACATTTAAACATCATGTAAAAGAAAGTCACCTATGTATGAAGGACATAGCATTTGGAAAAATTTCCTGGCGCAATTCGGCATAATCGCAGAAGCGAGAAGACAAAATATTGCCAAGTCGTTGTTTCCCTTTGAGGTCTTGCGGCTGATGTTTTTACAGACGTTCCCGGCGTGGAGGTGGGGCAGCTCATTGGTTAGCGCGAGGGGATTGCACACGAACGACTCGAGTTCGATTTCTGGTCTGCACAAACTGCCTCCGTGTTCAAGCGGAGTAAAGGCACATATATGTGGGTCCGTAAGTTCTTCCGAGAGGTTGCTGGTAGGAGGAGGAGAGTACGGTCCCTTTTGATGCGGTCAGTACTGGGTTCCGGTCTAAATTGGGTAGCATTTCCCCGCCGTCCAAACAGATACTTTATACCTTCGGGCAACCCGGCCACACAAATAGCTACTGTAAGCCTTCGGATCAGTCGTGTGGTCTGGGTCTTTCACACTTTAGGGCTGGTCGGACTGCCTGGGTCGAAGAAGGAGGAGGAGACCTTCCCGGTAGAAAAACGTCTAGAATTCGTAGCCCTGGGAAGACTTTGAAACTCCCTTATGTAGAGAATAATTTGAAAGATACAAGCAGAGTTCAATTTAAGTCACGCAGCCAAAAGTTTGTTGAGAGTTTACAGTAGCTGGTGTTGGATATTGAAAGACTTTCGCAGCTATCCCCAGTATTTTATAAATGTCATTTGTGACCTAGAAATTCAGTAAGCTGTTCTCATAGTCGAATACAAGGATCTGAGAGCTGCACTATCAGCCAGCATGTTTGAAATCAGCATGATAGGCATCCCTCAGATTTCGTGCGAGGTGCAGTCATCCTACGTGGTGCGGTCGTGACTGATAGCACATCGAAATCTGAGATGCTGCGCTCTATGGATGAAATGAAAGACATGCTTTAGAGGCAAAGTAACGACATATTTAAGTTTTCATCTGGATCGTTTGCGAAAGAATTGGAGTGCGGGACTTACGAAGAAAAGTCACATAAGGAGAAAAGGAGCAAAAAAAAAGGGGGCAATGCCTCCAGAAAATCTACAGGAAACTAATCAGTGTCCATCTTAAGGAACTGATGTTGCCGTGTTGTTGTTGTTGTTGTTGTGACCCAGACCGTCCGATCTACCAGAAAGGTGTAAGGTAACTGTGAGATTGCCGTGTAGAAGACCCAGACCGTCCGACTCATCCTGAGGACTTGAGTATCTATTTGGACGGCCGGTGAGGTTGCCGTGTGAAGGAACTGTCCTAATAAACACTTTCCAGATTTCATTGTTGCACGGAGGAGATAATGGACTTTACGTCAGGGATGTTATCAACAACATCGAATGTCAACTGATTCTAGACACGGGTGCGAGTGCGATTCTCTTTAAGTTTGCCGAATTAATGGTCAACTTATTTATACCGCACCCTCCATCTATCTCTCTGTGCGCAGTTATTGGAGAAATAGCGAATGTGCATGGAATGAGTCCGGGTCGCAAATAAGCGCCCATTACTGCTCAATTCAAAAAGCGCGTTATTCGCAACAGACAAAATACACAAAATACACACACACAAAAGAAAACAACCCACAAAAAAACTTTTCTCCACCTGTCTGGAATTCCCGGTTTCGTTTTATAGTGTTTTTTTCAGCGATCGTAAAGGAAACTCGAGCTTATACAATAACTAAAAAGTAATTCCACATTAAAAAAATAATAACGCCGACGGATACGCACCTATTCGGGTCCTGAAGTACATGTGTACCAAATTTCTGGTTGAATGATGTTTAAATTCCTCGTTGCAGACTGCATAGACAGACATCTTTCTTTATTATGCTACATGATATAGAGGTCTTTAAAATAGTGAAATATCGGTTAATTGCTCTACATTAACACTGGCAAAATTTTAGGTAATTTTACTCTGTGGATTTTCATGTTGCAAAGCACATTTTCTCATAATTAGCCGTTCCGTGTAAGTTGGACCGCTGTCATGAGCTTTGTTCTGAGTAGCTTTCTGGATTTAAAACTGAGAATATTCTTGTTTGCGCTTTGCTTAAACGAAATCATTTTATATATTCAATATATTTTTAAATTATTGCCGGTAATGGATGGCACACAAAAGGACTATTTCCTTTTTAATTTTTCTGTCGGGAGATATAATTATGCTATCCGTTTTGGGTTTAGCTGAAAAATGTCCAAATATCGGTAGTCGAAAACTTATTTATGACCTGTCGGATTATAAATGAAGTTAAATAAAATTTATACTTGAAATTGCAGAATTGGTGCTAATATGAAATGCACTCTGCATGTTTATTTGAATTTCCACATTTTCCTTTGATCATTTTAGCATCAGCGTAAACAATTATTTGTAGTCAAACCACGTACTTAAAAAATTATCCCTCTATTTGATGTTTATTGCAAATAAACATTATTTCTGTCCCCCCCCCCCTCAAAACTCCAAATGCTAAAAAGGGGAGGGGATAATAGTGGGCGTGTCCATGTACACAATTGATACATGCCCTGCCTATTCACAATTAAATCTTGTAGCTATTTTGTAAGTAACGGTTGTTTTCTAATTAAATGTAATTGTCAGCATTTTCATTTTGTTTTATTTATTATAGGCAGCAGGGAAGTTTTAAAACTCGAGAACCGAAGTAACTAGAAACTTTAAATTTCGTACTCATTATTTTTCGTGATATATTTGCTTTGGATTTTGAACCCTTATAGGTCTGGCCTGTCAGGGTCTGCCATATGAAAGTACATTTTTCAACACACTGATGTAAACCGTTTTTCGATTTAAAATTTAGTTTAGGAAATATTTAATGTTAAATTCAAAAGAAAATTAATGATCTTGGCGCAGTGCCTTGAATGAAATTCGAGCCGCACCCCCCCCCCCCCCCCAAGCATTTTATAGTGTTTTTTCAATGATCGCAAAGGACATTCGAGCTTATAAAATAACAAGACTAATTCGACATAAAAAAATATGACGCCGAGAGGTATACCTATTCGGGTCCTGAAGTACACGTGTACCAAATTTCCTGGTCGCATGATGCTTATATTCCCTACTGCAGACTGCATAGAAAGATATCATTGCCTTTTATTATATAGATACGATATAGAGGGAAGTCTTTAAAACAGTGAAATATCGGTTAATTGCTCTATATTAACATTGGCAAAATTTTAAGTAATTCTAAGCAGTGGGTTTTTATGGTGCGAAGCATATTTTTTCTTAACCAGTTTCTCTGTAGCAGTTGGACTTGTTCCGTTTGTTTCATAACACTGCAGCTTTGTTCTAGCTCAGCGTTTTGGACTTACGACAAAATATTAAGCATCAGTTAGAAACAATACGAAATCATTTTTTATATAGAATATATTTTTAAATTATTATCAATATATATGTATGGTACACTAAAATACTATTTCATTTTTAATTGTTTGCAATCTCATACTCGGTTGGGAGATATAATTATGCTATCCGTTTAGAATTTAGCTAAATGTTGCCCAAATTTCGGTAGTCGGAAAAAATTATTTATGGCCTGTTGGATTATAAATGAAATAAAATGATATGTAGACATGAAATTGCAGAATTAGTGAGAATATGAAATGCACCCCGAAAATTTATTTCAACTTCCACATTTTTCTTTGATCATTTTAGCATCAGCTTAACAATAATTTGGAATGAAACCACCTAAAAAATTATCCCTCTCTTTGATATTTATTGCAATTAAACACTATTTCAATTCCTCCCTAAACAGAAACCTAAACAATTATCCATCTCTTTGATATTTATTGCAATTAAACACTATTTCAATTCCTCCCTAAAACTCCAAATGCTAAAAAGGGGTGTGGATAAATGTGGGCGTGTCCATGTATACAATTGATACATGTCCCGCCTAATCACAATTAAATCTTGCTATTTTGTAAATAAATTTTGTTTTCTAATTGAACGCAGTTGTCAGCATTTTCATTTTGCCCAATTTCTTATAGGAAGCAGGGAAGCCTTTCCTATAAGAAACTATACAAAAGTAAAGTACAAGTTCTCCCCCATAAAATTATTACAGAGGTTATATATATGCAATACTCTCCAAAAGTTAGGCACGAAACAATAAATTTTGCATAATTCATGAAATTCTGCACCTATCTACTCTAAATTTCACAGGAAAATACTCTGATGAGTTATTTAGTCATACAAATTTTAATGAGACAAAATATGTACATGTAGGGGTTTTATTTACATCTAAATTGTTACAATAGAAGAAAAATGTTTAGAGAGGATAAATATTCTGAATGATGCATGACCCGCCAAGTGATTCTTAATACGGAATTTGGCCCCATTAGACTCTGATATAGGCTCGGCACATGATAATTTATGCCTTAATCGAGTGTTCCAGGGTGACGGAGGACAATGATTGCCATTCTTATATACGAGAAGCTTGCAGTTCTTGGAGCTTGGGGTGGGACAACCCAGTGGTTTGCACTAGGAAGACCTGAGTTCGATTCCCAGCCCTGCCCAAGCTGTCCCCGTGTTTACTCGGAGTACGAGCACGTTAAATATGTGGGTCCGTAAGTCCTTCCGTGAGGTTGGTGGTAGGTGAAGGAGGGAGCGTTCCCTGTGGATATCACCTTCACTGGACTTCGTTTTAAATTGGGCGGCATTTCTCGGTCTACCTGAAGGTGTAAAGTATCTGTTTGGACGACCGGGAGGTGCCATCTAATGTAGACCAGAACTCAGTGGGCATCCACAAGGACCCTACAAGGATCCACAAGGAGGCATCCACAAGGACCCTACCTTCCTTCCCCTACCACCAACCTCTCGGAAGGACTTACTGACCCGCATGTTTCACGTGATCGTACTCCGCGTGAACACGGCGACAGTTTGGGCAGAGACAGGAATCGAACTCTTGCCGTCCGAGTGCAATCACCGTACCCTAACCACTGGACTGTCGCACCCGCCGGCTGAAGCGTCATAAAGTCTGACCAACGGATCCAGGACTCCGTCGAGATACATTTACGTCGTCACAGTGCCGTATGAAAACATGATGGTTAGTGCGTCCTCCGAAAGGAACGACAACCGATATTATCACACTACCACGAATAAAGACATGGAGTTCAACGATGACACTGGACTCGATGCGTGCTCCTTGTTTCCTCCAGACTTGCATACTTTCACTTTACGATTGCAGGCAAAATTTTGATTGGTGTGTGAAGAGAACACACACACACACATATATATATATATATATATTAGTGCTTTTCCACCTGTTTGGCTTTGATGAATGGTCATTTTCTGTTTTTCAATTTTGAAATCTTACCATTGATATTTATAGATCATATATAGCTTGATGACTGGATATATGCTTTATATTCTCCCCTTGATTGATGAATATCTATTTTTTACATCTTTATATGTAGCTATCTTTAGTAGCTATCTCTTTACGTTTTGGTTATATGAGTTACAACTCATCTATAATCTGTTATTGGAATTTTATATAATATATATATATATATACATATATATGGATTTTATTTGATTTTCTATTATCAATTTCTTTCCATTGATGTTTGTTGTTTGTCTTCAGCTTGATGACCAGAAGTTTGCATTTTATGTTCCACTTGATTGATGATTCTCTGTTTGATACTTTTTCATTTGATAGCCATTTTTTGATGTTGGGGAACTTTGAGTTCCAACTTCTCTCTAATCTATCATTGGATTTTCAAACTATTATTATTATTATATATATATATATATATATATATATATATATATATATATTACGTGACAGTAAATATGAGATACCAAGAAGGAGTGGGCAGAAAAATATGCAAATTGCAAGGTATACGCAGCTCATCGAGTTATGTAAATGATTTCGAAATGCGCAGCTGTCCAGTGCATGTTGAGTGAGATATAAGGGAAGGAATCTGCAGAATCGGTAATAGTCCCGCTGCTCTGTCTTCCAGGGAAATCATTTTACAATTTTTTTCTGTCTCAGAGGAAACCTGTATCAACAGTGAATGCCAGGCCGCCGCCAATCGAGGTAGTTCCATCAGACAGACGATTTCACGAGGGGTATGGTGATCGCACTCAGAAGGGTAGGTTGGTCCATACGATAAATCTCAGCGGACAGCCACTTACACGCGTCCACGGTGCACCGGTTGCGGCGAAGATGGTTGGAATAAGGGAATGTGGTACGTTTGAAGGGTGCCGTAACGATCAGAGCGATTTGAGCACGCGTGGACCGACGCATCCTTCGGCAAGTGTTGGCGGCCGTGCAAGTCACTTCCTTCTTCTTTTTTCAGCACATGCAGGACACCCTTGGTGTTCCCATATCGACCAGGACCTTTATCCGCCGATGGGTGATCAGCGACCTTGCACTCATGGAACCTGTTAAGAAGACTGCCATTTATCCTACAGCACAGACGCCTCCATTTGCAATGGTGTCGGGATATAGCCACGTGGACAGCGGAATGTCACAGGGTCGTGTTCTCAGACGAGTCACGCTTCTGTTTTAGCAATGACAGTTGCCGTGTACGAGTCTGGAGCCGAAATGGTGGCAGATCTAATCCGGCCGCATATGTGGAACGCCACACCGCGTGACAACGCGGCATCATGGTTTGGGGCGCCATCGCCTGTTCAGTTTCGTTGATGACGCGTGGACGTCCAACGCCTTGGTGTCTACTACTGGTTTCGCCGTCATTCATCCACTTTGCATAGGTCCTAACTACGACAGCTCGCGAACACTCAATGAGCCGTCTAGTTTCGGAAATACTCGTTCCGTGCCGTTGGGCCATCACGATTTCCCTCGATAGAATTCGCTTATATCAGCAGCCTTACCCATCACATACAGACGGAAGCGATAGAATCATGCCTCAGTATCACCGGCAGTCGTTAAATACCATTCCCGTATACTCAAGTGCCCTCCACTTCATCCAGGTAAGCCCATTCGCACACGGTGGGAGTGGTCATAATGAATTGAATCTTCAGTGTATATATATATTGAATATATACATATATTTAATCGAGTGCTCGCCGAAAAATGTTATTGTCTGTGAGTACTGACGGGTTGCTGACTCCTGGTCTAAATCAAAAGTCTGAGATCCTTCGAACAACACATGCAGAAGAAAGTGATCGTCTGTAAAGTAAAATAAATGGATTCAAAAATGACAAAAATTTGGCCAAATTTTAAATTTATAATTTTTAAAATGTATTCGGGAAAAAAAAGTGATGAGGTATTTTTTTTAGGAAGTACAACTATCCCTATACTGAATTTCTCGGCTGTTCAAAGCTTTAATCTTCCGCTACAGAAGACACACACATAAACACTTTATTATGTAACATTAATAATCATGATCGTTATTGTTGACTACCGCGCACTCCAATAATATTTTTTGTATGATGCCAATAATGTTTCGCGATTAAGTAAACACTTGATGAAATAAATGCATTCTTTATAATTAAAATAATAGATCATGGGACTATATATAGAAGTAAAATAATGACCATCTGAGTTATCAATTCTAACCAGATTTTTTAAATTTTACTTTTTTAGAAGTGAGAATTCTTTAAGACATTTAAGAATCCTACAAATATTGAAAGGGGAAGCTGTATTTATTGAACCTAGTCAAATACGAAATGAAGTGAATTCAAATGTTTAAGACTACTATTTGAATTTTCGTTTACGACTCTTCTCATGCTCAGCAATAATGAATGATCTTTATCGAACTACAACTTCAACTTTAAAACACATTTATCTGCTGACATAAATTTCTGATTGCAAACGAGGAGTAAAGCAAAATGGTTTCCATCCTTTATGCAAAGTCATGGGATATTTAAAGTCAGTGGAATGACTTTTATGTACCTATTCAGTGAAAAGTTTTGTGATGACGGAAAGCATTTTCGTTGAAAAGTAAGATAAACAATTGATTTCGTGCCATTTGTTTGGGAGTAACAGCAAATAAGTTTTTGTTTTTTCATAAAAAGGTATGCTTTTTTATCAGCTGTTTAGTGTTTTACCGATGAAAGTTTGAAAAAAGGGTTTAGAATTGTTATGAAATGCATGCCCCTTGTTTATTAATTATTCTCTTTCAAAATTTAACTTTCGGCGAATTCTAATTTACTTTCGATTCTAAAACTTGTTCTTGAAAATTTGTTCCAAATTGATAAAGCACCATTTCTGTATTTCGGCCTTTTGGATATTTCCCGCCAGTTTCGGTAAACCTTGGCGTAGTAATTTGTCACGCGCTATTGTACATGTACTTCGTATTTGCATTTCATATTCTTTAACATGGGAACTTCTTTTTCTTGCGTCATGAACGCGTAGTAACATTAAAGATGCTTATGTCTGTTTTTGGTAAATAGTTCAGTTGGCGATGTAATACCACGGAGATAAGACGTGTTTAGCCCGCGAGGCTCGGCATGAAATCGAAAATGCCTTATTATAAATTAATTGTATTTTCTAAATTGAATTATTAAGAATAATTGAAGTAATAACAAAATGCCGCGTTTTCTTTCAAGACTTAAATGGGATTGGTAAATATGAATGAAATTATGAGATGTCGAGTAATTCTAATTGTGGAACAGAAATATGACCTGATTCATGAATGTTAATGTTTATCGTCTTTTCGTGGAGAAAAGCTATTGATTCTATGAGATGAATATTTGTGTTTCGATAAAAATAAAGAAGTAATTATTTTTATGGAATATATCTGCCTGGTCATTCAAACCTCCAACACTTCCGTATTCCAAGCTGTATCGTCACTGTTTTCACCTTCATTCGGACATCCAAGATATTTAGACACAACGCAAGTATGATAAAAATAAAATCAACCACGTCCAAAGCTGTTCCATTACGTGGAGTTTGATAGAGAATCCGCCCGAGGAGAATTCCTTACGGCCGTGATCACTGTTGGCATCGTATCACGTCAATTGACCGCCTAACCACTCCTCTCGATCATTGCCAGTTGTATGCTATCTGTGGCATACAGCAGAATCATCTTTTGAGGTTTAACTAAACACTTTGGTCAAATAAGATAATTGCAAAATATGGCACTGGGATAGAGAATTTTCTAAAACGTGTTCGCCTTAAAAAGTATTTTCACTTTCTATAAGCGGATGAAGGTATTAGGTTCCTTTTTTGGTGAATCAAGACGGGCATTAAAAAGACACTGGATTTGGTTGTGATCAAAGTGGTGACAAAATAATAAATAGTGGCATTGTTTAAGCACATGAGTATTTGAAGAGTCGGTGTTGATTCAAAAGTCCAACTTAGTTCGGGAAACTTGTAGATTCAATTTAAATAATCAAGATTTTTGCATTATTTATTAGGTATTATGTATGAAATATATTTTACTGATTTAGAACAATTTAAAACTTATAAGCAGTTTTAATCTAACAATGAAAATAAAAAGTAAAAGAAAAGAAAAGAAAACAAGGCAATAAGAGAATGAATATCAATGCAAATATGAACCACTGAATAGCCAGTAAACCAACTAAAACGGTAAGATGAACGGTTAAACGGTAAGTCGACGTTTAAAGTAGCTGTAAAAAATACTAGCAAGAAAAGTACGCTGAAAAATTCGAACCAACTGTATATTTTACAGCTGGTTTAAATGTTAGTTTAAATTAGCTGTAAAAACGTTGGTCTCCTTTCCGCACATTTTATTATTTTGTGCTACTATTTTTTCCTCCATGGTTTTCATCATATTCTTCCATGGTATTCTTCGTTTTGCCATTCCTACCTTATTAGATCTATTTCCTCCTTTATCCCCGCAATGGAGACTGTTCTACCTTCAGCAACGTTTGCGGTACTTACATTAGAGTTGCCGAACCTACCGCAGTTGAAGACCCAGACTGCCCAAATCATCCTGAGGACTTGAGCAACTGAACCTACCGCAGTTGCCGAACCTACTTGAATAAGTGAGAAATTTATTTTTTTGTTTTGAAGAAGAAGGCTGTTTCATACCTTCGAAATATATAGGCCAGTGTGTTTATGCTATATTTCTGAAGTTTTTATATGAGTATCATTGCAGCGGTTTTTGAAAGACTTTTTACTTTTTACTTTCCATGCAAAACATGGTAATGTATACGGAAAGTATTGGAATCATGCCGAAAATCGCAACTCGAGTTTTCGACGGATCTACACGTTTCGAGACCTCTAGAATACGAAAAAACTATTTTTAGCGTGACGTCTGTGTGTGTGTGTCTGTCTGTCTGTCGGTGCAGATTTTGTATCCACTCTAACTGAAAAACTAATGGACCGAATTTCACAAAATTTGGTAGGTAAGTCATATGTGAGCGAATCTGATGCTGATTAGTTTTGGGTACGATTCGGGATAAAAGAACTCGCCTTTTCTTGCGAAATGACCCGCAAAAGCTTGTATCCACTCTAGCTGAAAAACTAATGGACCGAATTTCACAAAATTCGGTAGATAAGTCACATGTGGATCATCCTGGTGCTGATTAGATTTTGGTGGGATTCGGAGAAAAATAATCTGCCGTTTTTCAAAATGGCCTCAAAAATCGCCAAAAATGGCCTCAAAAATCGCCAAAATCTAAAATAAAAAACTACGTATGCTCAAATATATCCATTAAATGCTTGTTTAATACGTAATTTTTAACGAAAAAAAGAATAAGACCAACCCCATTACACTAGGACTAGTCGTTTTTGAGATAATTTAGTTTTTTCGTATTTTCTCTACGCCACCTTTGAAAATAAGTCCAGTTATTAAATGAGAACGAAAATTGAATTAAAAGTGAATTAAATTTAATTAAAATAAAGAGAACGTGGATATAAGTCTGCAGGGAAACTCATGTGCTGCCCACATCAGATTTTTTTTTATTATAGGTATTTTGTTTCTGAAACACTGCTTTTAATCCATTGATGGCCTATTGTAATTAGACAAATGATAACATAGTGCTAAATATGAACAACATATGCCTCAATGTGTGTTCTTTTCAAATACTCGGACACATAGGGGCCATACTGTTCTCCCGATCAATATTATTATCTAAAGCGCATCATGAGTTGGCTATTTCGAGGTTTCTTCCAAACAAGTGCCAGTGGGAGATTCGAGCATTTGTCCACAACAATTTTACATCAATGAATTTGATTTCAGCAAACTAACGTATTACTTTCAGCAAATTAATGTATTACACAGTACGTATAATGTATAGGGAAAGTATCGTGATGGGGTCGGAAATTCGATTTCGAGTTTTCGACTGAAGAACACGTTTCAAGTATACCTGGATTCTAATCGAACGATTTTGACATGATATATGTGTGTGTGTGTGACAGAGTATACAAGGTAGGATCAAAAAGTTTGGAGACAGTGCTGATATCTCCAACCCTGATTGGAGGAGAGGGGAACTATTTTCTCTTTTATCTCTTTTAAGTTATTTTATCCCGAAATGTGCCAAAATGTAACCAGCATCAGGGCATCCCGTATGTTGTTGTTGAGACCCAGACCGTCCGACCTACCAGAAAGGTGTAAGGTAACCGTTTGGACGGCCGGGAAGTGGGCATCCCGTATGTGACTTACCTATAAAATTTCATGAAATTCGGTCAATTAGTTTTTGAGTTAGAGTGGATACATGCATTGCGCAGACGGACGCACACACGCACACACAGACGTCACGCTAAAAATAGTTTTTTCGTGTTCTAGAAGTCCCGAAACGTGTAGATCCGTCTAAAATTCGAGTTGCGATTTTCGATATGAATCATTTATTTTCTCCATACATTACAATGTATTACAGGGAAAGTAAATGATTAATAGTTCCGTAAAAAATGAAGTGTAGACATAATTTATCATAATATGAAAGGTCCTTCAAAAATTCCTTGCTGGCATTCTTCGGTGAACAAACAAATCGTGTAAATCGATCAAAAACTTGAATTTTTATTTTCCCTGCAATACATGGTAATGTATAAGGAAAGCATTGGAATCATATCAAAAATCGCAACTCGAGTTTTTGTCAGATCTACACGTTTTGGGACCTCTAGTGAATGAACAAACTATTTTTAGAGTGACGTCTGAGTGTATGGCTGTCTGTCTGTGTGTGTGGCTGTCTGTGCAATGTATGTATCCACTTTAACTCAAAAACTAATGGATCTAATTTCATAAAATTCGGTAGGTAAGTCACTTGTGGGCGACCTTGGTGCTGATTAGATTTCGGTACGATTCGGTATGAAAAACCTGTCTTTTTTTACGAAATGGCCAGCAAAGGTTGATGTATCCACTCTAGCTGATAAACTAACACACTAATTTCACAAAATTTGGTAGATAAATCACTTTTAGATTAACCTGGTGCTGATTAGATTTTGGTACGATTCGGGAAAAAAGAACCTGCCGTTTTTTGCGAAATGGCCCTCAAAAATCGTTAAATCTAAAAATAAAAAACTACGTATGCTTAAATATATTAATTAAATGTTTATTTTATACGTAATTTTTGACGATCAAAATAATAAGACCAACTTCATTACTCGAGATCTCGCCGTTATTTTAGTTATTTCGTATTTTTGCTACTCCGGTTTTGAGAATAAGTCCAGTTACCAAATGAAAATGAAAGCTGAATTAAAAGTGTAAATTTAGTGTAATTTCAATTAATTATGCGTGTTATTTTGTTCAATTAAACTTAATTCAATAAATTATGAATAAAATAAAGAGAAAATGAAATTGAATCTGCAGGGAAAGTCATATGCTTCTCACATCAGATTTTTACTTTCCCTGCAATAGATGGTAATGTATAGGAAAAGAATTGGAATAATGTCGAAAATCGGATGGATTTTCGACGGATTTACACGTTTCGGGACCTCTGGAACACGAAAAAACTATTTTTTTTAGCGTGAAGTCTATGTGTGTGTCTGTGTCTGTCTGTGCAATGTATGTATCCTCTCTAACTAAGAAACTAATTAACCAAATTTCACAAAAATTCGTAGATAAGTCGCATGTTGATTACCCTGTAACTGATTAGATGTTGGTACGATTCGGGAAAAAAGAGCCTGCTTTTTTTTTGCGGAAAGGCCCGCAAAAATTGTCTGTATCCACTCTAACGGAAATACTAATTGACCAAATTCCACAAAATTTGGAAGATAATTCACTTATGGATTACTTTGGTGCTGATTAGATTTTGGTATGATTCTAAAAAATAAATAATCTACTTTTTGCTAAATGGTCCGCAAAAACCGTTGAAATCTATAAAAGACTACATACACTCAAACGAATTAACTAAATGTTTGTGTTATGTACAATTTTTGACGATGAAAAGAATAAGACCAACCCCATTATTCTATCACTAGCCGTTTTCGAGATATTTTAGTTTTTCGCAATTTTGCTACGCCGATTTTGAGAATAAGTCCATTTACCCAATGAAAACGAAAGTTGAATTAAAAGCGTAAATTCCTTGCATTTCCCATTATTTATGCGTGTTATTTAGTGCAATTAAACTAAATTTAATGAATTATTTAATGAAATAAAGAGACAATAAATTTGAGTCTGCAGGGAAAGTCATCTGCTGCTCACATCAGAAATTTATTTCTGACGTCATTTCAATACTTTCCATATACATTATTATGTATGGCATGGAAAGTAAAATCAGCACTCTATCTCAATTAAAGTCAAAATTATTTGAGTACTTAAGTTGTCTATTCTTATTTAACCACATGCTGGGTAAACAATATAAATCTTTTAGATTGTTTGGTGTCTAACTTTCTGTCACTGGCACCTGCATCATTCTGCCATTTTAAACTGTCTATACTTATCATCTGTTTGAACTACGTACCTCACACAAGTCGAGACAAAAACGGAAGGTATTTTAGAGAAGGCTGTCTAATATCTTTTATCGATGCCATGAAGATAGAAATGGTCTTTGAGCTTTTAGAAGTTTATTATCTTGTGTGTACTTTCTGTTGTATAGGACTTATGTTTTAAATTGAAATTTTGGAAGGATATAAAATGAAGATTGGAAAGTATGTTTCGCCAAATAAATTCACACAAACTTTTTTTTATTATCAGAGAGCATTTAACAATGATTATATTTTAGAATTAATAAAAAGAAAAGTGTATGTTTATTGCTTCATTTCACAATAGTTTTCATCGTAAAAAGATGGAAAAGTATATCTACAAAATAAATGCACGCAAAATATTTTTACTTTCCTTATATACATAACGTATAAGGAAAGTATTGTGACGGGGTCGAAAATTCGAATTCGAGTTTTCGACGGGAGAGCACGTTTCAAGCATCACTGATCACGAATCAAACACTTTTGAAGTGGTGTGTGTGTGTGTGTGTGCCAGTGACTCTGTGGAGACGATAACTGACGAACGTATGGACCGATTTGAATGAAATTTGGTACAAAAATCACAATCCGTAAACGCTGGAAGCCTATTGCTTTTATACGTAATCGAATATTCAGAACCCCCTAAATTTTCGAGTGAAATTTTGAAAAAATTGTCAAAAAATCAAAACCGCTAATAAAGTTAAGCAAATAGACATTCCTTATGTAATTTTTCATTAGAAAACGATTGACATAAATTTTAGAATGCTAACATGAACTATTTCCGAGATATTGCACATTTTTAAAAAAAATTATCAAAAAGTCATATAAAATAAAAAAAAAATATTTCCTATTGAGAAACGTGTTCACTTTTCATATGTAATACCATGCGATAAATTTGGTGACATAATTCTCGTGGAACTAGCTTGTTTCATTCAGGAAAAAAGATACTTTGAGTAATATTTTTGTATTTGAACGCCAATAGTCATTTATCTGCTGTAAGGATAACTTATTTCTCCGTCCATAACGCTTGGCGAGATTTTGGCGACGAATTTGGCGAAATGTCGCTAACTTGGCGACTTTTAAAATGTTGCCAAATTAACAAAAATCTCGTAAAAGTAGTAATTTCATTGCATTATATAAAGAAAGCCATGTGTTGCCCACATCAGATTTTTTATTATCAGAAACCTTTTAACAATGATTAAATTTTCGAACTAATAAAAGAGTAAATATAGATAATGATTCTCCAGTGGCTCTTTTTATTATAAATGAACATTCAAAAATAATTTTGATAATGGTGATAATAATAATAATAGTAATAGGATTGATTATGACGAGGATGATGATGATAATAATACTATTAATAACAACAATAGACAGACTTGATAAACATAAATTTTGGCCCCGTATACCAAACATTTTTATTTCATTTCACCATAGTTTTCATGGTAAGAAGATTAAAGATGATGTTTCACAAAATAAAAGCACACAAACTCTTTTTATTATCAGAGGACATGATTATATGCATGATAGAAATGATTATATTTTAAAACTAATAAAAGGTAAATATAGATGATGATTAACCAGCTGTACTATTTTATTATAAATCAGCATAAAACAATGATGATGATGATAATAATAAAAATAATTAATAATAATATTAATATAAATAGATTTATAGTATGAGATGATAATGATATTTAGAATATGAGATAATAATAAGATTTAAAATATGAGATAATAATAAGATTTAGAGTATGAGACTTAATTTGAGCTCAATAAACATTCGACCGAAACTGGAAAATTTGGATCTGTTAGATTGCTCTCTAAGTGCTATTCGTCCCAGTTAAGGAATCACTTAAGTGATACATTTTTTTTTGAAGTTAAATAACTAATTCTAAGCAATCAAACGGCTAAATATATAATTTCAGAATGTTAATTAAACCGAATAATAATTACATAAAATATTATCGTTTGTGAAGCCTATACTTAAGTTGAAAAGTTTCTTCACTAAACATACTTTTATCTAACCGATTTAAAAATATTTATAGACATGCACTTTCCTTGCCAAAGTTGAAATTTATATACATCCCCAATATAAAACCTCGGAGTAAAATTTATCGATTAAATCCTAATATAAAGTAAAAAAATCTGATGTGGGAAACACATGACTTTCCTTATATAATGTAATGAATTTGCTACTTTTACAGTAAAAAAAAAATCTGATGTGGGCAACACATGACTTTCCTTATATAACGTAATGAATTTACCACTTTTACAGTAAAATAAATAGGTTTTTCTTATAGTAGATACTAATATTCTTTCCAAGATATTGAATTTTCGACAATTAGTCGTCATTTCATTGATTTAGCGTCATTTTTATCCATTCGGCGAGATTTTCGTTAATTTGTCAACATTTCAAAAAGTCGCCAAATTGGCGACATTCCGCCAAAATTCGTCACCAAAATCTCGCCAAGCATAATGGACAAAGAAATAAGTTATTCTTACAGCAGATAAATGAATATTGGCGTTCAAATACAAAAGTATTACTCAAAGTATCTTTTTTCATGAATGGAACGAGCTAGATCCACGAGAATGATGTCATCCAATATATCGCATGGTATTACTGAAAAGTGAACATGTCTCTCAAAAGGAAATATTTTTTTTTATTTTATATGACTTTCTGATAATTTTTTTGAAAAATGTGCAATATCTCGAGAACGGTTCATGTTAGCGTTCTAAAATTTATGTCAATCGTTTTCTAATGAAAAATTACATAAGAAATGTCTATATGCGTAACTTTATTAGTGGTTTTGATTTTTTGACTATTTTTTCCAAATTTCATTTGAAAATTTAGGGGGGTTCTTAACATTCGATTGTGTATAAAAACAATAGGCTTCCAGTGTTTACGGATTGTGATTTTTGTACCAAATTTGGATCGAATCGGTCCATTCGTTTGTCAGTTATCGTCTTCACAGACTCTCTCACACACACACACACACACACATACTTTCACACACACACACACACATACTTTCACACACACACACACACACACAGACATCACTTCAAAAATGTTTGATTCGTGATCAGGGATGCTTGAAACGTGCTCTCCCGTCGAAAACTCGATTTCGAATTTTCGACCCCGTCACAATACTTTCCTTATACATTATGTATATAAGGAAAGTAATAGGATTTTCTTATAGTAGATACAAATATTCTTTCCAAGATATTGAATTTTCGACAATTAGTCGTCATTTTCATTGATTTAGCATCATTTTTATCCATTTGGCGAGATTTTCATTAATTTGGCAACGTTTCAAAAAAGTCGCCATGTTGGCGACATTCCGCCAAATTCGTCGCCAAAATCTCGCCAAGAGTTATGGACTAAGAAAAAAGTTATTCTTACAGCAGATAAATGACTATTGGCGTTCTAATACAAAAGTATTATTCAAAGTATATTTTTTCATGAATGGAACGAGCTAGATCCACGAGAATGATGTCACTCAATTTATCGCATGGTATTACATATGAAAAGTGAACATGTTTCTCAATAGGAATTTTTTTTTTTTATGTGACTTTTTCATAATTTTTTTGAAAAATGTACAATATCTCGAGAACGGTTCATGTTAGCGTTCTAAAATTTATGCCAATCGTTTTCTAATGAAAAATTACATAAGAAATGTCTATTTGCGTAACTTTATTAGCGGTTTTGATTTTTTAACGATTTTTTCAAAATTTCATTCGATAATTTAGGGGGGTTGTGAACATTCGATCACGTATAAAAACAATAGGCTTCCAATGTTTACGGATTGTGATTTTTGTATCAAATTTGGTTCGAATCGGTCCATTCGTTCCTCAGTTATCGTCTCCACAGACTCACTGACACACACACATACTTTCACACACACACACACACACACACACACATACACACACACAGACATCACTTCAAAAATGTTTGATTCGTGATCTGGGATGCTTGAAACGTGCTCTCCCGTCGAAAACTCGAATTCGAATTTTCGACCCCGTCACAATACTTTCCTTATACATTATGTATATAAGGAAAGTAATAGGTTTTTCTTATAGTAGATACTAATATTCTTTCCAAGATATTGAATTTTCGACAATTAATCGGCATTTTCATTGATTTAGCGTCATTTTTATCCATTTGGCGAGATTTTCGTTAATTTGGCAACATATAAAAAAAGTCGCCAAGTTGGCGACATACCGCCAAATTCGTCGCCAAAATCTCGCCAAGCATTATGCACTAAGAAATAAGTTATTCTTACAGCAGATAAATAAATGACTATTGGCGTTCAAATAAAAAAGTGTTATTCAAAGTATCTTTTTTCATGAATGGAACGAGCTAGATCAACGAGAATGATGTCACTCAATTTATCGCATGGTATTACATATGAAAAGTGAACATGTTTCTCAATAGGAAATATTTTTATTTTATTTTATATGACTTTTTGATATATTTTTTTTAAAATGTACAATATCTCGAGAACGGTTCATGTTAGCGTTCTAAAATTTATGCCAATCGTTTTCTAATGAAAAATTACATAAGAAATGTCTATTTGTGTAACTTTATTAGTGGTTTTGATTCTTTGACGATTTTTTCAAAATTTCATTTGAAAATTTAGGGGGATTCTGAACATTCGATTGCGTATAAAAACAATAGGCTTCCAGTGTTTACGGATTGTGATTTTTGTACCAAATTTCGTTCGAATCGGTCCATTTGTTCGTCGGTTATCGTCTCCACAGACCCACTGACACACACACACACACACACACACACACACACACACACACACACACACACACACACAGACATCACTTCAGAAATGTTTGATTCGTGATCATTGATGCTTGAAACGTGCTCTCCCGTCGAAAACTCAAATTCGAATTTTCGACCCCGTCACAATACTTTCCTTATACATTATGTATATAAGGAAAGTAATACGTTTTGATTTTTAAAAGGGAACATTTTAAAATTTATTTATAAATTATGAGAATTCTTATACTAAGCAAAATATCTCTTAATTGGGCTACAATGTATTCCATTTTAAAAATACATTTATTTTCCACTGATATTAAAGATTAAAAAAATAAACAACTAAATAAGGGATGAAAACGCAGGTAAGACTAAGCAACGAAATTGATATCAGAAACTAAATTAAATTGATGTCAGAAAGCTAAATTGAATTGACAACAGAAAGCTTAATTAAAGGGATATTAGAACGCTAAACTAAAGTGAAAACAGAAAATTAGACTAATGTGACACCAGAAAGTTGAACTAAATTGATATCAGAAAGCTAAACTAAAATAGTGGTTTTAAAATTTTAAAATGATGATTTAAGAAAGCTACTCCATAGAGACTAATTGAAACGAGATTTATAAAGGAAAAACTAGGAAACGAAAATGTATGATTAAAAAACTTTTAATTTCAAAAAGCGAAAAAAAGTAAAATTTATAATTTGAGATAAAATTACTAATGCTAGTGTCTCTTATTGAAACCGCAAAATTCTAGCATGAAAAATCTTCCGAGAATCTTCAATCTAAATCATCATGGGATTCAGAGTATAAATTTTTCATCAAAGTTAAACTAAAGTGAAGTAAATACAAAATTTCAAGATTGTGCTTTTCAAGTGTTTGACTTGGAATCTATGCATTCTCAATTCAGCTTATTCTCCTTCAGCTCCTTCTCATTTCAACTTATTCTCTCATTTCAGCTCATACTTTTAAGCCACAATGAATTTGTGGTTTGAAACATATTCACCTGCTGCTAGTATAAATTCAGAACTCTAGTGAAGAGAAAAATGTAACAGCTTTCATCTTTTGTACAGATGACATGAATGAATATAATAATCCATAGAGTCAGAGAGGAGATAAAATATAGTATCCTCCTGTAGGTGAAATGCTTGAAAAAATACCACAATGCTTGGAGAATTATGTCTATGTGTCACTAGCCTCATTTGTTCTTATTTGACATAACAGGAAGGATATGCAGTTTTGAATATTTTTAAATTAAAGTTACTTAATCATGAGTAAGAATTATCAATATTTTTCGTAGTGGAACAGGGTACATAAATACTGAGGCAAAAATAAATTTATAAGAAAAATAAATTTGAATACGTAGGAATTTTCATTATTGTTTGAATTCTAATTACTTTCCTTATATACATAATGTTTAAGGAAAGTATTGTGACGGGGTCGAAATGTCGAATTCGAGTTTTCGACGGGGGAGCACGTTTCAAGCATCCCTGATCACGAATCAAACATTTTTGAGGTGATGTTTGCGTGTGTGTGTGTCTCAGTGAGCCTGTGGAGACGATATCTTTCGAATGAATGGAGCAATTCGAATGATATTTGGTCCAAAAATCACAATCCGTGAATACTGGAAGCCTATTGATTTTAAATGCAATCGAATGTTCAGAACCCCCCTAAATTTTCGAGTGAAATTTAGAAAAAATTATCAAAAAATCAAAACCTTTAATAAAGTTACGCAAATAGACATTTCCTATGTACTTTTTCCTTAGAAAACGATTGACATAAATTTTAGAACGCTAGCACGAACCGTTCTCGAGATATTGTACATTTTTCATATAAATTTATCAAAAAATGCCATAAATATAAAAAAAATATATTAACCGTTGAGAAACATGTTCACTTTTTATATGTAATATCATGTGATAAATTAGTTGACATTCTCGTGGATCTAGCTCGTTTCATTCATGAGAAAAGATACTTTGAGTAATACTTTTGTATTTGAACGCCAATAGTCATTTATCTGTTATAAGAATAACTTATTTCTCCGACCATAACGCTTGGCGAGATTTTAGCGACGAATTTGGCGGAATGTCGCTAACTTGGCGACTTTTTAAAATGCTACCAAATCAAAGAAATTCTTGCCAAATGGATAAAAATGACGCTAAATCAATGAAAATGGCGACTCATTAACGAAAATTCAGTACCTTGGAAAGAATATCTATTATAAGAATAACCTATTTTTTACTGTAAAAGCAGTAAATTCATTGCATTATATAAGGAAAGTCATGTGCTGCCAACATCAGATTTTTTGTATTCCACTGATAATGTATTTTTCTGCAGAATTAGCAGTTTAAATGAATATTATTTAAATATTTAATTCAATACGAGCCTTTCGCCATAGAAATACGTACAACGCAGTGGGGCAGCTACACCATCGCCATCGGAATTGTCTTAAACAATTTTGGCAGTTTTCCAACATGAAGTTTTAATACTTCCCTTTAATTCCATGATATGGATTCTTAAAATAACACACTCCATTTTATGTTTTTCAAGCTGTGTGGTTAACAGTTTAGATAAGGACCTTATAAACATATGGAAAGCATAGTAAACGTTACATTTGATAAAGCGGAACGAATTTGTAACATAATCGCTTGAATAAGCAGAATTCAGTGACTAATTGGTTTTCAAAATATTTCAAATCTTCAATTAACTAATTTGAAATCAAGGCTGAGGAGTAACTCTCAGAAAAATTACTCTTTTAACGGTTAACTTCATGTAACAGACACCCGTACGCGTTACTTTTAAGATATTTGATGTGCCCAACATATTATTTTCCTACAAACGGAAAAATTTCGAAATTGGAGGGTAAATCAGTAACGCAGGTAAAGTCACAATGTGCTGTTTTTAACCCTTTCCAACGTAGTTGAAAAGTGTTTATGACTTTGTTCATTCTGTCGTTCGCACGATAACTGACGTAGAAATGATTTTATCAAAATGAAATTTATGTATGTTGTTGAGACGGTCTGGGGGACATACGGAAATGTAAATGAATAATATCACCAAATTAGTGTTGTATTGAACTCGGGTTGAACCCGTGTAGAATATTCAAATAGAATATTCTATAGAATATTCTCCGAAATATTCAAGTTATCCCTTGTATATATGTATGTATCCCTTGTAAATATGTAAACAAAATTTCAGCAAAATATGTTCGGTAGTTTTTTAAGTAAAAATTAAAATAATGATTGCATACATATTATATGAAGAGATCACGTAGCCCACTTCAAAATAAAATATGCCATCCATCTTTTTTTCTCAATATAAAATACATGATTTTTCTTCGACCCAGACCACCCGACTTACTAGAAAGATATAAAGTTTCTGTTTGGGCGACCTGGAAGTGCCACCCAATTTAGACCGGAACCCAGTGGGGAAGGCATCCACAGGGACTGTACCCTCCTTCCCCTGCCACCAACCTCTCGAAAGGGCTTACGGACCCACATGTTTAACGTGATCGCACTCCGCTTGAACACGGCGGCAGTTCTGGCAGTGGCGGAAATCGAATCCGGGACGCCCGAGTGCAATTCACGCGCGTTAACCACTGGGCTGTCGGGCCCCAAATCGCGATTTTAAAAGTTCTTTTAAATTTATGTTTAGTGTTGCATTCATCCTAAAACCGCTTTATTTTTGCGTATTTTCTAAGCATCTATATTCTGCTCCAACGCAATTAGAATATTTGTGAGCTTAAATGGTCATCAAACTCTGATTATTTCTACAACGAAGCCTAATTTTAATGGATGCAGAATGTAAACAAGTGATTGTATATGAATATCTGAATTTTTTTACGCAAAATCATTTAGCTCTGGAGTCTGGAATAAAATTTATATGAATGATTCATTGCTTTTATATAGAAAGTCAGACGATTTATATTTCGATGACTTCATTAAATAAATTTCATTTCGATGACTTCATTAAAATAAATTTCATTTTTGATGAAGTTTTAAGTTTTCAAATATAATAAGTTATTGTAGCACTGTGATAATTTAAAATATATTAGCACTGAATGTATCGCATTTTAGTGATGTTTAATTAAAATTGCAATTCAGTTGGAAAGTGTTTTATAATCAATGCTTTATGCATGATTGATCTTTCTTGTTCCATTTTCACCGTGCTTCCATCTTTCGGAAATGAGGTCAGCCAGTTTGTCAGAGAATGAATTCTTTTGAGGCTAACCAAGAACCACATAGATACGTTTAGTAAGGCATTACATTTAAGTAAATGTTTATCAAGGACTCTAATGTAAGGTATGTAACTTTTGATGCTTATTATCCATTTAAAATTCAAATTTATTAGTTTCTAATTAGTAATTATGGAAAGGTAATGTTTTATGCTATGGAAATTAATTTTAGACTATTGTGACAATGTTTGTAGATTTAGTATTAGTGGTTTGTAGTCACAAAGCTATCCAGACGAGCAAGGTGGCTAACAAAATAGATGAATATTATGATGATGAATAAGACTCAATATTGCGTCCACGAAACAGGTACCAGATTGCTTGTTGCTATATTTTTATGCGTAAATTTACGTCTTCTTTACTTAGTTATTACACAAAGCATTTCGCTATTTTTCAATTAAGTGTCATCTTTATATTTAAAGATGGAAATATTTTACTGCTTATAAGGAACAATATTCATGCCTTTTATTACTTTCCCTGCAATACATGGCAATGTATAGGGAAAGTATTGGGATCATGTCGAAAATCGCAACTCGAGTTTTCGACGGATCTACACGTTTCGAGACCTCTAGAATACGAAAAAACTATTTTAGCATGACGTCTGTGTGTGTGTGTCTGTCTGTGTGTCTGTGCAATGCATGCATCCAATCTAACTCAAAAACTAATGGGCCGAATTTCATAAAATTTGCTAGGTAAGTCACTTGGGTGTGACCCTGGTGCTGATTAGTTTTTAGTACGATTCGAAATAAAAGAATCCGCCTTTTTTTGCAAAATGGCCCGCTAAAATTGCCTGCATCCACTCTACCTGAAAAACTAATCGACCGAATTTCACAAAATTCGGGTGATAAGTCGCTTGCGGGTTACTCTAGTGATGATTAGATTTCGGTAAGATTCGGAAAAAAATAACCTGCCTTTTTTTACAAAATGGCCTGCAAAAATCGTCTAAATCTAAACTAAAAAACTACGTATGTCCAAATATATCCATTGAATGCTAATTTTATACGTAATTTTTAACGAAGATCAACCCCATTACACTAGGACTAGTCCATCTCGAGATATTTTAGTTTTTTGATATTTTCTCTACGCCACTTTTGAAAATAAGTCCAGTTACCAAATGAGAACGAAAGTTGAATTAAAAGTGAATTAAATTTAATTAAAATAAAGAGAACATGGATATAAGTCTGCAGGGAAAGTCATGTGCTGCCCACATCAGATTTTTTACTATATTATTTTAAACATTATGTAAATAATTTATAATTAATGTGGAATAATTTCTAAGTGTTTCAATTTTTTATTTTATACAGTGGTCACTTCAATCGACATTCTAAAGTGGCTATTTGATAGGACAATATTTATTTACTTCTTATAAGACACGTAATCGGTAAAGAACTACATTCATGCAAAAATGCAGAAATCTACAAAAATAATATTGGCTAATAGTATTATTTTAATTATTTAAATTGATTTGTAATTTTAAAGTTGATTTTCTTCTTAGAGTGGCCACCTTATCTAACCACCTTATCTATCTACTTACAAAATATTTATTAATTTGCTAATACTGACTATATTTATTTTTTTTTACAATTTTTTTTTATTTTAGGTACAAAACCTGCAATATCTCAGGAAAGACAGATGTTAACGGTCTATAAATGACAAAACATCTACAAATGTTTTATGATTGGTTATAGATGATTGGTTATAGGTTTTATGATTGGTTCAATGCTAAATCCATATAATGAATGATATGGATTTAGCATTGAACTTGGAGGGGGTAGGACGACTCACAAGGCATTTCCCCTTCCGGTTATTGAGAAGTAATCTTTTTGATTAAAAAAATTTACACATTCCTTGCGATATCTCTTTTTTGGGATTGACTGTAGAAATAGCTTAACTGATGTGGATAGAATATACAATTTGAGATGGGGGTTCACTGAGGATCTCCCCTTCCGGTTTTTCTTTTTTCCGGTTCAAAAATTTCCTTTGAAATATCTATTTCTGTGGATTCTCTATAGATAGAGCTTAGATGATAATTAATATGGATTCATCTTCGAATGCCAGAGGAGGCAGGATGAGGTTACTAAGGACGTCCACTTGTGTATTTACCCAATTCAAGTTCAAAAATGTTAATTTTCTTTGAATAATTTCTTTGAATCGGCTATGGATAAAGCTTAAGATGACTGATATGGATTCAGCATTACGCTTCGGTAGGGGATGCACTAAAGATATCGATTTCCATTCTCTTCTTGCACTTAAAATGTCTTCTTCGAAGTTTTTATTATTCAGATTCGGCCATAGATAGAGCTTTGAGGATGATTGATATGGATTCAGCATTAAATTGTTATGAGAGTAGCGGTCTCATTAAGGATTTCCAATTCCAGTTCTAGATCGAATATCAGTTAGGATTAAACATTTTATATTTTCTTTGCAATAGCTATTTATCAGGATTGACTATAGATACAGCTTAGATGATGACTGATCTGGCTTTACCACCACGATTCTGACGGCGTACAGGATCCATTAAAGATATCAACTTCCGTTTCCTTCTTCTTCCTGTTAAATTTTTTTCTTGGAGCACTTAATTTTTCAGAATCTGCTATAGATAGAGCTTAAACAATGTTTGATATGGATTTAGCCTTGAAATCTAGTGAGAGTAGGGGTCTCGCTAAGGATTTCCTATTTCAATTCTAGATAGATATCAGTTACGTTTAAAAAATATATTTTCCTTGCAACCGTCAATTTCTCCGGATTGGCTATTGACAGAGTTTAGAATTTAGATGGTAACTGAAATAGATTCCGCATAGAAATTTTGGAGGCGTTTGGGGGTTCACTAAGTATTTAC
The DNA here is from genome assembly GCA_951213105.1 of Amaurobius ferox. Classification (NCBI taxonomy): domain Eukaryota; kingdom Metazoa; phylum Arthropoda; class Arachnida; order Araneae; family Amaurobiidae; genus Amaurobius; species Amaurobius ferox. Next base: position 81,773,570 of record OX578144.1, read on the forward strand.
ATTTCCGGTTCGATAGATATTACTTCCGGTTTTGCAAAAAATTCGAATGCCTGCATGAAATGATTGTGTAAAAGAGAATAAAGATTCTTAATTGTTCTATCAAAAATGAAGTGCACACACCACTTGCCAATATAAAGGTTCCTACATAAATTTCTTACTAAATTTGTTTATTGTGATAGCTATAAATATTTTTTTAAAATTAAAGTTTGGGTTGAAATGCTTTTCTTGTAAGTTTATCCCCCCACCTTTTTTTTTACTAAAAAGTGTAAAAAACGTTTTGCTTGTATCCATTAATGATTCATCTCCAAAGAGAGAAAAATCAGTAGCATAAAGACAAATTTTTAAGATTTTTCTCATTCCACTCTCCGAAGACGTAAAATGTATGGTATTTTTAAAATTAAAATACCATATCTTGAAAATTTCAAAATTAGATAAAAAAAACCCGATAAAAGAATTCAAACTATGCATTGTTAAATTGAAAATTCAGATGCTAATAATGTCTTATGCAAAAGAAACATTTCAAAGAACGATGTATGTAAACAGTAATCTAGAAAAATACCTCTTTGTAAATAAAGAATGCAAAAGGAGTTCGGGAGAATTTAGTTTTAGATTTGAAATTCATCACAAAAGTAATCGAGCACTTCTTAATCAAAAATATATTGTAAAGTTACAAAAAAAATATTTAGAATTAAAAAGAATTTGAAATATTGTTAGAAAATATTTATTTCTTACATAAGTCATTTCTGTCATACGTATCTATATCAATGCAAAGAAGGAAAAGATTTAAATTTAGTATTTGGTGTATTTCTTATAATTACACAAATGTCTGTTGCTAATAAAAATTGCATAAGTACGTAAAATACGGGTAAAGGAATTTACCTGTATTTAAATGAGCACTTTCATTAACAAACGTTCACAGATGCACGTTACTAAAATTTAAGCACGGATCTTAATTTTGGTTCAAACTTAAGCTGACATTCTATTTGTGTTAAGCATTTCGAGCTGGCGTGAACACTAAAATTGAGTATGTGTTTGAAATGCTTCTGAGTAAACATAATTAAAAAATCTGATGTGGGCAGAACATGACTTTCCTTATATAATGCAATGGATTTACTAATTTCACAGTAAAAAAAATAGATTATTTTTATAGTAGATATTTATATTCTTTCCAAGATATCGAATTTTTGTCAAGGAGTCGTCATTTTCATTGATTTAGCGTCATTTTTATTCATTTGGCGAGTTTTTCGTTAATTTAGCAACATCTGAAAAATCGCCAAGTTGGCGACATTCCACTAAATTCGTCGCCAAAATCTCGCCAAACGTTATGGACGAAAAAATAAGTTATTCTTACAGCAGATAAATGACTATTGGCGTTCAAATACAAAAGTATTACTCAAAGTATCTTTTTTCATGAATGGAACGAGCCAGATCCACGAGAATGATGTCACCCAATTTATCGCATGGTATTACATATGAAAAGTGAACATGTTTCTCTATAAGAAATATATTTTTTTATTTTATATGACTTTTTGATAATTTTTTTGAAAAATGTGCAATATCTCGAGAACTTTACATGTTAGCGTTCTAAAATTTATGTCAATCGTTTTCTAATAAAAAATTACATTAGAAATATCTATTTGCGTAACTTTATTAGCGGTTTTGATTTTTTGACGATTTTTTCAAAATTTCACTCGAAAATTTAGGGGGGTTTTGAACATTCGATTGCGTATGAAAAAAATAGGCTTCCAGCGTTTATGGATTGTGATCTTTGTACCAAATTTCGTTCGAATCGGTCCATTCGTTCGTCAGTTATCCTCTGCACAGACTCACTGACACACACACACACAGACATCAGTTCAAAAATGTTTGATTCGTGATCAGGGATGCTTGTAACGTGCTCTCCCGTCGAAAACTGGAATTCGAATTTTCGACCCCGTCACAATACTTTCCTTATACGTTATGTATATAAGAAAAGTAATATGGTAGTGAGTTATAGATTGATATATAAACTCATGTTTGCAAAAAATTGCAATATCATGAAGAAATCACGTGATTGATCTGAATCTTGCAGCAAAGGCAAATTAGGGTGTGCTATGCAAATGATTAGAATTTCAGAGTCAGGGCGCATGCGTGGGCAGAGCAGCGCCCTCTGAACTACTGCTTTAGCCGTATAAACCGAGAGCTGTAGTGGGGCGTGTAAAGTAGTCTATGACTGTCTGTTAGTTGTAAACATTTCATAAGAAGTCTCAACAACATACGAAAGTTTCATTTTGATAAAGTCATTTTTACAGCAGTCATCCTACGAACGGACAGACACACAGGCAGAATGAGCAAAGTCATAAACATTTTTCACCTATGTTAGACAGTGTTAAAAATACCTTCCATTTTCCTTTTAATTGAAATGGATGTTCTTCTGATGACGTGAAATTTGTATTTAAATATGTTTGAAATAATTTAAAGGAGCAGAGGACATTGAAATCCAACTTTTTAATTTTGCATCAAAGTGACATACTTTATTGTACATATATTAAATTTATTTTACATTTTTGAAATGTAATAAAAAAAATCGAAGTTGTTTAATTTTTTAACTTATAAAGAAAAAAAAATGATTTAAAATGTTTCTTCTGAATCAGTTGTTCAAATATATCGTTCATTTTACATCGTTCTATCAGAAAAGTGGTTGAAAAAATATCGTATTCTTCAAGACAGCTAAGTGTCTTGAAGAATACGATATTTTTTTAAAGAGAGAAAGTTCGATCTTCCCTAAGTAAGGTAATTGTCTGGACCGTCGGTGTAGTAAAGAAGAATATGATTGAATTGTAAACGTTTTTTTTTGTGAACGTGCTTAATCAAAGAAAGTTAAATGAGTTTTCTAGTGAGCTTCCATTAATCATTAGTCAGCGCTTACGCCCAGTAGGAGGTAAATTCTTTTAAACTAACTTCACTAACTAATTTCTTCTACCTAACTTCAGAATCGCAATATAATAAATTAACAGGAATGTCGCTCAACTCGACTTTCTTATAACATAATTCATTTTTTTTTATTGGTATCTTGGGTTCAAAGGATTGCAACTGTAGCGTGTTACCCTTTGCTTAAAGGAGCTAGACAAAAATGTATCGATTGCTACCATGCTTAAAAATGTACCCCACATGGGGACAATTTGCTCCCCCAAGGGCGGATAATGACGTCATGAACAAAACAAAAATTGTATTTCTTTCCTTATATACATAGTATAATGTATAAGGAAAGTATTGTGACGGGGTCGAAAATTCGAATTCGAGTTTTCGACGGGAGAGATGTTTCAAGTATCCCTGCTCACGAATCGAACATTGTTGAGGTGATGTCTGTGTGTGTGTGTGTGAGTGAGTCTGTGGAGACAATATCTCACGAACGAATGGAGCGATTCCAATGAAATTTGGTACAAAATTACCATCCTTGAATACTGGAATTCTATTGTTTTCAAACATAATCGAATGTTCAGAAATCCCCTAAATTTTCGAATGAAATTTTGAAAAAATCATCAAAAAATTAGAACCTTTAATAAAGTTACGTAAATAGATATTTCTTATGCAATTTTTCCTTAGAAAACGATTGACAGAAACTTTAAACTTTAGAAAGCTAGCACGAACCGCTCTCGAGATATTACACATTTTTCAAATAAATGTATCAAAAAATCCCATATATTAAAAAAAAATATTAACTGTTGAGAAACATGTTAACTTTTCATATGTAATATCATGCGATAAATATGGTGACATCATTTTCGTGGATCTAGCTCGTTCCATTCATGAGAAAAGATACTTTGCGTAATACTTTTGCATTTGAATGCCAATAGTCATGTATCTGCTATAAGAATAACTTATTTCTCATTCCATAACGCATGGCGAGATTTTGGCGATGAATTTGGCGGAATGGCTCCAATTTGGCGACTTTTTTAAATGTCGTCAAATTAACGAAAATCTCGCCAAATGGTTAAAATTGACGCTAAATCAATGAAATTGACGACTAATTGACGAAAATTCAATATCTTGGAAAGAATATAAGTATCTACCATATGAATGACCTATTTTTATTTACAGTAAAAGTAAACTCATTGTATTATATAAAGAAAGCCATGTGCTGCCCACATCAGATTTTTTTTTCACAACAATGATGGGAATAAATAAACCCTCACAGAGATATGAAAAGACAAAAATGCTGACTTGAGCCACTTTTCGATGCATCGACATGGGTTCTCAGAAGGGAAAAATCAAGTCGGCAGATCGCGTTTCAGGGGTCATACACAAATTACGAAAGAAAATAACGATTACGTAAATAAATAATAACTTTGCTATTTATTGGTACAAAAGTATCTACACTGTGTAGAAATAATAACTTTTTATAAATATTACAAAGCTTGTTCAAAATGTTTTCCATCTATGCCAAAGATCCATTAAAGATAAGAGACAGATATTTGCCTATGATGCATTTCTGCGTTGTGTCAGTTGCACTCTTGCTGTAAAAATTTATATTTTAATTTGTGATTAATCCCTCACCAACTCTGGGACTTTTTATGATAAAATGCTGAAATTTTGTACATCACCTTATTAGTGTATGGGGCACATTTTACTCATTGGAAATGTTTTTGTATGGGAGCCGTATAAAAATTTAAATTTTGTATGTCTTTAAATTTAATTCTCTAAAAATTTTTATAGATTTCATAAAGTTCTGTACCTTTTTTTATGCAATTTTGTAATTTATTATATATGTTTGAGTTCAATATTTAAGAAATAAAAGCCGAGGTCAATGTTTCTGGGACACTCTGTATATATATATATATATATATATATATATATATATATATAAATATGTATAAAAGAATGAAAGTTAAAAAATTCCTGAAATCACACGAATAAGGCGCTATGCTGCACTACAATGTGGATTTTAATATCATACCAGAAAAGTATAGAAATGAAAGAAAGCAATATATCAAAGAATGGCTGGGGGGGGGGGGGGGGGTTGTGACCCCCACTCCCCGGTTAAGCCAGCTTTGCGTCTAGACAACGCTCCCGGAAGCCGATACATTGCACAAATATGAATACCGAAGTATCAAAAAATTTTTTAAGAGGATTTTAAAAAAGGATTTTAAAAAGGAGGTTACAAAACATGAAAGTGTGGAGTACCCAGAAGACTCGTATTTTAAAAACCTTTATATATATATATATATATATATATATATATATATATATATATATATATATATATATATATATATATATATATATATATATATATATATATATATATATATATAAAGGTTTGAAGGTCCAATGAAAGAAAAGTGAGAAGTTGTAACTCGAAAATTCAATTATCTAACAGACTTACGAAATAAAAGTATAAATTAACAAATCTGCAAGCAAATGGAAAAAAATAAAAACAAATAAATAAAATAAAAATCGAATCAACAAGTCAATGAAAAGTATCAAAATGCAAAGGTATGGAATCGAAAAAAGAATAACAAACGAAATCAAGCACAAACGCTATACACGTGGACAAGGCTCTAAGCCTAAATCATGAATTGTTCACTTCTACAAAAATCGTAATCATGTCCAAGTTTTTTATAGAAGCAACCACAAAAATGTATGTTTCTGAAGAAATAGATAGATTATATCTATAAACTATTTCTTCTTGGACGACATACATAAATAAGAAAAATAAGAGGTAAAATGGATACCAAAAAACTGACTGAAAAAACACACTAACCTAGTAAGCACGGGAACACAGAAGGAAGTGACAGGTGTTGCCATTCACAAGGGAATAAGATATACTTTTGCCATTCGTAAGAAGTAAATAACAGTAATGCGAAAAGACATGTACAAGAGATAATATACCATCAAGAGGGGCAATAATAGAAAGGCTAATGTCTAAGTGGATGTATAAATAAAATATAATTAAAACAAAAGAAGAGGGAAGTCAGGCTAAAATTTAAAGCAATATTAAATAAATAAAATTCAAGAAAATTCAGCTATTCTAAATTTTTTAACTATACCATTTACAAAATAAGAGGGATATTGATATAAATTGCTGGTAATTTTTAGATTATCGATATGTAAAACATGGAATTTTTTATCGGATAATCTATATATTCTAAAAAGCTGATTAAGAATTATGTTTCTAAACAATAGAAAAGAGTTGCAGGAATTAAATGGTACAATTTCATTAATTTTAAAATTAAAAAATTTTTTTTTTATCATATAAATTATTAACAATTCTATTAGAAGGTTCAACAAAAAGATTTAAATTCAAAAAATTAATATTTTTACTAATAGTAGCTTCATTAGGAATTAATTCCAAATTATCAGGATAGAAATCAATATTAATGACACAATTTTCAGTATGTACTAAGCAAATCAGATCATCAACATATCTGTATATTGTATAATCTATTGATGCAAAAGACTGTTCAAAATGATAAAGATATAAATTAGCTAACGTACTGCTACTGCAGCCACCCTGTGGAACAAACTCCTGAGACTTGTATAATTTATTTCCTCTTGAAAAATATAATTATTGAAAATAACAAAGTGAAGAAGTTTAGGAAAATTAACAAAACTGGCTTGAGTTGTAAGATTAGTAATATAATTATTGTATAGAGCTAAAATTACATCATACAGATCAGAGATCTTGATATTATTGAAAAAATCTTTAAAATCAAAAGTTTGAAATCCTATTAGATTTTTAAGGGATGTAAATCTATTCTTTAATTCTTTACTATTATTAAGAATAAGGTAATTATTGCTAGACTGACGTAAACAATCATATATATATATATATATATATATATATATATATATATATATATATATATATATATATATATATATATATATATATATATATATATATATATATATATATATATATATATATATATATATATATATATATATATTGTTTATTTATTTTTAAACTCTCAAATACAAAGTTGAAATGAAAATATAAGTCTCTTGGTTTAAGGGGTATTCTGATTGGACAGAACGAATTCATATTATCCAGCTTTGATTGGTTGATAGGAAGTTAAGATTTGGAGAAATCAATTACAATTGTAATTGTAGAGTTGACAAATAATTAAACGACATTTGACTCCATACATGAATTTTCTTTTCTTTTTATTGTTGAGTTTCAAGTACCAAATTTAAATCTTAGAAAAATAAAACTCATGTGTGGAGACAAATTTCATTTAATTAACCCTTAAGCCTGTTTAATTATTCCTTAATTATCCCTTAATCCCGTTTAATTATTCCTTAATTATCCCTTAAACCCGTTTAATTATTCCTTATTTATCCCTTCTACTACACCGCTTAAACCTTGCTTGAGAAAGTGACTTATATTTTCATTTCCACTTTGTATTTGAGAAAACCCGAAATGTGAATGATTAAAGAAAATTATATATTCAAAACTTTTCCTTAAATTTCTGGTAAGGTGAAAGTTTAATAAGTTTATTTTTTAGTATGATGCATAGTTAAAAATATCCTATTTTACTCATGCAAAATTTATTTTATTCATCTCGAAGAATCAAATTTACTTATAAAATACGCAACTCTTTTTATTAATATTATTTCTTATTCTTAACTTTTAATTAATCATTTTACGGATTTGTATTTAAATATATTTCGTACTAGACAAAAACTTTCGATGTTTATCGACTGAAATCCCGTTTTCAGCTCTTTTTCACGGGCAAACTAATACCTGCTTGGTACCATTTCGATATCAGGGATGCACTATGTATTCCACACTAAAATAATACATCAAAAAATTATGTTTGAACATTTAATTTCTTTGAAAAACTATAGGTTAAAAATGCGATTTTACGCGATTGTGATCATAATCTTCACACCCTAAAGTAACCAAGAAAAAAAAAAAAGAAAAATTAAGCACCCTATTTTGTTCTACGTATAATATCTTGAAAAGAAAATACATTCTCTCGGAACATTTTTTAAAAAACTACTCATGCACTTTGACAATAACTTTCGATGTTTATCGACTGAAATCCCGTTTTCAGCTCTTTTTCACGGGCAAACTAATACCTGCTTGGTACCATTTCGATATCAGGAATGCACTACGTAGTCTACACTAAAAGAATGCACCAGAAAAATAATGGTGAACATTTATTTCCTGGAAAGAACTATGGGTCGAAAACGCGATTGAGCGCGATTGTGATCATAATCTTCACACCCTAAACTTAAAAAAGAAAGAAAGAAAAAAAAAACCCTTGATGTTTATCGATTGATATCACGTTTTCAGTTTTTTTAGGGGTAAATTAATACCTTTCCCATCCCATTTCGATATCAGGGATGCACTGTATGTTCTACATTAAAAGAATACATAAGAAAAATAGGTTTGAACATTTAATTTCTGGAATAAACTATGGATCAAAATCGTGATTGGACGTGCTTTTAATCACACCACAAACTAAAAAATTTAACTAAATTGTAGCCCAATTCGTACCATAATCCATTCTTAAAAAGCTCAGGTTTTTTTCCCATTTAAATTAAGAAAAAAAAAATGAAAAATTGGAATTGTTGGGCCAAATCATTACTATAGCTTGTTACCCTTCAATTTAGAGGACTTGAAAAAATCTTTTGATTGATACCATACTTGAAAATGTCCGAGTCCACCTGGGGTAATGACTTCACTCATACAAAAATTGTATCGCAGTTTTTTTCCCAACAATGATGGTATTTATTATTGAACCATAAATAAATATTTTTATGTATGAATATGTCAAATTTTGTCCCATGTTATAAAAATATAAAATTTCGTATCAAATTCTAAGTTTTCGCAGGAATTTAAAAAATTTCCTTCTAGTTCTAGGTTTTTTTATAACAAACCCGAATATAAAGTTTCGCGAAAAATCCATTAATATTTGTTGCAGTTAGTATACAAAAAATCGACCACAGTACAGACAGAGGGATATCACTCCAAAGATAATCAAAACATGTTCAGGAGGTCCTAAAACATATATTAGCATTAAACTCTTGAATACGTATATTTTTGTGGAAACAATACCATCTCTATATTATATTATATAGTATGAGAAAATAAAGATGAAAATACATTAATACAGGAACACATAGAAACAATAGATTTTAATATTTAAATTTTTACTGATTTAAGGCTGAAAATCGCAAACAGACTCAAAGGAAATCTTAACCTTTGAGAAAGAAGGAAAAAGAGAGAGAAAATTGAAAAGTACATTGGTCTAAAATACTTTACGTGCTATTCGTGCTACTATTGCTCGGCGAATTGTACGCTCTTTCGATACAGATATTGAACGTTCTATGTTGTACTATTATAGCATGCCGAATATCACGTTCTTCTGACACGGTCTTCGGAACGTTTTTATTGAACTATTGTAGAACGTCAAACAGTACACTTTATACGCACAAAAATTGAACGTTCTATGTTGAACTATTATAGAACTTCCAATATCACGTTCTTTTGGCACAGATAAAGAACGTCTTATATTGTACCATTGTAGAACGTCGAACATCACGTGCAAATAACACCAAACACCGTTATATCACTTATAACACTATCTTTGAACGCACTCTGAACGTACTCTGAACGTGCCGGTGCTACTTGGGTACCCTCCTTCCCCTACCACCAACCTTTCGGAAGGACTTACGATCCCACATGTTTAACGTGATCGTACTCCGCGTGAACGCGGCTGCAGTTTTGGCAGTGGCGGGAATCGAACCCGGGCCTACCCAGTGAAATTCCCGCGCGCTAACCACTGGTGTACTTCGCCCTCCGCGACATTTTCCATAACTTTCTTTTTATTCACCGAATTTAGACCGGAACCCAGTGGGAGAGGCATCCACGGGGACCGTACCCTCCTTCCCCAACCACCAACCTCTCGAAAGGACTTACAGACACACATGTTTATTCCGCGTGATCGTACTCCGCGTGAACACGGCGGCAATTTTGGAAATCGAACCCGGGCCTACCGCGTGCAATTCCCGCGCGCTAACCACTGGGCTACTTCGCCCTCCGCGACAATCTCCATAACTTTCTTTTTATTCACCCAATTTAGGCCGTACCCTCCTTCCCCTACCACAAACCTCTCAGAAGGACTCACGAACCCACATGTTTAACGTGATCGTACTCTGCGTGAACGTGGCGTAAGTTTTGGCAGTGGCGGGAATCGAACCCGGACCTACTGAGTGCAATTCCCGCGCGCTAACCACTGGGCTGCCGCGCCCTCCGCGACAATCTCCATAACTTTCTATATATTCATCCAATTTAGACGGGAACCCAGTGGGGGAGGGATCCACAGGGGCCGTATCCTCCTTCCCTTACCACCAACCTCTCGGAAGAACTTACGGACCCACATATTTAACGTGATCGTATTCCACGTAAACATGACGGCAGTTTTGGCAGTGGCGGGTATCGAACCCGGGCCTACCGCTAACTTCCCGCGCGCTAATTTGCAATTTAAAATGACCATATGCTTAATTCCATCATCCTCATTCCATTGTTTCATTGTTCCATCATTTAAAATATCCATAAAATTAAAATATCCATTTAAAATATCCAAAAGTTAAAATATACATTTAAAAAATCCATATCGTCCCATCATTTAAAATATAAATATAATAATTTATATAGAGCAAAGGAGCTCTATTCAGAACCGTGACGTCACCTTCACCTTGACGTCCCCACCCACCACCTTCCCTCCTTCAGCGGGGGAGAAACGAAGCGGCACGCCGAGCGGAAATTCGGAAACTTTTAAAATCCCGATCCTGTGGGCAATACGGAATATTTCCGGACCAGATTGGACTTGTAAGAATGCCAGATGTTTGACCTTTCTAAAAATGTAAATTATTAGTCGAAATTATGAGTACTTTTTACTATGCGAGAATTTAAAAACCAAAAATCGTTTTTTTGAGTCAAAAGTGACTTTTGCTTTAAAATCATAAAAAAATATTAGAATTTATCTCTGAGATTTGAAATTGATATATTTTTACTCGAAATTCTCTGCTCTTTCCGATGGTGTGATTTGTTTTTTTCTACAATGTCTGGATCGAGGAGAAAAAAGGGCAAAAAGATCAAAAAACGGTCGAAATCGCATAAAACATTAAATAACAAAAAAAATAATTAAAATTTTAAAAATCGGTATTCACGAATCCCCTTCCCACCCCCCCGGGTCTCCGATTGCCAAATTTCGTAGCTCTCCGATGCGCGGTCGCTGAACGTTCAATAAAATATCCATTCGTTCAATTATTTAAAATATTCAATATCGTTCCACAAATACATAAATATAATAAGTTCAAATACATCACCACAATTCAATCCACCATAATGCAATCATTTAAATTATTTAAAATATCCATAAATTAAAATATCATATAAATATAATCATTTCACCCGTTGTATACAACACATATCTTAATTCATTTAAAACCGGAAGAGCGGTCTCCGTGGAGACGGGGGGAAAATTCAACGGTTGAAAACGCGGTTTGCCGAGAAATTGGAAATCCTTAGGTCATTAAAATCGCGATCCTGTGAATATTTATAATTATTTCTTGACCAGATTGGACTTGTAAGAATACCAGATGTTTGACCTTTCTAAAAATGTAAATTATTAGTCGAAATTCTGAGTACTTTTTACTATGCGAGAATTTAAAAACCAAAAATCGTTTTTTTGAGTCAAAAGTGACTTTTGTTTTAAAATCATAAAAAAATATTAGAATTTGTCCCTGAGATTTGAAATTGATATATTTTTACTCGAAATTCTCTGCTCTTTCCGATGGTGTGATTTGTTTTTTTCTACGATGTCCGGATCGTGGAGAAAAAAGAGCAAAAAGGTCAAAAAACGGTCGAAATCGCATAAAACATTAAATAACTACCCTTCCACGACCCAAGCCGGGCACCTTGCCAACGAGGGCGTAAAGGTTTTTTAAGCCCGGCCGGGAAAAATAACTACCCTTGAAAATTCTGACCGTGGCAAATTGTAACCGTGGCACACTCGCTGGCGCGACCTTACCAGAAGGTGTAAGGTAACTGTTTGGACGGCCAGGAAGTGCCACCCAATTTAGACCGGAACTCAGTGGGGGAGACATCTACAGGGACCGTACCCTCCTCCCCCTACCACCAACCTTTCGGAAGGACTTACGATCCCACATGTTTAACATGATCGTACTCCGCGTGAACGCGGCTGCAGTTTTGGCAGTGGCGGGAATCGAACCCGGGCCTACCCAGTGAAATTCCCGCGCGCTAACCACTGGTGTACTTCGCCCTCCGCGACATTTTCCATAACTTTCTTTTTATTCACCGAATTTAGACCGGAACCCAGTGGGAGAGGCACCCACGGGGACCGTACCCTCCTTCCCCAACCACCAACCTCTCGAAAGGACTTACAGACACACATGTTTATTCCGCGTGATCGTACTCCGCGTGAACACGGCGGCAATTTTGGAAATCGAACCCGGGCCTACCGCGTGCAATTCCCGCGCGCTAACCACTGGGCTACTTCGCCCTCCGCGACAATCTCCATAACTTTCTTTTTATTCACCCAATTTAGGCCGTACCCTCCTTCCCCTACCACCAACCTCTCAGAAGGACTCACGAACCCACATGTTTAACGTGATCGTACTCTGCGTGAACGTGGCGTAAGTTTTGGCAGTGGCGGGAATCGAACCCGGACCTACTGAGTGCAATTCCCGCGCGCTAACCACTGGGCTGCCGCGACAATCTCCATAACTTTCTATATATTCATCCAATTTAGACGGGAACCCAGTGGGGGAGGGATCCACAGGGGCCGTATCCTCCTTCCCTTACCACCAACCTCTCGGAAGAACTTACGGACCCACATATTTAACGTGATCGTATTCCACGTAAACACGGCGGCAGTTTTGGCAGTGGCGGGTATCGAACCCGGGCCTACCGCTAACTTCCCGCGCGCTAATTTGCAATTTAAAATGACCATATGCTTAATTCCATCATCCTCATTCCATTGTTTCATTGTTCCATCATTTAAAATATCCATAAAATTAAAATATCCATTTAAAATATCCAAAAGTTAAAATATACATTTAAAAAATCCATATCGTCCCATCATTTAAAATATAAATATAATAATTTATATAGAGCAAAGGATCTCTATTAAGAACCGTGACGTCACCTCCACCTTGACGTCCCCACCCACCACCTTCCCTCCTTCAGCGGGGGAGAAACGAAGCGGCACGCCGAGCGGAAATTCGGAAACTTTTAAAATCCCGGTCCTGTGGGCAATACGGAATATTTCCGGACCAGATTGGACTTGTAAGAATGCCAGATATTTGACCTTTCTAAAAATGTAAATTATTAGTCGAAATTATGAGTACTTTTTACTATGCGAGAATTTAAAAACCAAAAACCTTTTTTTTGAGTCAAAAGTGACTTTTGTTTTAAAATCATAAAAAAATATTAGAATTTGTCCCTGAGATTTGAAATTGATATATTTTTACTCGAAATTCTCTGCTCTTTCCGATGGTGTGATTTGTTTTTGTCTACGATGTCCGGATCGTGGAGAAAAAAGAGCAAAAAGGTCAAAAAACGGTCGAAATCGCATAAAACATTAAATAACAAAAAAAATAATTAAAATTTTAAAAATCGGTTTTCACGTGTCCCCTTCCCACCCTCCCGGGTCTCCGATTGCCAAATTTCGTAGCTCTCCGACGCGCGGTCGCTGAACGTATAGTGTATAAGACAGACAGACAGACAAACAGACGCACAGACAGACATTGCCTTTTATTATATAGATTCAGTATGTGTGCCATATTTTCGTATTCGTATGTATATCCTTCAACTGTATCGCTATAAAAATTAATCAATATCTTGAGTTTCTCAACTAATGTTAAATTTCTTTCAAAGTCATTAGTTTTCTCTAAACATATTGGTTGCTTATTATTTTGGTAAATAACATGTATATTAATGTAATTTATTTATTCCTATTAATGTAATCTGCTTAATGTAATCTACTAATGTATCCTATTATTGTAATCTGTTTAATGCAATTTACTTATGTATGCTATTAATTTAATATCCTTAATGTAATCTACTTATGCATCATATTGATGCAATCTGTTTAATGTAATCTACTTATGTATCCTATTATCCGCTTAATGTAATCCACTTATGTATCCTATTAATTTCATCTGCTTAATGTAATCTACTTATGTATACTATTAATTTAATCTGTTAAATGTAATCTACTATGAATCCAATTAATGTAATATGCTTACAGTAATTTACTTATGCATTCTATTATTATAACCACGTAGTTTTACAAACGTCATTTAGATTGTTGCAATTCTTTCTTGAAACAATCCGGAGCAAATAAAAGTAACCGTCACACAATCCCAGTCAGAAGACCGCTTATTTAGTACAGCCACTTCATACTTTTCTTCCAGTAGAATTAGATAATTTATATATTAAATTCTATGAATAGATGTTGAAATTAAAAAATTAAAAAAATAATATCTATTTATCTATAAAAAACTTATTTGATGAAAACGTATAAAAGCATGAAATCATAAAAACATGAAAAAAAAATCTGATGTAGGCAACACATGACTTTCCATATACAATGCAATGAATTTACTACTTTTACAGTAAAACAAGAAAGATCAATCATGCATAAGCATTGATTATGAAACACTTTCCAACTGAAATGTAATTTCATTTAAAAATTTCTAAAATGTGATTCATTCAGTGGTAATATCTTTTACATTATCACAGTACTACAGAAATTTATTATACTTAAATATTTAAAACTGTATCGAAATATAAATCATCTGATTCTTTATGCAAAATCAATGAATATTTCATTCATATAACTTGTATTCCAGACTCCAGAGCTAAATAATTTTGTGTGAAAAAAATTCAGCAATTCTTATGTAATTCATCTTACAATCGCTTGAAATATTTGCATTCTGCATATGTTAAAATTAGGCTTCCTTGAAGAAATAATAAAAGTTTAGGGATCATTTAAAATCACAACTATTGTAATTGCATAGGCACGGAATTTAGATACACAGATAATACACAGATAATATATATGTGTATGTGTATGTACTCAAAGTATTGGAATCGTGCCGAAGATCGGAACTCGAATTTTCAAAGGATCTACACGTTTTGGGACTTCTAGAACACGAAAAAACTACTTTTAGGAAGACGTCTGTGTGTGTAAGGGTGTATCTGTGTATGTTTCTGTGTGTCTGTGTGGATATTACATCCACTCTAATTGAAAAACTAATGGACCGAATTTCATACAATTTGGTAAGTATATTTTTTGTGGGAAATCCTGATGTTCATTAGATTATAGTACGATTCGTAATAAAAGAATCTGCCTTCTTTGCGAAATGGCAGGCAGAAATTGCCTTTATCCACTCTAGCTAAAAACTAATGAACCAAATTTAACAAAATTTGGAGTATAATATTTCAATAACCTACAAGTGATTTATATACCAAATTTAACAAAATTTTGTATATAAATCATTTGTAGGTTATTCTACTACGATTCGGGAAAAAGGAACGGGCTATTTTTGCGAAATGGCCAGCAAAAATCGTTATATATAAAAATAAAAGACTACGTGTGCTCAATTATATCAATTAAATTCCTATTTTATATGTGATTTTTGACAACAAAAAGAATAAGACTAACCCCATTACTCTAGGACTAGCCGTTCTTGAGATATTCTAGTTTTTTCGCGTTTTCGCTACGCCACCTTTGACAATAAGTCCAGCTATCAAATGAGAACCAAATTTAAGTTTAACGTGTAAATTCAATGTCATTTAAAATACTTATGTTGTGCAGATAAACTCAAATTATCATTGAATAAATAAAGAGAACGAATATGAGTCTGCAGAGAAAGACATGTGCTGTCTACATCAGAATTTTTAACAATATTACACCAATGATTTATAGAAGTGAACGGGGATTATTTTCAGGCCATTTCGAAAAAAATGTATGATCTATATGTAAAGATCCATCAAATTTTTGTCGAATAAAATGTTCAACAAATTTAAGCTGTGTACCAAATTTTAACTCTCTAGGACGTAGGAAAGTGCATTTAAAATGCCATCAATTAAATTTATCAAGAAGAGTTATATAAAATTTAAAAAAAATGAAAAATTGTTATCTACCAAATTTATTTTAAAATATGAAGCCACTCGCATATGCAAAACGTTTAAACAAATGGAGAGATATATATTATATAATATCTCTCTCTTTTCTTTCTGGAAGATATCCCAAAGTCAGAATTTAATTGAATTTGTTTTTTTCCCTATATTAAATAATTTTTTTAATTAAAAAACTACTTAACATATTTTACTGAATTTTTTTTTATATATTCTATGGGATAATGTGAATATTTCCTAAAAATTTCGAAGCAATTCGTGAATTTTAAATTTACTTAAAAAATGTTTGAAAAATTAGGTCCCATAGGGTTCAATGTATTTCATTTTTTCAACCCGGGTTCAATAAAAAACTAATTGGGTGATATTATTTATTTATATTCCCATAGGTCCTACAGACCGTCTGAACAACATACTAAAATTTCATTTTGATAAACTCATTTTTACGGCAGTTATCGTGCTAACGGACAGACAGACAGACAGACAGACAGACAGACAGACAGACAGACAGACAGACAGACAGACAGACAGACAGACAGACAGACAGAATGAACAAAGTCATAAACACTTTTCAACTTTGTTGTAAAGTGTTAAAAAAATGGGTTTTTCTTATAGTAGATATTTATATTCTTTCCAAGATATTGAATTTTTCGTCACTTTCATTGATTTAGCGTCATTTTTATCCATTTCAAAAGATTTTCGTTGATTTGGTAACATTTAAAAAGTCGCCAAGTTGGTGATATTCCGCCAAATATCGCCAAAATTCCGCGCCATTCCGTCAAAATATCGCCAAGCGTTATGGACGGAGAAATAAGTTATTCTTATAGCAGATAAATGACTATTGGTGTTCAAATACAAAAGTATTACTCAAAGTATCTTTTTTCATGAATGGAATGAGCTAGATCCACGACAATGATGTCACGCAATTTATCGCATGATATTACATATGAAAAGAGAACATGTTTCTCAACTGTTAATATATATATTTTTTTAATTTATGGGATTTTTTGATAAATTTATTTGAAAATTGTGCAATATCTCGAGAACGGTTCATTCTAGCATTCTAAAGTTTATGTCAATCGTTTTCTAAGGAAAAATTACATAAGAAATGTCTATTTCCATAACTTTATTAAAGGTTTTTATTTTTGATGATTTTTTCAAAATTTCACTCGAAAATTTAGGGGGGTTCTGAACATTCGATTGCGTTTAAAAACAATAGGCTTACAGTATTCATGAATTGTGATTTTTGTACGAAATTTCATTCGAATCGCTCCATTCGTTCGTGAGATGTCTTCTCCATAGACTCACACACACACACACACATACACACACACGCACTCACACACACACAGAGACATCACTTCAAAAATGTTCCATTCGTGATCAGGGATGCTTAAAACGTGCTCTCCCGTCGAAACTCGAATTCGAATTTTTGGCCCCGTCACAATATTTTCCTTATACATTATGTATATAAAGAAAGTAATATTAATGGAATCGAATGAAATCGGAGGAAAAAAAACAGTTTCCGACTTCCGGATATTAATAAGAAGCAACCACATCAAAGAAGACAATTAATGGTTTGACAATAAATGATTTCACACTACTGAAAATTAAAAAAAAACAATTCTCACAATTACAGGGAACTAATAATTATCTGCTAATAAAGGTAACATGAGTTTTTATTTAAAAGATAATTTAACAAATGATTTTACTAGTTACTTTCCTTATATACATAATGTATAAGGAAAGTATTGTGACGGGGTCGAAAATTCGAATTCGAGTTTTCGACGGGAGAGCACCATTCAAACATCCCTGATCACGAATCAAACATTTTTGAAGTGATGTCTGTGTGTGTGTGTGAGTGTGTGTGTGTATGTGTGAAAGTATGTGTGTGTGTGAAAGTATGTGTGTGTGTGAAAGTATGTGTGTGTGTGTGTGTGTGTGTGTGTTTGTGTGTGTCAGTGAGTCTGTTGAGACGATAACTGACGAAAAAATGGACTGATTCGAACGAAATTTGATACAAAAATCACAATCCGTAAACACTGGAAGCCTATTGTTTTCATACGCAATCGAATGTTCAGAACCCCCCTAAATTTTCGAGTGAAATTTTGAAAAAATCGTTAAAAAATCAAAACCGCTAATAAAGTTACGCAAATAGACATTTCTTAAGTAATTTTTCATTAGAAAACGATTGACATAAATTTTAGAACGCTAACATGAATCGTTCATGAGATATTGCACATTTTTCAAAAAAATTATCAAAAAGTTATATAAAATAAAAAAAAATATTTCCAATTGCGAAACATGTTCACTTTCCACATGTAATACCATGCGATAAATTTGGTGACATTATTCTCGTGGATCTAGCTCATTCCATTTATGAAAAAAGATATTTTGAGTAATATTTTTGTATTTGAATGCCAATAGTCATTTATCTGCTGTAAGAATAACTTATTTCTCCGTCCATAACGCATGGCGAGATTTTAGCGACGAATTTGGCGGAATGTCGCCAACTTGGCGACATTCCGCCAAATAGTAAATTTATTGCAATATATAAGGAAAGTCATGTGTTGCCCACATCAGATTTTTTCACAGAAATAAACAGACGAAGAAAAGACTTATACTAATAATGCCGTTTACGAAAGAAACATAGTGAAGAGGGATGCAAGTAACCAGACTTTTCATAAAAAGATATGCCTGAACTTTGAGATTTAAAATTTATCGCAAAAGTATTCAAGTTCTTAATCACAGGCTTATTGTAAAGTTGCAAAATAAGATGTGGAATTGAAAAAGAACTTGGAACATAGTAAGGAAAATATTTACACTTGCAGTTTAGGTTATTTTTGTCAAACATATCTGTAGAAATCCAAAGCTCTAGAAAATTTAAATTCAGTATTTATTACATTTCTTTCAGTTTCACAAAAACGCGAACTCACAAAAGTTGTCCAAAACATGATACAAAATTTCATATAACTTATTGAGGATGATATCAATAATTATAATTGTTAATTTAGAGTTGCGAGAAATATAAGTGAATTGGGTACTTCGAAATAGTTTTAAATGTTGTCCTCCGGAAAAACGCTTAATGTACAATTCAAAGTGAAAAACATTGAGCTGTAAATATTATACATCATTTTCTCACTGCGAAAGAAGTAAATTCATTGCATTATATAAGAAAAGTCATGTGCTGCGCATCTTTTTAACACTTTACAACAAAGTTGAAAAGTGTTTATGACTTTGTTCATTCTGTTTGTCTGTCTGTCTGTCTGTATGTCCGTTAGCACGATAAGTGCCGTAAAAATGACTTAATCAAAATGAAATTTTAGTATGTTGTTCAGACGGTCTGTAGGACCTATGGAAATATAAATGAATAATATCACCCATTTAGTTTTGGATTGAACCCGGGTTGAAAAAATGAAATACATTGAGTCCTATGGGACCTAATTTTTCAAACATTTTTAACGCGGATTTAAATTTCACAAATTGCTTCGAAAATTTGAGGTAATATTCAAATTGTTCCATAAAATATATATAAAAAATTCTGTGAAATATATTTAGTAGTTTTTTAAATAAACATTAAAATAATAATAACACCTCTTATATGAGGCGATCTCGTGACCATGATATGAAAAGATCACGTGATCCACATCAAAAACATATATGGCATCCATCTTGCCTCAAAATCGTGATTTTTAAAGTTCTTTTTAATTCATATTGAGTGTTGTATCCGTCCTAAAACCACTTTATTTTTGTTTAAATTCTGGGCATCTACATACTGAAACAACGCAGTGACAATATATTTGAGTTTAAATGCTCATCCAAATTTGATTATTTCTACAACGAAGCCTATTTTTCACCTATGTAAAATGTAAACAGCAAAATATGTAGAATGAGTTGTATTAGAATTGCTGTATTTCTTTCACACAAAATCATTTAGTTCGTGGAGTCTGTATAGCTGATATGAATGATATATTCACTGATTTTTACAAAGAGAAGGACAATTTTTTTTCGATGAAGGTTTACGCATAGAGTTAAATTTCTTGTAGCTCCATGGTCTTACTTTTTAAATAAAATAAATTATTATAGTATTGTGATGAATGACATGAATGGGAAATTATTTATGAATGAAATGTTGCTTTTATAGACAGAGCCAGGCGTGTTATTTTTTCTATGACGTCATTTGAATGAATGTCAGTTGTTTTCGAGGAAGTTTTCAAATATAATAAATTATCGTAGTATTATGATAATTCTAAAATTATTACCGAGGAATGTATCACATTTTAGAGATGTTTAAGCCAGGCAATTTATATTTCAATGCCGTTATTTGAATGAGGTTCATTTTTTACGATGGAGGTTTAAGTTTTCAAATATAATAAATAATTATAGTATTGTGATAAGTTTTAAAATATTACCGAGGAATGTATTGCATTTTAGATATGTATAAATAAAATTGCATTGAAGTTGGAAGTGTTTCATAATCAATGAAGCATGATTGATCTTTCTTGTTTTAAATTCAACTAGGTGTATTATCAGCTATTTGTAATATGCAAAATTTCGTTGTACGTTCTGCTAAGGAACAATGCATTGAATTTGAAATTTTAAAGTTTGTATTAATAATATTTTAAATTCTTTTTGGATATTTACCTTTATTTAATTTCAATGATTCCAATGTTGTGTATCTGCTAGTTATTTACAAGTGTTTCTCTGGATTGGCCACACTGATTTTCATCTTTATCAGTAGATTTATTGATCATTTTCTTTCTTTATGTCAACACTGATGTTTATCTTAGTGTTTGGCAACGGTTGAAGTTATTGCTCTCTGTACATGTTGTATATTATGCTTACTTCATTCTACAGTTTTTGGTAATATTCTTTTTCATTCATTTTTATTACTTTTCTTATATACATAATGTAGAAGGAAAGTATTGTGACGGGGTCGAAAATTCGAATTCGAGTTTTCGACAGGAGAGCACGTTTCAATCATCCCTGATCACGAATCAAACATTTTTGAAGCGATGTCTTTGCGTGCGTGCGCGTGTGCGTGTGTGCGTGTGTGTGAAAGTATGTGTGTGTGTGTGTGTCAGTGAGTCTGTGGAGACGATATCTCACGAACGAATAGAGCGATTCGAATGAAATTTGGTACAAAACTCACAATCCGTGAATACTGGAAGCCTATTGTTTTTATACGTAAACGAATGTTCAGAACTCTCCTAAATTTTCGAGTGAAATTTTGAAAAAATCAATACCTTTAATAAAGTTACATCAGAAAATAAATACTTTACGCAAATAGACATTTCTTATGTCATTTTTCTTTAGAAAACGATTGACATAAACTTTAGAACGCTTGCATGAACCGTTCTCAAGATATTGCACATTTTTAAATAAATTTATTAAAAAATCCCATAAATTAAAAACATATATATTAACTATTGAGAAACATGTTCACTTTTCATATGTAATATCATGCGATAAATTGGGTGACATCATTCTCGTGGATCTAGCTCGTTTTATTCATGAGAAAAGGTACTTTGAGTAATTCTTTTGTATTTGAACGCCAATAGTTATTTATCTGCTATAAGAATAACTTATTTCTAAGTCTATAACGCTTGGCGAGATTTTGGTGACGAATTTGGCGGAATGTTGCCAACTTGGCGATTGTTTGAAATGTTGCCAAATTAACGAAAATCTCGCCAATTGGATAAAAATGACACTAAATCATTGAAATGACGACTAATTGACGAAATATTAATACCTTGGAAAGAATATAAATATCTACTATATGAAAAACCTATTACTTTCCTTATATACATAATGTATAAGGAAAGTATTGTGACGGGGTCGAAAATTCGAATTCGAGTTTTCGACGGGAGAGCACGTTTCAAGCATCCCTGATCACGAATCAAACATTTTTGAAGTGATGTCTGTGTGTGTGTATGTGTGTGTGTGTGTGTGTGTGTGTGTGTGTGTGTGTGTGTGTGAAAGTATGTGTGTGTGTGTGTGTGTGTGTGTGTGTGTGTGAAAGTATGTGTGTGTGTGTGTCAGTGAGTCTGTGGAGACGATAACTGACGAACGAATGGACCGATTCGAACAAAATTTGGTACAAAAATTACAATCCATGAACACTGGAAGCCTATTGTTTTTATACGTGATCGAATGTTCAGAACCCCCCTAAATTTTCGAACGAAATTTTGAAAAAATCGTTAAAAAATCAAAACCGCTAATAAAGTTACGCAAATAGACATTTCTTATGTAATTTTTCATTAGAAAACGATTGGCATAAATTTTAGAACGCTAACATGAACCGTTCTCGAGATATTGTACATTTTTCAAAAAAATTATGAAAAAGTCACATAAAAAAAAATTCCTATTGAGAAACATGTTCACTTTTCATATGTAATACCATGCGATAAATTGAGTGACATCATTCTCGTGGATCTAGCTCGTTCCATTCATGAAAAAATACACTTTGAATAATACTTTTGTATTAGAACGCCAATAGTCATTTATCAGCTGTTAGAATAACTTTTTTCTTAGTGCATAACGCTTGGCGAGATTTTGGCGACGAATTTGGCGGAATGTCGCCAACTTGGCGACTTTTTTGAAATGTTCCCAAATTAATGAAAATCTCGCCAAATGGATAAAAATGATGCTAAATCAATGAAAATGACGACTTATTGTTCAAATATTCAATATCTTGGAAAGAATATTAGTATCTACTATAAGAAAATCCTATTTCTTATCCTATTACTAATCCTATTACCTTATATACATAATGTATAAGGAAAGTATTGTGACGGGGTCGAAAATTCGAAATCGAGTTTTCGACGGGAGAGCACGTTTCAAGCATCCCTGATCACGAATCAAACATTTTTGAAGTGATGTCTGTGTGTGTGTGTGTGTGTGTGAGAGTCTGTGAAGACGATAACTGACAAACGAATGGACCGATTCGATCCAAATTTGGTACAAAAATCACAATCCGTAAACACTGGAAGCCTATTGTTTTTATACACAATCGAATGTTAAGAACACCCCTAAATTTTTAAATGAAATTTGGAAAAAATAGTCAAAAAATCAAAACCACTAATAAAGTTACTCATATAGACGTTTCTTATGTAGTTTTTCATTAGAAAACGATTGACATAAATTTTAGAACGCTAATATGGACCGTTCTCGAGATATTGCACATTTTTCAAAAAAATTATCAGAAAGTCATATAAAATAAAAAAAAAATATTTCCTCTTGAGAGACATGTTCACTTTTCAGTAATACCATGCGATATATTGGATGACATCATTCTCGTGGATCTAGCTCGTTCCATTCATGAAAAGAGATACTTTGAGTAATACTTTTGTATTTGAACGCCAATAGTCATTTATCTGCTGTAAGAATAACTTATTTCTTTATTCATTATGCTTGGCGAGATTTTGGCGACGAATTTTGGCGGAATGTCGCCAACTTGGCGATTTTTTGAAATGTTGACAAATTAACGAAAATCTCGCCAAATGGATAAAAATGACGCTAAATCAATGAAATGACGACTAATTGTCGAAAATTCAATATCTTGGAAAGAATATTAGTATCTACTATAAGAAAAACCTATTTATTTTACTGTAAAAGTGATAAATTCATTACGTTATATAAGGAAAGTCATGTGTTGCCCACATCAGATTTTTTTTTATTGTAAAAGTAGTAAATTCTTTGCATTATATAAGGAAAGTCATATGTTGCCCACATCAGATTTTTTTCTTGGTAATGGTTATTTCTAGTTCTTTCGGGTGCAAATTGGACTTTTGTTCAATTTAATAAGGTTATTTAATGAAAAGGACTAGTTTCTAGGGAAAATTAAAATTGTATGAACATCCTAATGATTTTACAATCCTTATACCCATTGCTATCCATCCAATTTATTCCATTGTTACCGTAATTATTTTAATTTCCTGTGCATTATTTCTCCTGATTTATTGTTTATTTTTCTCCAATCATTTTATTCCTATGTTTTAATTATTATGTATTAACGATTTTGACTTTCCTTATATACATAATGTATAAGGAAAGTATTGTGACGGGGTCGAAAATTCGAATTGGAGTTTTCGACGGGAGAGCACGTTTCAAGCATCCCTGATCACGAATCAAACACTTTTGAAGTGATGTCTGTGTGTGTGTGTTTGTGTGTTTGTGTGTTTGTGTGTGTGTGTAAAAGTATGTGTGTGTGTGTGAAAGTATGTATGCGTGTGTGAAAGTGTGTGTGTGTGTGTGTGTGTGTGTGTCAGTGAGTCTCTGGAGACGATAACTGACGAACGAATGGACCGATTCGAACAGAATTTGGTACAAAAATCACAATCCATAAACACTGGAAGCCTATTGTTTTTATACGCAATTAAATGTTCAGAACCCCCCCTAAATTTTCCAGTGAAATTTTGATAAAATCGTCAAAAAATCAAAACCGCTAATAAAGTTACGCAAATAGACATTTCTTATGTAATTTTTCATTAGAAAACGATTGACATAAATTTTAGAACGCTGACATGAACCGTTCATAAGATATTGCACATTTCTAAAAAAAATTATCCAAAAGTTATATAACATAAAAAAATATTTCCTATTGAGAAACATGTTCACTTTTCATATGTAATACCATGCGATAAATTTGGTGACATTATTCTAGTGGATCTAGCTCATTCCATTCATGACAAAAGATACTTTGAGTAATATTTTTGTATTTGAATGCCAAAAGTCATTTATCTGCTGTAAGAATAACTTATTTCTCCGTCCATAACGCTTGGCGAGGTTTTAGCGACGAATTTGGTGGAATGTCGCCAACTTGGCGACATTTTTAATTGTTGCCAAATTAACAAAAATCTCGTCAAATTGATAAAAATGACGCTAAATCAATGAAAATGAAGACTAATTGAAGAAAATTCAATATCTTGGAAAGAATATAAGTATCTACTATAAGAATAATATTTTTTTTAACTGTAAAAGTAGTAAATTTATTGCAATATATAAGAAAAGTCATGTGTTGCCTACATCAGATTTTTTCACAGAAATAAACAGACGAAGAAAAGACTTATACTAATAATGCCGTTTACGAAAGAAACATAGTGAAGAGGGATGCAAGTAACCAGACTTTTCATAAAAAAATTTATCTTCACAAAAATGTGAAAACAGTTTGCCTGAACTTTGAGATTTAAAATTTATCGCAAAAGTATTCAAGTTCTTAATCACAGGCTTATTGTAAAGTTGAAATATAAGATGTGGAATTGAAGAAGAACTTGGAACATAGTAAGGAAAATATTTACACTTGCAGTTTAGGTTATTTTTGTCAAACATATCTGTAGAAATCCAAAGTTCTAGAAAATCTAAATTCAGTATTTATTACATTTCTTTCAGTTTCACAAAAACGCGAACTGACAAAAGTTGTCCAAAACGGGATACAAAATTTCATATTACTTATTGAGGGTGATATCAATAATTATAATTGTTAATTTAGAGTTGCGAGAAATATAAGTGAATTGCGTACTTCGAAATAATTTTAAATGTTGTCCCCCGGAAAAATGCTTAATGTACAATTCAAAGTGAAAAGCATTGATCTGTAGATATTATACATCATTTTCTCACTGTGAAAGAAGTAAAGTCATTGCATTATATAAGAAAAATCATGTGCTGCGTATCTTTTCTTGAATTCAACTAGGTGTATTATCAGCTATTTGTAATATGCAAAATTTCGCTGTACGTTCTGCTAAGGGATAATGCCTTGAATTTGAAATTTTAAAGTTTGTATTAATAATATTTTAAATTCTTTTTAGATATTTATATTTATTTAATTTCAATGGTTCCAATTTTGTTGTGTATCTGCTAGTTATTTACAAGTGTTTGTCTTGATTGGCCACACTGATTTTCATCTTTATCCGTAGATTTATTGACCAATTTCTTTTTGTATGTCAACACTGATTTTTATCTTAGTGTTTGGCAATGGTTGAAGTTATTGCTTTCTGTACATGGTGTACATTAGGCTTACTTTATTCTTTTTTGGTAATATTCTTTTTCATTCATTTTTATTACTTTCCTTATATACATAATGTATAAGGAAAGTATTGTGACGGGGTCGAAAATTCGAATTCGAGTTTTCGACGGGAGAGCACGTTTCAAGCATCCCTGATCACGAATCAAACATTTTTGAAGTGATGTCTGTACGTGTGTGTGTGTGTGTGTGGGTGAAAGTATGTATGTGTGTGTGCGTGTGTGTGTCAGTGAGCCTGTGGAGACGATATCTCACGAACGAATAGAGCGATTCGAATGAAATTTGGTACAAAAATCCCAATCCGTGAATACTGGAAGCCTATTATTTTTAAACGTAAACGAATGTTCAGAACTCTCCTAAATTTTCGAGTGAAATTTTGAAAAAATCAATAACTTTAATAAAGTTACATCAAAAAATCAATACCTTTAGTAAAGTTACGCAAATAGACATTTCTCATGTCATTTTTCCTTAGAAAAGGATTGACATAAATTTTAAATCGCTAGCATGAACCGTTCTCGAGATATTGCACATTTTTAAATAAATTTATTAAAAAATTCCATAAATTAAAAACATATATATTAACTGTTGAGAAACATGTTCACTTTTCATATGTAATACGAGTATCATGCGATAAATTAGGTGACATCATTCTCGTGGATCTAGCTCGTTCCATTCATGAGAAAAGGTACTTTGGGTAATACTTTTGTATTCGAAAGCCAATAGTTATTCATCTGCTATAAGAATAACTTATTTTTAAGTCCATCACGCTTGGCGAGATTTTGGCGACGATATTGGCGGAATGTCGCCAACTTGGCGACTGTTTGAAATGTTGCCAAATTAACGAAAATATCGCCAAATGGATAAAAATGACACTAAATCATTGAAATGACGACTAATTGACGAAATTGCAATATCTTGGAAAGAATATAAATATCTACTATATGAAAAATCTATTTTTTATTGTAAAAGTAGTAAATTCATTGCATTATATAAGGAAAGTCATGTGTTGCCCACATCAGATTTTTTTCTTGGTAATGGCTGTTTCTAGTTCTTTGGGGTGCAAAATGGACTATTTCTTCAATATAACAAGGTTATTTAATGAAAAGGACTAGTTTATAGGGAAAATTAAAATTGTATGAACACCCTAATGATTTTACAATCCTTATACCCAATGCTATCCATCCTAATTCATTCCATTGTTCCCGTAATTATTTTAATTTCCTGTGCATTATTTTCTCTGATTTATTGTCAATTTTTCTCCAATCATTTTATTCCTAAGTTTTAATTATTATGTATTAACGATTTTTTTTGTTTGGCATGTTTATATATATATATATATATATATATATATATATATATATATATAATGTATGAAATGTATGTATGTACGTATATATATATACGTACATATATACATGCATACATACATACATATATATATATATATACGTATAAACATACAAACATACATACATACATACATACATACATAGATACATACTTATATATATATAATATTGATATATATATATATATATATATATATATATATATTTATATATATATATATATATATATATATATATATATATATATATATATATATATATATATATATATATATATATATATATATATATATATATATATGTGTGTGTGTGTGTGTGTGTGTGTATGTGCCTAATTTTTGAACATGCAAAGAATAAGACCAACTTCATTACTCTAGGAGTAGCTCTTCTCGAGATGTTGTAGTTTTTTCGCCATTTGTGTTACACCGGTTTTAAGAATAAGTCCAGTTACCATATGAAAACGACAGCTGAATTAAAAGTGCAAATTCAGTGTAATTTCAATTAATTATTTACCGCAATTAAACTTAATTTAAGGAATTATTAATAAGATATAGAGAAAACGAAATTGTATCTGAAGGGAAAGTCATGTGCTGCCCACATCAGATTTTTACTTTCCTTGCAATACATGGTAATGTATAAGGAAAGTATTGGAATCATGTCGAAAATCGCAACTCGAGTTTTCGACGGATCTACACGTTTCAAGACCTCTAGAATACGAAAAAGCCATTTTTAGCTTGACGTCTGTGTGTGTGTCTGTCTGTGCAGATATTGTATCCACTCTAACTAAAAAACTAATGAACCGAATTTCACAAAATTTGGTAGGTAAGTCACTTGTGAGCGAGTCTGGTGCTGATTAGTTTTGGGTACGATTTGGAATAAAAGAACCCGCCTTTTTTTGCGAAATGGCCCGCAAAAGTTTGTATCCACTCTGACTGAAAAACTGCTGGACTGAATTTCACAAAATTCGGTAGATGAGTCACTTGTGAGTTACCCTGCTGCTGATTAGATTTTGGTACGATTTGAGAAAAAATAACTTGCCTTTTTTTGCAAATCCCTCAAAAATCGTCAAAATCTAAACTAAAGAATTAGGTATACTCAAATATATCCATTAAATGCTCGTTTAATACGTAATTTTTAACGACGAAAATTATAAGACCAACCCTATTACACTAGAACTAGCCGTTCTCGAGATATTTTAGTTTTTCGTACTTTTCCTACGCCACCTTTGAAAATATGCCCGGTTACCGAACGAGAACGAAAATTGAATTAAAAGTGAAATAAATTTAATTAAAATAAAGAGAACCTTAATATAAATCTGCAGGGAAAGTCATGTGCTGCTCACATCAGATTTTTTCTTTTCCTGCAATACATGCTAATGTATAAGGAAGGTATTGTAATCATGCCGAAAATTGCAACTCGAGTTTTCGACGGATCTAACAATTTAGGGATCTTTAGAATTCGAAACAACTATTTTTAGCGTGACGTCTGTGCGTGTGTGTGTGTCTCTGTACAATGTTTGTATCCATTTTAATTAAAAAACGAATTGACCAAATTTTATAAAATTTGGTAGCTAAGTCACTTGTGTGTGACCCTGGTGCTGATTAGTTTTAATTTCTATGGTTTTAATAATGTTTTTAAGTATAATAACTAGTTGTTGTTCAATAATAAGCATTGCTGGACCTAAGCTCGTAACTAAAATGTTTCTTCCTTAACACAATTTTTTTTCTCCAAATTTTGCTCTCTTAGATTAAATAGTTGTTGAGAAACTGCGTCAACGACAGAAACATATTTAAATCGATGAGTCTTCTCTCATACTCGTTGCTCTGCATTAATGTATCGCAGAATTTGTACGGTAAGTAGAATTCTAGTTTTCAATTTACACGTTTTGATCATCCCTGTGCTCTAATAGAATGTTTTTGAAGTGCTGTACCTGTGTGCTTATGTGCGTTCGTGAGTTTAAACAGGATATCTTGAGGGAAATAATAAATAATTTAGAATGATTTTTGGTACTTACATAAGGATTACCTAATCAGTAACTATTGGAATTCTATTGATTATAAACGCAGACAGACATTCCTGAACTCCCAAATAATATTGTCCCTGAGTCATTTTTACTTTCCCTGCAATACATGGTAATGTATAGGGAAAGTATTGGAATCATGTCGAAAATCGCAACTCGAGTTTTCGACGTATCTACACGTTTCAAGGCCTCTAGAATACGAAAAAGCCATTTTTAGCGTGACATCTGTGTGTGTGTGTCTGTGTGTCTGTCTGTGCAGATTTTGTATCCACTCTAACTAAAAAATTAATTGACCGAATTTTATAAAATTTGGTAGGTAAGTCACTTGTAGGCGAGTCTGTAGCTGATTAGTTTTGGATACGATTCGGGATAAAAGAACCCGCCATTTTTTGCGAAATGGCCCGCAAAAGCCTGTATCCACTCTAGCTGTAAAACTAATGGACCGAATTTCACAAAATTTGGTAGATAAGTCACTTGTAGGTCACCCTGGTGCTGATTAGATTTTGGTAGGATTCAGAAAAAAATAAACTGCCTTTTTTGCAAAATGGCCCGCAAAAATCAGCAAAATCTAAAATAAAAAACTACGTATAATCAAATATATCCATTAAATGCTTGTTTAATACGCAATTTTTAACAAGGAAAAGAATATGATCAACCCCATTACACTAGGACTGGCCGTTCTCGAGATATTTTAGTTATTTCGTATTTTCTCTACGCCATCTTTGAAAATAAGTCCAGTTATTAAATGAGAACGAAAATTGAATTAAAAGTGAATTAAATTTAATTAAAATAAAGAGAACGTCGATATAAGTCTGCAGGGAAAGTCATGTGCTGCCCACATTCGATTTTTAACACTTGCCAACATAGTTGAAAAGTGTTTATGACTTTGGTTATTCTGTCTGTCAGTCTGGCAGTTCACATGATAACTGTAGTAAAAATGACTTTATTGAAATAACATTTTGGTATGTTGTTTAGACGACAGCGGGATGTTTGGGAATGAAAATGAATAATATCGCCCAATTAGTTTCGTATTTAACCGTGGCTGAAAAAATGAAGTACATTGAGTCCTATGGGACTTAATTTTTCAAACCATTTTAAGTGGTTTTAAAATTCACAAATTCCTTCAAAAATTTCCGGAGGTAATGAAATTATTATATAAAGTGTGTAAAAAAATTTCAGCAAATATGTTGGGTAGAGTTTTAAATAGAGATTCAAATAATAATTACACCCATGTTATATGAAGAGATCACGTGACTCATTGCAAAATAAAATATGGTTTCCAATTTTTTTCCGCTGAGTGAATTTATGGGATCGTTGTTTAAATTTATATTTAGTTTTGCATCCCTCCTAAAACCGCTTTTTTTAGCATTATCTATATATTTAAAATCTGTGCCAATGCAATTGCAATATTTTTCATTTTAAATGATCACTAAACTTTGATTATTCCTAAAGTGAAGTCTAATTTCTATAGCATGCAGAATGTAAACAAACAAAGTGATTGTAAGATGAGTTGTATAAGAATTGATAAATTATTTTCAAGCAAAATTATGTAGCTCTGGAGTCTGGAATATATGTGATATGAATGAAATATTGATTGATTTACATAGAAAGGTAGACGATTTACAAAATGAAAAGGTTTGTCATAGTTACAACAATTTCAAAGAACTAATTTAACGTGAGATAAGAAAACGATGCACTTTCTATAATAATGAAATATTATAATTTTGACGAAATATTAACTACAAATATTATAAACACTTCACAAATTGTACTTTCGATGGTGTCATTTAATGAAAGTTCATTTTGTGTAACTAGTATTGTCATTTTTGATGAAGTTTTAAGATTAATTTTGTCGATGAGCATTTTCAAAGCAGCTGAAAGTGTTGATAAAATTGCATTTCAGTTGGAAAGTGTTTGACAATTAATGCTTTATGCATGATTGGTCTTTCTTGTTTACATCTAATTTATTTTAATATATTGTATGCGTACCGCCAAATATAAATAAAAAATGTAATTTGCAATAATGAAATTTTTAACTTTATTTGCATTTTTTTGTTTATAAAATTACGTTTCAAAACAAAATACCAAATTATGTCTAAATGCATAAATATGGGTTTAGATATTGAAATAGCCATGATTCCTAAACTGTTAAAACGTGTTCGGAAGGTATTTGCATGCTTAATCGATATATAATGTATATAGAATGTGGAAATTTTTGTGAAAATATTTTTCTATAAAAAATAGGAAATAAATAAAATTATACAATATTATGGTACAAAATACAAAAATTGCATTTCATTATAATAGTTTCAGAGATTTGGTTGCTAATAATTCGTTTGAAAAATACTTTAAATAAATATTGTGAAATTTGCATCCAGAATTAAAAAGACAGTAAGCACAATTGTAGTGGGCTAATTCAATGTGGTAGAAAAATATCAAATATTGTAGAATTATATTAAATATTAAAAACATAGAATTAAGATTAAAAATTGCAGTTCAATCTATCCAAAATTGTTTCTAAAAATTTTAAAAACAACTAAAGCATTAGGACCAAAATTATAATAAAAGCTATGTTCAGAATTTTAAATTTTAATGACCTTTAAATAGAGTTAATTTTGTGTTAATGCTTCTACATTTGTTTGTCGCTCATTTAATAAATTGCAAAATCATAATCAAGCAGTCGGTGACTCAGATACTTCTTTGGGCAAGGCATATTTCTTTCTTGAGAACTAAGCAAGAGTGTAATACCAAAATACTTCTTGAAAACACTGGGAGTTTGGTGATACATCCATTGATATTTAATTCGTGAGAGGGGGAAAATATATCTTTTTAATCGAGATGTTTATATGAAATTAATTCTTAACTTTATCGGCACCTATAGAAATTTTTTCGGGGGTGGGGGGACTCAAGGATAAGGCTAACAACGTCGCATGGAGTTAGAAAGGAGGAGATAAAACTCCTATGGATGAAAAGCTTGAAAATGCCATAATGCTTTGAGAATTATATCTAGGTGTCGCTAGTGTTAGTAAAGTAGTTGCTATTGTTAGTTGACACTATAGAACGGCGTAGTATTTAGTATATGTATTTTTAATTATTTTTAAATTAAAGGCTGCTTTATTATGAGTATAATTAACCAGTATTTTTGCATAGTTGTAGGAAAGAGTACAGAATATAGGGAGATAAAAATTAATTGAAAGGTAAAATTATTTTGAATACTTGGGAATATTCTTTATTGCTTCAGCTCTACTTTTCATTGCACTAATAATTTATTTTCACAAAATTGACAGTTTAAATAAATATTTTAGGTCCTTCGCCATAGAAATGTATACAATACAGGACTACTTATCTTATTGCAGAGCCATCTAAATTATTGTCTCAAACGATATTGGCATTTTCTTAATATGAAGATTTAACTCCTTACTTTTACCTCCATGCAACGTCGACTAGCTTGATGTCCGCTTTTGTGATTTTGAAGTGCTCCCTTGTCTTCCCCTATGGGCATCCATGCTAACCGGTAATACTTATTAAGTACAATTTACTCTGAACTAGAAATGAGATTATGCTCACATCTCAGATCATATATCTTTATATAAAATGCATTGAAAAGTTATAATGTAAATTCTAGCTGACATTGCCAATGAATGTAACATATTATTATATTTCATTTTGAACGTAAAATTTTATTATACGATACGTCTTTATGCTCATTATCTAAACTCTTATTTTTCTTCCCTAAACACCAAATCTTGCGAGTCGCCAAGTTCTACCTCGAAGGGAAAACATACGAGGATGCCGAAATGAACTCTGCAAACATCAGTAAAGTACCCCAAATGTTTTTTAAAGTGTTAGAATGACATTATAAATCCTCTGCAATATCACAAACACCATAAATAAGCAACAATTATAATAATGCAGTATTGAAAGCAATGAAATTAATAGCTAAATGAAATATATCACGCTAAAGTCTAGCAAAATCACTTTTTAATTATATTTGTAAGATATACAAAAGAAAGAAACACTTAGCTATGAGAATAGTAAAGTTCCCCTTTTACATGCTTTTCTTTGCAGCCGTAAGTACAGCAATACATAACCATTTCTTTACCATTTACATTTCTCAAGCACGCTCTCGGTTAGCAATCGGCGTTGCGCAAGAAATTTGTCCTGGAAGCATTTCCCTTTATCTTTGACACAGATTGTAACCCCTCCATTATAATACTACCTGGATGGCTTGCTTTCAGACCTGCTGCGTTTATACTGTGTTTTATACTCTCGGGCCCATGATAGCACCGGCGCAGCGCCATCTGACTAACAAAAATGTAACTAAAATGAGTATTTTTTCTTTGATTAAAATAAATTTCATGTCTTTCTGTGCATTTCAACTTTTACCATGTTGAGATACTGCCAAAACCCGCAGAGTTATTATGTTTTCATCTTCTGCAAGACTTATATATATATATATATATATATACATATATATATATATATATATATATATATATATATATATATATATATATATATATATATATATATATATATGTATATATATATATATAAATTTAAATTTAAATTTTTAATCGAAAACTATACATAAACTACGGTAAGTTAAAAAAACCTATCTCATATCTGTTACAAATAAGTATAGACCAAGACTAAAGATAAAAATAGAAGGTAATTTATCACTATAATGGAAAGGGGGAGAGGAAAAGATGAGTATACAAAAATCATAATTAAAAGGTATATATATATATATAAATATATATATATAAAGAAAAGCAAACACGGCAAAAATGAGAAAAGGCAATAATAAATAGCTCAAGACTGAAGATCAAGACATGGAGAATAATCAACTCAAACTACACAAAAAACGGCGGTTAGTTCGAAATTGCATTATCATCAGGACAGCCATACAATTCGAATTAAAACCGATAGAATAGCCAGTTTCTGACAATGGTGATAGTATTTACCTATGGACATCATTGGAACTGTCTACTGACTAGTGGAAGGACAAATAATAAAAACCAAGTGAATTATAATCCAGAAATATAAAAAACAGAAATATTAACTCACAGGCACAGACACCACGTGGGAGTCTACATATTTGCAGGGAAACATTCGACAGTGCATTTTACACATCTCTTCGTCAAAGCGAGTGGACACCGGAATGAATACACTTGAACGAAAAATAATGTATATATATATATATATATATATATATATATATATATATATTCAACCATTTTCTTGGGTGAGTATTAGAGAACTTTGGGGATCCAGTCGCCCCCCTCTGTTGATCCGCCCGGGTTGAAAGGTGTCACCTTCAAAATATTGTGGATTGTTAAAGAGGTAAATGTTTCATAGTGTGTAGGGGAAGATAAGTTCCGTCCATATCAAACATCTTTAAAATAAAGTAATAAAAGTATTTTCCAGTTTCAAAAACGATTGAAAACAGACAGGTGCGACCACTACAGTTTTCTACATTCTGCGGAAACTGTAAATCTTTTAAATTCTAGTTTTTCCCGTCCTGACACTAACATTTGTGTCACGCAACGCAGAAGCTCCTATACTTGTTTGTTCGCTCGAATGACTACAGTCCCAAACTAACCGAGACATGTGATGACAGGTGATTTTACTCGTGACTTTCGGAAAAGTTTTATCGAAAAATTGAAAATAATAAATGAAATCTTCATATTTAGCAGGGCTCGCTTCATGCGCTATGTCGAGTTTTAGGTGCTAAATGTTTGCACGCAAGATGCATTACGACAAAGCAATCACTTCGTTAATAACAAAGCATATAACGAAAAATCTGATGTGGGCAACACATGACTTTCCTTATATAATGAAATGAATTTACTACTTTTAGAGTAAAATAAATAGGTTTTTCTTCTAGTAGATACAAATATCCTTTCCAAGATATTGAATTTTCGACAATGAGTCGTCATTTTCATTGATTTAGCGTCATTTTTATCCATTTGGCGAGATTTTCGTTAATTTGGCAACATTTCAAAAAGTCGCCAAGTTGGCGACATTCTGCCAATTTCGTCGCCAAAATCTCGCCAAGCGTTATGGACGAAGAAATAAGTTGTTCTTACAGCAGATAAATTGGCGTTCAAATGCAAAAGTATTACTCAAAGTATCTTTTTTCATGAATGGAGCGAGCTAGATCCACGAGAATGATGTCACCCAATATATCGCATGATATTATATATGAAAAGTGAACATGTTTCTCAGTAGGAAATATTTTTTTTTCTATTTTATATGACTTTTTGATAATTTTTTTGAAAAATGTGCAATATCTCGAGAACGGTTCATGTTAACGTTCTAAAATTTATATTAATCGTTTTCTAATGAAAAATTACATAAGAAATGTCTATTTGCGTAACTTTAATATTGGTTTTGATTTTTTGACGATTTTTTCAAAATTTCATTCGAAAATTTAGGGGGTTCTGAACATTCGATTGCGTATAAAAACAATAGGCTTCCAGTGTTTACAGATTGTGATTTTTGTACCAAATTTGGTTCAAATCGGTCCATTCGTTCGTCAGTTATCGTCTCCACAGATCCACTGATACACACACACACAGACATCACTTCAAAAATGTTTGATTCGTGATCAGGGATGCTTGAAACGTGCTCTCCCGTCGAAAACTCGAATTCGAATTTTCGACCCCGTCACAATGCTTTCCTTATACATTATGTATATAAGAAAAGTAATAAGGTATGCATTACGAATAAGATTCGTAAGGAATATATTTGTTAAATTCTTTGTTTTCTTGATAGTCTGTTTTGTTTATGCGGAGCAATTTAATTTAACTCGTAATGATTTAAGTTATTCACATTGAGAATTAATAAATTAAAATACATACCACCTTTTAATTCTTTTTTTGAAGCTATTTTAATCAGAAATGATTTGAAATATTAATAGTAATAACTAGGCATTTCATCCCTTGCTTCTCGCGTTTGAAATGGCTAGTGGTAATTATTAATAAAGGGGTGTAGTGAGAATGAGAAGTCACCAACTTGGCAGTGCCGGAGTTTGAGCCAAAGCGTGGCAGGTCAGTATCATAGCGTTGAGCTAAAGACGTCTCTAGCTTAATGCATTTAACACAGCCTTATGAGCGTTCGCTACTGTACTCTCCCTCCCAGTGAGTCTCGTTGAAACCAAACGAAGTTGTCGCTGAGGTACAGATGAGAGGGCGAGCTTTAAGTTAAAGTGGAGGAGCTGTTATGAGCGGCCTCCTAGTGAGTCACAAGGTACGATGACGTACGGTGAGTTGACGTAAAATCAGACAATCTCGGATGATCAAGTAACTGCGATGGCGCCATCTCATGGGGAGTATAGGAAGTACATTTATACAATGCATATATAATGCTGAGGAAGCTAAATAACTGGAAATAATTGAGCGAAGGATGTTTGGTGTGCGAGACCAAGGTCACCAGTGTTGTTGTTGTTGAAACCCAGACCGTCCGACCTACCAGAAAGGTGTAAGGTAACTGTTTGGACGGTCGGGAAGTGCCACCCAATTTAGACCGGAACCCAGTGGGGGAGGCATACACAGGGACCGTACCCTCCTTCCCCTACCACCAACCTCTCGGAAGGACTTTCGGACCCACATGTTTAACGTGATCGTACTCCGCATGAACACGGCGGCAGTTTTGGCAGTGGCTGGAATCGAACCCGGGCCTACCGAGTGCAACTCCAGCGCGCTAACCAATGGGCTACCGCGCCCCAAGGTCACCAGTGTAGCGACCAGGTCACCAGTGTAGCGAGAACGTGAAATTACCGTTACTTACTTAGCAGTACGTTACTTAGCAGTGCCGGGGTTTGATGACAAAGTATGGTAGGCCAGTATCATAGCATTGAACTAAAGGCGCACTTAATAAAGGTTGTTGATAACTTTCCTAAATATCAAAATGCCTTTCAGATTTAAGCATGAAAATGGCACACATATTACAATCATGTTAACATGTTAAATGGTAAAATATATTGAATCTTATTTGCACGCGTGACAAAATGGTTCAATAGTAACAAAAAATTATATTACTATATAATTTTAAATTTAAGCATTTCCCCCCTGTTTTAATTGTCGTCAGCGAGCGCGAATTTAAAATTTAGTTTTTATTACTTTTGAGAAACAAAGTAGGTTTTCGAAAATTCCTTTGCATTTTCACCCTTAATTCGAAATGTTGAAATTTTCTATTTTCCGTTGATCTAGAAGCTGAGGCGGATCGAATGAGACCAAAACCAAAATTCTAGCTAGTATGGGAGTACTGAATCATTTTGATATTTTTTAAATAGCCTTTTATGAATAGACCCACCATAATGCGAACTTTCGAAATATTAAATTTATTCACTAATAAGGAAGTTGAGACACATTAAATGAGATCAAAACCAAGATTCTAGCTTGTCTGGAAGTGCTCGATAATTAAACATAGCTTTTAATTCGTCAATCCCTAATTCGAATTTTTCAAAATATTACATTCTTCCGTGGCCCTAGAAAGTAAGATCAATCGAATAACACCAAAACCGAGACTCTGGCTTCAGTGAACGGGCTCGATCATTTTGAAAAACGGTTTTGAGTGTTTTGTTTATCTCTTTCCACCGTCACCCTTAATTTTAATTGTCAAAATTTCAGATATTTTTCCCTTAGTTTTGAAGTTGTGAGGGATCAAATGCTAGAATTAAACGATGTTATATTGAGTTTTTTGATTATTCTTTCGAATCGCCATCCCTAATTCGAACATTTCTTAAATGTTAGATTTTTCCCGCTGATTCAAAAAATGAGACGGTTCGAATGAGACCGGAGCCAAAATTCTGGTTTTAGTGGAAGTGGTTGTAACGTCGTAGATCATCATTCCACTCTCCGTGTATCGTCGTTGATGCTATTTGCGTAGCGTTAGTCCTCCGGTGCATATGGAATGGGGATACACCGACGCGATGCGCGACCGTTCCTCTCCGAGTATCGTGCGTTATCGAATCCGTGAGTTGTGATAAAAACGTAGAAAAATAGTTCTCAAGGCTTTGAAAAGATCAGGCATTTTAGTTGAAAATATAAACACAAACTTTTATTAAAGCATGGCATTGTATGTTAAATTAAAATCCAATAGTCTACTGGCAGAGGCATGTGAGTCGACGCACCCAAAGTGTGCGTCCTTGCTCCTCTAAAATCGTATGGCGCCTCTCAGATGCGCGTCTCTTTTGTGTATATAGTCTGGTCCAAAATTTGAGGACAACTCGGACTAAGCTCTTTGGAATGTTTTTTAGGCTCTTCATATCAGAGACCACCTAACGCTCCCCTCCGGGATTAGTTCTCCCTTCTCTGATGACGGCTCAAAATCACCCTCTCTAATTCATAGCGAGTCTGTTGCTCCTGTTTTCTCCATTTTTCCGTACCTATCGCGTCCACCCTGGCTATGACTTGATGGTCAGTAGCTCGTGGAGCATCCCTTTGGCCAGCCGCGCGTTTGTCTTTCGATCTCCGGCTAGTGTCCTTTGGACCTTCCTGCCTCCTTTGAGGACAGTCCCATTTAAAATGATTCTTCGACCCACATAAAAGACATTGGTCCTTCTTTCCCCCATTTACGGGTCCCCCAATATTTGTCGGTGCTCTTTCGCCCCCAGATCGGAATTGACTACGTTCCTCTTTCTTATCTCCACTAGCCCTTCCATTTCCTGGCCCCGACGCCGCATATGATTTACCTCTGGCCGCGAAGTACATATCGCACTGCTTGCCCAGTTCCCTGGGCTTAAACCACCCATCACCATGCCGTATACCTATATGGGCATAGGTCTCGATGTCCAGTCCCTGGGTAATTTTGTCCGCTACCACTAATTCGGTTACTGACTCAAAATCCATTGCCCCCTTTAATTTGCAATAATAATCATACATGGACGTCGCCCGAGTCGCGAACTGAACGAAATTTTCGTCCGCCCGAAGGCTCGCCTTCCGGAATTTTTCTAAGCATACCTGAGGCGAAGGTTGAAAATTTCCTAATACCACCCCTTTTACTACCTCATAATCCCATACTGCTCTTCCGGAACCTGGGTCAGCAAATCTGCCGCTCTGTCCCCCAGTAAATTTAACAAAATTGTCTCCCTGAATTTAAGCGGTACGCCCTCAGAAGCGAATGCCCTCTCTAGGCTTGAGAAAAAATACGCCCACTGGTCAGACCGTGTGGGTACTTTGACTGTTAGCAGTCTTATTATTCTGACCGTCTCCTCCACTGTCCGAAACCTCATCTGAGCCCCTGTCTCTACGCTTATAACCGGACTTCCCGTGTTGCTACGACTACCTGCCCGAATTTTCTCTAGCCTCAACCTTTCTTGGGATTCGAAATTTAATTTAAATTGTTCCTGTTCTGATTTTGCTTTAGCTTCCAGTTGTTCTCTCTCAAAATTTAATCGTTCCCTTTCCACTCTTTCAGATATAATAGTTGTTAACATCCCTTCCGCGACATCTTCCTCATAAACTGGGATTTCCAAAATTAATTTCCTTAACTCCATGATTTTTAAATTTAGCGGTACAGTTTCTATCAGTTCCGTTGCTAACATAGCCAGATCTGCTTTCCGTGCTGTTGCCAAAAATGCCATTTTAAATTGAAAATGAAAATTATAACTATATATAAAAGTAATGTTTTAACACTGTCAAAACCTGACTCTTCTCTATCTCAATACTGTATTTCCAGTTTTTGAATTATAATTAAAACTCTACCTTAAATATACATGAAAACAATACATTAAATATCTTTAAAATTCACACTAAGCATTACTATCCCTATTTTGAGCTTTGATTAAAATTTTGCCTAGCCCTCTCTGAATTACAAAAGGATCCTGAGCAACATAAACCAAAAGTAAAAATTATCACTCACTCCACCGTAGATTCTTTGGGCTTTGTTAAACATCGGTGAGGGATCTGGTGTCGGGTTATTTTCTGGATGGTCGGGGATGTGGGATTCCTCCGTCAGTAGCTGCGGGAATATTGGCTTTCGGTTTTCTCCGGGTTGTAGTCGAAAACCAGGTTTTCTTTGCGGACTCCACGTCAGATCTCCGGGCGTTGACCTCCGACTTTGCTCTGTGATTTTGCTCTCCACTGGCGAGTCATTTACTTTGGTTCGAATAGTCGATGGGTTTCACAGTCTGGCTTTATCACATCTCAGTAAGCTGACACCATCTTGTAATGTAGTATATTATCATTCCACTCTCCGTACATCGTCGTTGATACTATTTGCATAACGTTAGTCCTCCGGTGCATATGGAATGGGGATACACCGACGCGATGCGCGACCGTTCCTCTCCGAGTATCGTGCGTTATCGAATCCGTGAGTTGTGATAAAAACGTAGAGAAATAGTTCTCAAGGCTTTTAAAAAATCAGGCATTTTAGTTGAAAATATAAACACAAACTTTTATTAAAGCATGGCATTGTATGTTAAATTAAAATCCAATAGTCTACTGGCAGAGGCATGTGAGTCGACGCACCCAAAGTGTGCGTCCTTGCTCCTCAAAAATGGTATGGCGTCTCTCAGATGCGCGTCTCTTTCGTGTATATATTCTGGTTCAAAATTTGAGGACCACCCGGACCAAGCTCTTTGGAATGTTTTTCAGGCTCTTCATATCAGAGACCACCTAACGCTCCCCTCTGGGATTAGTTATCCCTTCTCTGATGACGGCTCAAAATGGGTGCATTTCTCCGAAATCAGACTGTGACGACAGAGCTTTATAGCCTTGTTTTCCAAAAACTGAAACTGTTTTGAAAATGGCTGAAAATAGGCTCGGAAAAATGACGGGTTCCTCACAGTGGTCGATAATTTTGAAAGGTGATTTTGAATGTTCTGATGATCTATCTCCTCGCAATGCCACGAATTTTCAAATTCGAATTTTCAAATTTCTGATTTTTCCTTAGTCCCGAATTTGAGACGGATCGAATGACATCAAAACCAAGATTACAGTTATTGGGAAAATGTTCGATAATTATTTTCCTTATATGCACAGTATAATGTATAAGGAAAGTATTCTGATGGGGGTCGAATATTCGAATGAGTTTTCGAAGGGAGAGCACGTTTTCAGCATCCCTGAACAAGAATCAGATGTTTTTGAGGTGATGTCTGTGTGTGTGTGTGTGTAAGTATGTATATATGTGTGTGTGTGTAAGTATGTGCGTGTGTGTGTAAGTATGTGTGTGTGTGTAAGTATGTGTGTGTGTCAGTGAGTCTGTGGAGACGATATCTCACGAACGAATGAAGCGATTCGAACAAAATTTGGTACAAAAAACACAATCAGTGAATAGTGGAAGCCTATTGTTTTTGCATTCAATCAAATGTTCAAAAACCTCCTAAATTTTGAAATGAAATAAAAAAGTCATCAAAAATAAAAACATTCAATAAAGTTACGTTAATAATAATTTTTTATGTAATTTTTTATTAGAAAACGATTGATATAAACATTAGAACTTTAGAATGAACCCTTTTCGAGATATTGCACTTATTTCAAATAAATTTATCAAAAAATCACATAAAATTAAAAAAATAACTATTGTGAAATCTGTTCACTTTTCATATGTAATATTATGCGATAAATTTATTATCCTCATTCTCGTAGATCTAGCTCGTTCCATTCACGAAAGAAGACACTTTGGGTATTAGCTTTGTAATTTGACGGCATTAGTCATTTATCTACCATAAGACTAACCTGTTTCTCCATAAACAATGCTTGGCGAAATTTTGGCGATGAATTTGGCGGAATATCGCCATCTTGGTGAGTTTTTCAATGTTGCCATTTTTCGAAAATATCGCCAAATGGATAAAAATGTCATCAAATTGATAAAATGACGCTAAATCAATGACAATGAAGACTGATTGATGAAACTTCAATATCTTGGAAAGATTATAAGAATCTACTATAAGAGAAATACTTTGGGTAATGTTTTTGTATTTGGATGCCATTCGTTGTTTATTTGCTATAAGAATAACCCATTTCTCCGACCATAAAGTTTGACGAAATTTTGGCGATGAGTTTGGTGGAATATCACCGACTTATCGAGTTCTTCAAATGTCGCCAAATTGATAAAAATGTCGCCAAATTGATAAAAATGTCGCCAAATTCATAAGAATGATGCTAAATTAATGAAAATGACAACTAATTGATTAACATTCAATATTTTGGAAAGAATATAAGACTCTACTATAAGGATAACCTATTTCCCCATCTGTAACACTTGACAAAATTCTGACGGCATATCGTCAACTAGGTGACTTTTTTAAATGTTGCAAAATTGATGACACAGTTGCCAAATTGATAAAAATGACGCCAAATAGGATGCAATGTTTTGCAAATTTTTAATTCCGTCATAAGATGGGCATACCTTTTACTATATAAGAAATGCTCTTCTTAATATCGCCAACTTGGATATATTTAGCCCCACATTAACAAAAATATCGTCAAAATTGCAAAAATGACGCCTAATTGATGAATGTATTATTAAAATAGTTAAGTATATGGACTATATTGCTTATTGAGGATCCTATCAATATTGATAATTGTTAATTTAGAGTTGTTTAAAATATAAGTTAATTAGGTACGAAATAGTTTTAGATGTTGTCATTCGGAAAAGCGCCAAATGTACAATTTAACGTCACAAACACTGTGTCATGGATCTTTTCACCACTTTTTCACAGTTAAAGAAGTAAATTCATTGCATTATATAAGGAAAGTCATGTGTTGCCCACATCAGATTTTTCTCAATATGTCACTCAATAACTGAATCAGTGCATATTATATAGATATCTTACAAACGAATAAGTGATTTCCCTCAAATTTTGTATGTTTATATTAATTGTTTGCTGGAATACACCCAACAAGCTCCCAGCATTTAAATACCAGTATTCGCGGATCAGTTTCGCTTTTAAACGTTCTTCAGATCGCAATAGTAGCAGCAAACCTTGTAATGTGCCCAATTTTGCCAAATTTTTTATCACTGTGCAGTGAAAAGTATCAAAATGGGCGATACATATGCAAGGACGCTCGTATCTACAAAGACTTCGTGATCGTAGATTTGGAAACGTTCCCTTTAAGGGCAATAAACTTATTGATTATCAAAGGACATAAAGATATTTAAAAAATTATTATCGTTTACAAGAATAAAAATCTGTTGTGGGAAACACATGACTTTCCTCATATAATGCAATGAATTTACTACTTTTACAGTAAGAAAAATAGGTTTTTCTTATAGTAGATACTTATATTCTTTCCAAGATATTGAATTTTCGACAATTAGTCGTCATTTTCATTGATTTAGCGTCATTTTAATCTATTTGGCGAGATTTTCGTTAATTTGACAACATTTCAAAAAGTCGCCAAGTTGGCGACATTCCGCCAAATTCGTCGCTAAAATCTCGCCAAGCTTTACTGACGGAGAAATAAGTTATTCTTATAGCAAATAAATGACTATTGGCGTTCAAATACAAAACTATTACTCGAAGTATCTTTTCTCATGAATGGAACGAGCTAGATCCACGAGAATGATGTCACCCAATTTATCGCATGGTATTGCATATGAAAAGTGAACATGTTTCTCAATAGGAAATATTTTCTTTTCATTTTATATGACTTTTTAATAATTTTTTTAAAACTGTGCAATATCTCGAGAACGGTTCATGTTAGCGTTCTAAAATTTATGTTAATTGCTTTCTAATGAAAAATTACATAAGAAATGTCTATTTGCGTAACTTTATTAGCAGTTTTGATTTTTTGACGATTTTTTCAAAATTTCACTCGAAAATTTAGGGTGTTCTGAACATTCGATTACGTTTAAAAACAATAGGCTTCCAGTGTTTACGGATTGTGATTTTTGTACCAAGTTTCGTTTGAATCGGTCCATTCGTT
This sequence comes from Amaurobius ferox, assembly GCA_951213105.1. Classification (NCBI taxonomy): domain Eukaryota; kingdom Metazoa; phylum Arthropoda; class Arachnida; order Araneae; family Amaurobiidae; genus Amaurobius; species Amaurobius ferox. The sequence goes on from OX578144.1 coordinate 81,818,001, forward strand.
CATCAGTTATCGTCTTCACAGACTCACTGACACACACACACGCACACACACACACACAGAGACATCACTTCAAAAATGTTTGATTCTTGATCAGGGATGCTTGAAACGTGCTCTCCCGTCGAAAACTCGAATTCGAATTTTCGACCCCGTCACAATACTTTCCTTATATATTATGTATATAAGGAAAGTAATTAGATATTTGTTAAATTGTAATGCTAACTATGTATGAAAGACACTTATTTTATTTTTTTATACAATTTTAAACTAAGCTACTTGGAATTATTTCCGTATTATTTGAAAATAAATTCTTATCAGTATATAAGATTAGGGGGTATTATGCACTCCTTTTAATAAATAATTAAATATATTTATTTACAATCAAAAGTTAAAAATGGGATATTTCTAATAATTAAAGATGTACCACTTACATGACATAAAATTTTATTTAATCATTTTAAAAGACATAAAACGATTAATTAAAGCATTGATGCAAATTTAACTAGACAAAAAGTGAACGCATTCATTAAAATAAAAAAAAAAATGTTTGACTCAATTATATTTCAAGGACTTAAATGCAATTAAATTAATGCCAGCAAATTGCTGTAAAAATTCAAAGCACAACTATTTATTTAGTCTTTATCTTAGAGATGCCAGTCATCCTGAAGCTAAAGCTCTTAAATAAATTAGATGGCTTTATAAAAATTAATGCCTGATTAACTGTGTAAAACTACTGAAAGTATTAATTTAAAGTTACAGTGCTAGAAAAAATCAATGCTGTGAATTTTGATATTCAAAGAAAGTCTAGACAAATGATTTTTAAAGTTCTACGTATAATAAATTAAATACTATAAACTTCATATTAAATTTTCAACCTGGTCATCATGCCTATCTTATAAATTAGTATGTGTTGTAAGAAAAGTTTTCTATAATTAATTTGAGAAAAATTGTATAATTTCTTAGTGCTATAATTACCAAAATATTTAAAAACTGGACTTGCACATATATGGTTACTGTCGAGTATGTTAGCATGTATATGGACATGATATCTCACGAACGAATGAAGCATTTCGAGAATATAGTTTGGTACTGTAATTAGAATCAGTGAATACTGAAACCATATTGATTTTAAATGTAGTCGAATTTTCGGAAGAACCCTCTCCTCCCAAATTTTCGAATGGATTTTTAAAAAATTCCTAAAAAAATCAGAGCTTTTAATAATATTAAATAAATAATTTGTATATAATTTTTCATTAAAAATTAGTAAACGAATGAGACCAATTTTAGAACGATTGCATGAACCGTTCTCGAGAAACAACACATTTTCAGATGCATTTATCAAGAGAGTTACATAAAAAGGAAATACGTATTCTTGAATAAGTTTCTTTAAATAGGTTGACCTTGGCAATAAATCTTGCAAAATTTCAACCAACGGGTCTACTTTTTTAAAATGTCGTCATATTGGTAAAAATGGCGCTTAATTAACAAAAATGATGGAAATTTGATCGAAATCGAATATTTTCTGATGAATAAAATCGATTAATCCATATATATTAATTGCCAAGTGTCCGTCTGTCTGTCACGCTTTTTTTAGGCACTTTCCGAATAGATAGAGACTTGCAATTTGGTACACGGCTCGATCGTTCGATAAACCCCCCCTGGAAAAATCGAATTTTTTGAAAACGTTCTCTAGAGGGGGTGCTCCCCACCAAAACGTTCGAAAAGTGAAATGATAAAAAAGCATACTTTACCATAAGATACAGACTTCAAATTTGGTGTATGGGTAAATCGTTCGAAAGGAAGAAAGTGTGCAATTTCAGATTTCCAATATTTTCAACTTAAGGGGGTGCCACACACCAAAATGTTCGATTTACCGAATAAATGAGAAACGGCTTCTTTAAAATTTGATAGAGGCTTGAAATTAGGTATATGGACTAATTATTTGATGAAAACACCCAAGACGAATAAAGTTTTTCAAAAACACTGCAGCAGGTGCAATGTTTCTGTCGGTGATTTCCATGGACGCCAATGCTTGCAAAGGGGGATCGAACTGTTTGGGATAGGGTATGTCAAATACCTGTCTTTTTGGGAGGTTCTTCGTTTGAGATGGACGCTGTCCCACCCGTAAGCAAATGTTGAATGTGTAAAATAATGTTATATATTAAAACTTTTTTCAGTCGATTTTTGCTCATTTCATTGTCCACCGTCGCGTTAAAGCACTTCTGTCAATTTTTCAGTAGGTGATGAAAACCTTAAAGACTCCAGTAGAACAGCAAAATTATTAGGACTTATACTGAAGTTTTAGACTAATATGTCAACCGGATAGTCACTGACAATGTATGCATAAAGAACGTATCACTGGTGTGGTCAACTTAATGCGATGCGGTGGTCGAGTGGTCGGGGGGCATGCGTTTCCGTCCGATCGCTCGATTGCCTGGTTGTGGGTTCGAATCGCGCCAGCGGGCATGGATGTTGTGTAGTCGAGGCAAAGTCAGACTTCTGCCCTTGGGGAGCCTCAATAAAAGTGAAGCTGCATATTCGCCCCTTCGTCATGGAACCAGCGGTTTAGTGGATGGGGTGCAAGGCGCTCCTTCACCACGGGGGATAAGTAACAACAACAACAACAACTTAATCTGTAGGGTGGATTGATTGGCTGTCGGAATATTATTGATAGCAGATTATCAAAATGGGTTCATGGTGCGCTTATCTTTTTATATATAAATGAAGCATTGTTAGAATTCTTGGGATCTTCATTGACTACTAACGAACAGCATGTAGAATTGCTAGGATGACGTAAAGCAAGGGATGGGAATGTTCTTACGAAGTTTGTAAACTGGTGAAACCAACACAATCGTTTTGCTCAGCTATCAGGTTAGGTTAGCTTGTATGTTTATCTTTAGATTTAGTTGCCAGTCATGAGGTTAATTGTGCCTGCTTTTGAAAGGCGAATGCAGCAATGAAAAAAAAGAAAAGGCTGAATTTCACTGATATAAAATTGCACAGAAAAGACATGGCTCTCACGTAGGCAATCAACAAAAGTGTTAGAATAATTGGAGTTTCAATAAATTCTTAGCAGCTATTTAATAGAATTATATATACACCCGTCAGAGTCCTACAAAACCTAAGACTTATTTTGAGTTTGAATTAGCTTCAACCCCTTTGGCGCTATTTGACGATATTTCTTTAGGAAAAGATAACAAATCTTCTTTAATGAAAGTCTTTAGTGAATGAATAATTCAAAAATCTATTATTAACAGTGATGAAGTTGTTATTGAAGGTGGGTATGTTTTACATTCAGTCTCATGATCCAGAGGTTGTATATAAAAATACATTATTGACGAATGTAGTTTAAACATCATCTTAGCTTTTGGCGGTTATCTTATGAAATCACTAACAAAGCAACAGGAACAATTAAGAAGATCAGCCAAATGAACTTCAATAGATATCATATTTACTGAGTACACATGCATCACATTGCAATCAAAGTTTTTAGCAAATTACAGAAACAAGAGAAAAGTACTCATATTATTATCTTAACACGTTAAAAACGTCAATGTTTTGAATCCTGAGGTCAATGTTGATACCGATTTTATAATCTTAGCATTAAACAAAACCCAATGGTAACGTTGTTGTTGGCACGATACTGATTTGATGATTTTACTTTTAGCATTAGGGACAAAATGTTCTTCGTCTCTATATTTCTTTTAGTACTATCGTTATACACAATACACCTCAATCTTTCCCTAAAATGCAAAAGGAATGATATGTTTCAAAATTTATTTTGTATGAAGTTTACAGTAATATATATTTTACATTACAATTTAAATGATGCATTTTAGGTGAAAGTAGCGATGCAGACAATAAAACCAATATTACGTGCTTCTCAAATTTCATTTCGAATGAAAGACGAAAATTTCTCCGGCAGAGGCAATTACGATGAAATTGCCTGCAAAGTATTTCTTGCTCCATGAAGGACTGCTAATTTCCTTTGAGGAATTCCACCCATTCCAACTATCCAACTATTCGGAGGCAATAATTCCATGATTTAGTTAAATTACACATTTCGGTTCTCATGTCTGAAATCGATATTTGTCCTTATTGTTGTACTACAATTGTAAAGAAGTTAAATGATTTGAATTTGAAATCAATTGGAACACCTTTTAAAGCATACACAATAAAAGAATGTATAATATATATATATATATATATACAATATGCTTGTCGTCCAATTATTGAGAGTTTATAGATATAATCTATCTCTTAACTCAGAAACAAGCATATTTCGTGTTCATTTTGGTTAAATACTGGGACTTGAAAAATAATTTTTTCGAAATGAACAATTTTTTAGGCCTAGTGTTTATCCACGTGTACAGCTTTAATGCTAGGATATTTTTTGTTTTTCTATTTTCGAATCCACTCCATTGATATTTAGTGATATTTGTTGATTATCATTAGCTTGATGACTAGAAATATGCATTTTATTTTCCTCATCATTGATGATTCTCTTTTTAATACTTCTTTTTAATTTGTAGGTATAATGTAAGTTAGGGTATTTTGTATTACAATTTCTCTCTATTCAATCAATGAATTTTCATTTTATATTTTATTATATATATATATATATATATTATATATATATATATATATATATATATATATATATATATATATATATATATATATATATATATATATATATATATTATATATATATATATATATATATATATATATATATATATATATATATATATATATATATATATATATATATATATATATATATATATATATAATATATATATATATGTATAAATATGTATAAATAAAATGTTAATTTATTTAAATGAATTAGTTTTGAATACTTTAAAGACTTATGAACTTTATGATAATATATTCGACCGCTATAAGGAACCGAAAATCACTCAAAGTTATATAACTAAACTAATTCAAATGTAAAAAAAAAATCAATCCGACGTGTCTCGGTTAATTTTCTTAGTAATTTTTCATAACTTTTCCTTTGTACCGTCGGGACTGGCTCTTGCAGCACTCTATGCTATGAATCACATTCCCCGTTATGCACTCGGACCCGAAGATATCGTTTGCTCACATCGTTACAGAGCGGGATTACCATGCTATTGGTCCCGAGTTTAAAACTTAAGTTCCGATTTTGGACCGTATTCCAATACTTTCCCCATACATTACCATATATTGTTGAGAAGGTAAGAATAATCTATAACTGTGTTTTCAATTTCTGTATTGAGTGAAGTCCATAGTAGCATCAGCATTATGTAGTTATACTCAAGGAGTTAAAACTTCACGTTAGAAAAACACTGAAATCATTTGAGACAATAAATCAGATGGCGCTGTAGTAAGACATGTCCCACTGTATTGCATGTATTTTTATGGTGAAAGGTTGGTATGCAATAAATAATATTTATTGCAGCCGTTAATTTCGTAAAAAAATAATCAGCACAGCAAAGCAGAGCTAAAACGATAGAGAACTACGTATTAAAATTTATTACCTTTTCATTTATTTTAGTCTTTATATTCTGTACACTATTCTACAACTAGGAAAATATATTTATTACTTCTACTCATAAGTAAGGAACTTTAATTAAAAATCCTTAAAAATACATATACTGAATACTGCGCCTTCCTGTTGTGTCAAACAAGAACAGATGGGGCTTTACTCGTGCCATCTATACTATATCAAAGCTGTATTTTCAGGCTCTTCATCTATAGGAGTTTCATCTTTTCCCCTCTAACTCCATGATCAAAACTCTGTAAACACAAAACACAGTTATATTATGGAAATTTCAGGTCTTATTACAATATTTGTATCAATAAGCATATACCGTATCTTAAAAATGGTTGAAAACTATTCAGCTACCAATCTAAATAATTACTCCCACGAGATATGCGTTGGAAGTAATATTCTTTTGGACGCAGCTATGTTGTTATAGTAGCATTGCAGTTGCAATTTCGTTTTGGAATGCGAAATGAAATAAATTGCTTTCATTCATTCTTTCAAAATGAAAGCATGAATTTCATGGCAGGAATATCTTAATGCAGATAGTAGAAGAACAGAAGTTAATAATTTCAATTTTATTCCGACCATGCTTCCATTCTCGGTTCATTCAGTTTGAGGTTTATAAGAAACTGGAAACTGTACCTGGCGTAAGAAACTGGAAACTGTACCGGAATTTAAAGCAAGTATTAATTAAATTCATTCATTCAGGTTTTAAAAAGGCTTAGTTGCCCATGCATGAGCACGCGCTTAAAATACAAAACACACGCGACCACATGCTGGCCCTAAATAAGCATCTAATCACACCCCAGACCGTTGCTCGAGTACGAGGTACGCCTTGGTCCCGACGCTGAGCATATCGAATATCGAATGTTACACCCTAACACGACTGCGCATTACACTCTAAATATGACTTTTGCTTTGTGCGCGGGTGTTTAAGCTCTTTTTATACGCCCTAAATAAGCTCTTTTGACACTCCCTAAATAAGTTCTTTTTATGCGCCAAATAAGCTCCTTTGATTCGCTCCCAATTGCGCCTTTCACCCTCTGTGTGGACGTAATACGCTTTAAATATGTTCTTTTGATACACCCTATATAAGCTCCTTCAATTCAGTACATAAACTACATAGGCTCCTATGATTGAAATCAACAGCACGTTTTTTAAATGAAAATCCTTGCGAACTCTGGTAATATTTTCGATTGTAGTACCAACTCGCAATCCAAATAAATCCCTAAGCAGGTGAGATAAGTTTCGCCGATGACGTCGCATCGAGATACAGATATCTCACGTCGTCCCAATAAGGAGGTTCCTAAATATATATTTTGGAGCCTTATGTCCCAAGGTGCGTTCAAGGGCGGGGGGAAAACCTGTTTTATCTCGTGTCTCGTGCGCTGTTAGAATTCTTTTAAAAATCCACGAGGTTTTACATGAAAACCATAATGAATGAACGGAATAGAGCAGAAACAGAATTTTTCAATTGGAGCAGTGCGTGATATTCACAGAAACATCTGGTAAATCATGAAGATGGGATTGTCAGTTAATTATTTTCTTTCACAACATAAATATCACAGACGTTTTAAGCACGCGAAAAGTATCGTTATTCTAAAAATTCCCGAAAATTCGTCTATTAATGGCATTAATTCAGTTTAAAATTTATTTGAAAGATAACTTTTCAATCTTTTGGATGGCTTTAAGATAGCAACTCTGTGATAATATTTCCGCTCACTTAGGAACAAATTTGTGTGAAAATCGCCCAAAACATGAAATAATCTAAAAACTGATTCGAATTAAAAAAAAAATTATCGCCAAAGTGTATGGTCCAGGGTCCTGAAGTACCTGTGTGCAAAATTTCCTGGCAGTACGACGTTTAAATTTTCCGCTACAGAAGATAGACACACATTGTGCATTATTATTATAGATAAGAGGTAACATATTGAAATTTCCTCCATATGATGAATTTCAATTCTACATATCTTTGATGCTTTCCTTTTAAGTGTAATGGTATTCGACTAGATTTTACTTGAAAAGTTGAAGATTCTATTTTACTTGAAAATTTGGTCAATTGATTTAATCGGATCATTTTTTAGTCATACTATTTTCTAATATTTCTCGAAACCGGCTGTTGCTTCATTATTTAACTGCTCTTTTTAACACTTTACAACAAAGTTGAAAAGTGTTTATGACTTTGTTCATTCTGTCTGTCTGTCTGTCTGTCTGTCTGTCTGTCTGTCTGTCTGTCTGTCTGTCTGTCCGTTAGCACGATAACTGCCGTAAAAATGAGTTTATCAAAATGAAATTTTAGTATGTTGTTCAGACGGTCTGTAGGACCTATGGGAATATAAATAAACAATATCACCCAATTAGTTTTTTATTGAACCCGGGTTGAAAAAATGAAATACATTGAACCCTATGGGACCTAATTTTTCAAACATTTTTTAAGTAAATTTAAAATTCACGAATTGCTTAGAAATTTTTAGGAAATATTCACATTATCCCATAGAATATATAAAAAAAAATTCAGTAAAATATGTTAAGTAGTTTTTTAATTAAAAAAATTATTTAATATAGGGAAAAAAACAAATTAAATTAAATTCTGACTTTGGGATATCTTCCAGAAAGAAAAGAGAGAGATATCATATAATAGATATATCTCCATTTGTTTAAACGTTTTGCATATGGGAGTGGCTTCATATTTTAAAATAATTTGGTAGATAACAATTTTTCATTTTTTTTAAAATTTATATAACTCTTCATGATAAATTTAATTGATGGCATTTTAAATGCACTTTCCTACGTCCTAGAGAGTTAAAATTTGGTACACAGCTTAAATTTGTTGAACATTTTATTCGACAAAAATTTGATGGATCTTTAAATATAGATCATACATTTTTTTCGAAATGGCCTGAAAATAATCCCCGTTCACTTCTATAAATCATTGTTGTAATATTGTTAAAAATTCTGATGTGGACAGCACATGTCTTTCTCTGCAGACTCATATTCGTTCTCTTTATTTATTCAATGATAATTTGAGTTTATCTGCACAACATAAGTATTTTAAATGACATTGAATTTACACGTTAAACTTAAATTTGGTTCTCATTTGATAGCTGGACTTATTGTCAAAGGTGGCGTAGCGAAAACGCGAAAAAACTAGAATATCTCAAGAACGGCTAGTCCTAGAGTAATGGGGTTAGTCTTATTCTTTTTGTTGTCAAAAATCACATATAAAATAGGAATTTAATTGATATAATTGAGCACACGTAGTCTTTTATTTTTATATATAACGATTTTTGCTGGCCATTTCGCAAAAATAGCCCGTTCCTTTTTCCCGAATCGTAGTAGAATAACCTACAAATGATTTATATACAAAATTTTGTTAAATTTGGTATATAAATCACTTGTAGATTATTGAAATATTATACACCAAATTTTGTTAAATTTGGTTCATTAGTTTTTAGCTAGAGTGGATAAAGGCAATTTCTGCGGCCATTTCGCAAAGAAGGCAGATTCTTTTATTACGAATCGTACTATAATCTAATGAACATCAGGATTTCTCACAAAAAACATACCTACCAAATTGTATGAAATTCGGTCCATTAGTTTTTCAATTAGAGTGGATGTAATATCCACACAGACACACAGAAACATACACAGATACACCCTTACACACACAGACGTCTTCCTAAAACTAGTTTTTTCGTGTTCTAGAAGTCCCAAAACGTGTAGATCCTTTGAAAATTCGAGTTCCGATCTTCGGCACGATTCCAATACTTTGAGTACATACACATACACATATATATTATCTGTATATCTAAATTCCGTGCCTATGCAATTACAATAGTTGTGATTTTAAATGATCCCTAAACTTTTATTATTTCTTCAAGGAAGCCTAATTTTAACATATGCAGAATGCAAATATCTCAAGCGATTGTAAGATGAATTACATAAGAATTGCTGAATTTTTTTCACACAAAATTATTTAGCTCTGGAGTCTGGAATACAAGTTATATGAATGAAATATTCATTGATTTTGCATAAAGAATCAGATGATTTATATTTCGATACAGTTTTAAATATTTAAGTATAATAAATTACTGTAGTACTGTGATAATGTAAAAGATATTACCACTGAATGAATCACATTTTAGAAATTTTTAAATGAAATTACATTTCAGTTGGAAAGTGTTTCATAATCAATGCTTATGCATGATTGATCTTTCTTGTTTACTTTTTCTACAGTACATGGTAATGCAAGAGTATAAGGAAATATTGGAATAGATTCGAAACTCCAGTTTTTGACGAATTTACACGTTTCGAGCACTGCAAGACAGAAATGCACTAATTTTAGTGTAACATCTGTGTGTATGTGCAATGTATGTATTCACTTGGTAGGTAAGTTATTTGTGGGTTAAACTGATGAGATTAAATAAATTTTGGTACTATTCGAAATATATATATGAAATTTCATTGAAATTGGTGGGATTTTTCCAAGAAATATTGGTAAGTGACTCAAATATGAGCACTACACCTAATATGGGCAGGCACTGCTATTCATCAGACACAGATATTCATCAATTATCTATCTCCGATATTTTAAAAAGACCAACAGAAAAAAGGCTTTAAATTATCGAGCTGTAAGACTGGTGAAATCGCTTGTTCCAGTAAAAAAGGTACGCAAGCATAAAACAGCTGGCAAGTCCAAACGAGCAGCTAAACCGAAACCAGCACCCAAGCCTAAACCCAAGACAAATGTAATATCAACTGTTGTAGTTCAGCTGTCCTGCAGTAGTGTATCCAGCTCAAAAGAGTCCTGCTATTGTGTACTATGTCGTCAAGAAAAACAATTTGATATGATACAGTGTAATACGTGCCGTGTTTGGGTACATGAAGAATGTTGTAGTCTTACAAGTAAGGAAAATTTTATATGTTAGTATGTACATCTTGTGCCGACTCTGATTAAAGTTTTACGTTGATTTAAGGTTTTTTTAGCATAATTTTTAAGGGTGCCCATATTAGGTGCAAAGGTTCCAAATATGGGCATAGGTTCCCAACATGGACACTGTCCATTATTAGCACCTATCTGATGTTTTTAACTCAATTATCATTTTTTCCCTGTTGCCCCCTGCAAGGAGAATAAATACATCCACCAATTTTCAAATTTTTATCTGATGAAACAAACATTATAATAATTAAAATGCTTAGGAGTGCCCATATTTGGGTCACTTACCTTACGTTGAAAATAGGACCCCCCCCACAATCACAGATATAACCCTAAAATAATAATTTCACGTTCTAGAGTGACTAAAATGTGCAAATCCACTGGAAACTCGAATTCCCGTTTCAGATTCTATTCAAACATTTTACCTATACATCACTATGCATGTTAAAGGAAGTAAAATCCTATAAAATGTCTTGCTCCCATTTTGAACTAGAACATAAAAATATTTTCAATTTAATAGAGTATTCCTTTGACTTCTAACACTTTCATTTATTGGAGAGCTTCAGGAAAATTCGCTCCTTTGCATTACAATTTTATAAGGTCACTGCGCATTCCCGGAATTTCTAGAATACTGGAAATAATGTCAAGGCCTCTTTCGCAAAAATTCCTTAGAAAATATCGAGAATAAATTTTATTATGCTAGAAATGCAATTTTATTTAAACATCTCTAAAGTGCGATATATTTAACGGTGATATTTTTTACATTATCACAGTACTACAGCAATTTATTGTACTCGAAAACCTAAAATTTCATCGAAATATGAATCGTCTGCTTTTCTATGTAAAATCAATGACTATTTCATTCATATCTTTTATATTTCAGATTCCAGAGCTAAATAATTTTGCGTGAAAATAAAATCAGCAATTCTTTATAACTCACAATTTCTTATTTGCTAAAATTCTGCATAAGTTAAAATTAGATTTCGCTGTAGAAATAATCAAAGTTTAGAGGTCATTTAAAATTAAAAATATTGTAATTGCGTAAGAACGGAATTTAGGTACATAGATAATAAGCAAAAATAAAGCGGTTTTATGACGGATGCAACTCTAAATATAAGTTTAAAAAGTCTGATGTGGGTAGCACATGACTTTCCTTATATAATGCAATGAATTTACTAGTTTTACAGTCGAAAAATAATGTATAAGATCCTCTGCGCTGTGTTTTTATCATTGAACTGTACATTTGGCGATTTCCCGGATGACAACATGTAAAACTATTTCAAAATACTTAATTAACTTATACTTCTCGGAACTCTAAATAAACAATAATCAATATGAATAGCATCCTCAATAAAAGATATAGTCCATATATTAAACTACTTTAATAATTAAATTATCAATTAGGCGTAATTTTCATTAATTTAACGTCATTTTTGCAATTTTGACGATATTTTTGTCAATCTGCGTCGAAATATCTCTAAGTTGGTAATACTTTGCTAAACTATTCTCTAAGTTTGTCAAATGCATCACAAAGTGTTACAGACAAAAGGAGACATGAGTATTTCTTGTATATTAGAAGGTATGCATGTCATATGACGGAAATCAGAATTTGCAAGACATTACTTCCCATTTGGCGTCATTTCTATCAATTTGCCGACATTTTTGTCAATTTAGCAACATTTAAAATAGTCGCCAAGTTGGCGTCGCCTCGAAATTTCTCGCCAAACGTTACGGAAGGACGGACAGATGGAGAAATGTGTTACTCTTATAATCTACGTTTATATTATTTCCAAGATATTGAACTTTCGTCATCTAGTCGTCATTTTCATTGACTTAGCGTCATTTCGATCAATTTGGCAATATTTTCGTTAATTTGGCAACATTTAAAAAGTCGCCAAATTGAAGACATTCCGCCGAAATCTCGCCAAGAGTTGTGGACGGAGAAATAAGTTATTCTTGTAGCAGATAAATGACTATTGGCGTCCAAACACAAAAGTATTACTTAAAGTATCTTTTCTCCTGAATGGACTAGTTAGATCCACGAGAATGATGTCACCAAATTTATCGCACGATATTACTTATGAAAGGGGAACATATTTCACATAATGTTTTTTTAAATTTTATATGATTTTTTGATAATTTTTTTTAAAAATGTGCAATATCTCGAGAACGGTTTATGCTAACGTTCTAAAATTTGTGTCAATCGTTTTTTAATGAAAAATTACATAAGAAATAACTATTTGCGTAACTTTATAAAAGGTATTGATTTTTTGATGATTTTTTTCAAAATTTCATTCGAATATTTAGGGGGGTTCTGTACTTTCGATTGCATATAAAAACAATAGGCTTTCAGTATTCATGGATTGTAATTTTTGTACCAAATTTTGTTCGAATCGGTCTATTCGTTCGTCAGTTATCGTCTCCACAAACTCACACGCACACACACACACACACACACAGACACCATCTAAAAAACGTCTGATTCGTGTTCAGGGATGCTTGAAACGTGCTCTCCCGTCGAAAACTCGAATTCGAATTTTCGACCCCGTCACAATACTTTTCTTGTATATGTATATAAGGAAAGTAAAAATCTTTAAATATCACGATTTTTAGACTCTGAACAAAAAAATCTGATGTGGACAGCATATGACTTTCCTTATATAATGCAATGAATTTACTACTTTTACAGTAAAAGAAAATAGGTTATTCTTATATTCTTTCCAAGATATTGTCATTTCGTCAATTAGTTGTCATTTTCATTGATTTAGCGTCATTTGTATCCATTTGGTGAGATTTTCGTTAATTTGGCAACATTTAAAAGAGTCGCCAAGTTAGCGACATTTCGTCAAACTCGTCGCCAAAATCTCGCCAAGCGTTATGGACAGAGAAATAATTTACTCCTATAGCAGATTGCTGTTCAAATGCAAATGTATTAATAAAAGTATCTTTTCTCTTGAATGGAACGAGCTAGATCTACGAGAATGATGTCACCAAATTTATCGCATAATATTACATATGAAAAGTGAACATCATTGTCAACAGTTAATATTTTATTTTAATTTATGCGATTTTTTTACAAATTGATTTGGAAAATGTGCAGTATCTCGAGAACGGTTCATGTTAGCGTTCTAAAGTTTAAGTCAATCGCTTTCAAAGAAAAAATTACATAAGAAATGTCTATTTGCGTAGCTTTATTAAAAGTTTTGATTTTTTGATGAATTTTTCAAAATTTCACTCGAAAATATAAGGGGATTCTGAATATTTGATTGCGGTTAAAAACAGTAAGCTTCCAGTATTCACGGATTGTAATTTTTGTACCAAATTTCATTTGAATCGCTCCATTTCTTCGTGAGATATCGTTTCCACAGACTCACACACACACACACACACACACATACTTTCACACACACACATACTTTCACACACACACACATACTTTCACACACACACACATACACATACACAGACATCACCTCAAAAATGTTTGACTTGTGATCAGAGATTTTTAAAACGTGCTCTCCAGTCGAAAACTCGAATTCAAATTTTCGACCCCGTTATATACTTTCCTTATATATTATATGTAGAATGACGGAAAATAATAATGGCCATATTTTATTTTGCAATGAGCGAGCCACGTGATGTCTTTATATATTATGGCTGTAATTATTATTTCAATTTTTATTTAAAAAGCTACCCAACATATTTTGCTGAAAATTTTTTCCCACATTACATTTGATAATTTGAATATTCTTTAAAATTATTGAAGAAATATGTGAATTTTAACTTAGCTTAAAAAATGTTTGAAAAATTAGGTCCCGTAGGGTTCAATGTATTTTATTTTTTCAACCCGGGTTCAATCCGAAACTAATTGGGTGATATAATTCATTCTTATTACTACGATATATCCCACAGACCGTCTCAACAACATACTAAAATTTCATTTTGATAAAGCTTTTTTTACGCGCAGTTATGGTTCGAACGGACAGACAGACAAAATGACCCAAGTCATAGCACTTTTCAGCTATGTTGGAAAGTGTCATAAAAAAAAAGAACAAGAAGGATCAATCATGCATAAAGCATTGATTATGAAACACTTTCCAACTGAAATGCCATTTTATTTAAACATCTCTAAAATGCGATACATTCATCGGAAATATTTTTAAAATTATCATAATACTGCAATAATTTATTATATTTGAAAACTTCATAGAAAACAAATGAACTTTATTCAAATGACGTCATCGAAATATAAATCACGTGTATATAAAAGCAGCATTTCATTCATAAACATTTTTCCAATCCCTTCATTCATTACAATACTATAATAATTTATTTAATTTAAAGACTTAAACCCATGGACGTACAAGTAATTTAATTCTACGCTTAAAACTTCATCGAAAAAATCGTCTGGGTTCTCTGTGTAAAATCAATGAATGTTTCATTCATATCAGCTATATTGCAGACTCCATGAGCTAAATAATTTTGAGTTAATGAAATGCAGTAATTCTTAAACAACTCATTCTATATCTTTTGGTGATTACATTTTCCATAAGTGAAAATTAGGCTTCGTTGTAGAAATAATCAAAGTTTGATAATCATTTAAACTCAAATATATTGTAATTGCGTTGTTTCAGTATGTAGATGCACAGAATTTAAGCAAAATAAAGCGGTTTTAGGACGGATATAACACTATATATGAATTAAAAAGAACTTTAAAAATCACGATTTTGAGACAAGATGGATGCCATATTTTATTTTGAAGTAGGTCATGTGATCTCTCCATATAATGGTCACGTGATCTCTTCATATAAAGGGTGTAATTATTATTTTAATTTTTATTTAAAAAACTACTGAATATATTTAGCTGAAATTTTCTTTATATATTTTATGGGATAATTTGAATATTTCCTAAAATTGTCGAAGCAATTTGTGAATTTTAAATTCGTTTAAAAAATATTTGAAAAATTAGGTCCCATAGTGTTCAATGTATTTCAATTTTTCAACCCGAGTTCAATCCAAAATTGGGTGATGTTATTCATTTATATTCCCATAGGTCCCACAGATCGTCTGTACAACATACTAAAATTTCATTTTGATAAAATCATTTTTACGGCAGTTATTGTGTAAACGGACAGACAGACAGAATGAACAATGTCATAAACACTTTTCAACTATGTTGTAAAATGTTAAAAGCTGGTATTTTGCAATAGATACTAAAGTACTTTATTCTTTCTTGCTATAGCCTTCTTGTAAATGTCTTCACCCCCCGCTAGGGGAAGAGAATGTCACTGCTAACAGCGCCCTATGCATTACTCCATTACAGCAGTTATTCTCAAACTTTCTATTCGGAGGGAACCCCCTTAAATATTTTGCAAAATCTCGCAGAACCCCAACTGGTTGACACATATTAGCTTCAACAGTAGTAAATTACGAAATGGATGTGTAAAGCAGTACCAAGGCTAATATGCAATACTTTTGAAGTAAGGCTAATATGCATTAGGTACTTTTGAAGTAAGGCTAATATGCATTAGGTACTTTTGAAGTAAGGCTAATATTCAATACGTACTTTTGTAGTAAGACTAATATGCAATAGGTACTTTTGGAGTAAGGCTAATATACAATAGGTACTTTTGGAGTAACGCTAATATGCAATAGGTACTTTTGAAGTAAGGCTAATATGCAATAGGTACTTTTAAATTAAACATTATAAGAGAATGTAATGCCTATTTTTATTTACTTATTACTGCTAGTCTGTTAATATAAATTTGATAAACATTTTCAATTCACATCAGCTTACTGGTTACAAACAGGCAGTATGTTTATAATTTTAACGTTTTCGTTTCAGTATAATTGTCACGTTGAAAGTTTAACAATTTTAATTTTTTTTACTGAATTCGAAATGGGTGGCAAGCCATACTTTTCAAAATTTTGCGGAACCCCAGGGTTCCTCGAAACCCAGCTTGGGAATCATTGGTATTCATGAGTAGACTATGTATCCGAATACGTTCTTTTACAAATATCTTTTTTCGGTTATATTCCATTTTTTCCACATGGAATCATCCATCTCAGCGTTTTCAAGACTGTGGGTTATAACCCGCCACAGGGCCACGAAAGCAAAACGCCGAGTCGCCTAAAATCTTTCGAAAACCTAGGTGTTTTGTTTCTTCACTAAACTTTAAAATACGAGTAAATAACGTGGAATCGGGACTATTGAACAGATAATTCAATTAATCGAGACGAACAAGACGTCCCGCCTCGTACATCTTTGACAGAATACCAGATGGAATTTTGGCTGTCTTGTTGTCAGAATTTCCCAGTTTTAGTAGAAAAGGCGATAACATTTCTAATGCCTTTTATCACGACCTATAAGTGTGAAGCAGGCTTTTCAACACTGATTTTCCTAAAAAATAAATATAGAAACAGATTGGAAACCGAACAATCGAACAGGATATGAAAAAAAAGTTTTCTTTTTCTTCAAACCTGAAGTTTCTACTTAACAAGAAACAGCATCACACTTCTCAATAATAAAAAATCTGATGTGGGCAACACATGACTTTCCTTATGTAATGCAATGAATTTACTACGTTTACAGTTAAAAAAAATGTTATTCTTATAGTAGATACTTATATTCTTTCCAAGAAATTGAATTTTCGACAATTAGTCGTCATTTTCATTGATTTAGCGTTATTTTTATCCATTTGGTGAGATTTTCGTTAATTTGGCAGCATTTCAAAAAGTCGCCAAGTTGGCGACATTCCGCCAAATTCGTCGCCAAAATCTCGCCCAGCGTTATGGACGAAGAAATAAGTTATTCTTACAGCAGATAAATGACTATTGGCGTTCAAATACAAACGTATTACTTAAAGTATCTTTTATCATGAATGGAACGAGCTAGATCCACGAGAATGAGTCACCCAATTTATCGCATGGTATTACATATGAAAAGTGAACATGTTTCTCGACAGGAAATTTTTTTTTTATTTTATATCACTTTTTGATAATTTTTTTTGAAAAATGTATAATATCTCGAGAACGGTTCATGTTAGCGTTGTAAAATTTATGTCAATCATTTTCTAATGAAAAATTACATAAGAAATGTCTATTTGCGTAACTTTATTAACGGTTTTGATTTTTTAACGATTTTTTCAAAATTTCATTCGAAAATTTAGGGGGGTTCTGAACATTCGATTGCGTATAAAAACAATAGGCTTCCAGTGTTTACGGATTGTGATTTTTGTACCAAATTTTGTTCGAATCGGGCCATTCGTTCGCCTGTTATCGTCTCCACAGACTCACTGACACCCCACCCCTCACACACAGACATCACTTCAAAAATGTTTGATTCGTGATCAGGGATGCTTGAAACGTGCTCTCCCGTCGATAACTCGAATTTGAATTTTCGACCCCGTCACAATACTTTCCTTATACATTATGTATATAAGGAAAGTAATTATTTGGTTTTTCTTTGATTTTTTGACATTTTCGTTAAGAGTAAATACTTCTTTATTATATTATATGAAAAGTGTATGGACATTAAAATCTGTTTTATTTTACCCATAGCCAGTTTAGGAGATACATATTTTAGTGGGTTACGAAAGAGAAGTATAAAAATTACCGGGACACCGGAAAAAAAGTTTAGTAAACGGTGATCCGTCTTATAAATACTTGGCTAAAAATTTTACTTTTGTCTCCTTTATTGTTGAGAGCGGTTTCTGCAACAGAACGAATAAATAATTACAAAACAGTTGTATCTGCTAGAGTGGTGCAGTGAAACCTGACTAAAAGACCACCTGTACATATGAACTACCTGTATTAAAGGCCAGTTATTTGCGAAAGAGGTTGATGGGTTACAGACCCATTCCCTCTAAATTTTGGCATATCACTAATTTGATCATATTTCTGCTTCTAATTGTGCTAGAGTTTAGATCTGAAACTATAATTCTTAGTTTAAGTACAGTGCCTAGAAGTAATAGCGTACCGACTGCCTATACCTACTAATGCTGGGACCTTTTTCATAAAAGCACCACCGCGAGACTGCGTTGGTCTCGAATATGAGATCAAAAGCCAAGACGTTAACATTAAAACTAATCAGAATTTAATGCAAAATCTTTAAAAATAACTGATGAATTTGGTTGAAATTTGGTTTGATTATTGCAGGTGATGTACACAAAAAGTCATTTGATTTTAAGAGGGATTGAGCTAAAGATATATTTCTATTTTTAAAATGTTATTTAACTTGATCTGGTGTTGAGGCCCAAAATATTTGGCCCAAAATATTCAGGTCCCATTCATTACAGTAACATGAAATTCGGTATGGCGTTTTCTTTCATGGTACATTTCAGTTCTTCCAATTTTGAAGCTTATCGGGCTAGCCCGTTTTGGGCTCGCCATAGGAAGGTACGCATTTTTGGAGAATAATCCGAAAATCAGAGCAAGTAGAAAATCTAAATTTAATATATCCTTTTCTTTTGGAGTATATTTTACTTATTTCGATTTTGAAGTGTATCGGGCTAGCCCGTCTTGGGCGTGCTTTAGAAATTCGCCAGTTTTTGCGGAATAACTCGAGAACAGGAGTATAAAAAATTCCAAGTTTACAATGTCCTTGTGTTTTGCGGTGTATTTTGGATTTAAAACTGTATCGGGTTAGCCTGTCCTGAGCTCAACAGAAGGAATATACTCGTTTTTTGAGACTAACTTCAGATGCTTCGGTTTCCGAATTATTCTAAAAAAAAATACATTCCCGACGGGCTCAGAACGGGCTAGGACGACAAAGTTCAAGATCGAAAAAACCTAAATATACCTCAAAATACAAGGACATACTAAACTTGGAATTTGTAGGTACTTTGGTTCTCGAATTATTCTTCAAAAACGAGTGGTAGACCCAAGACAGGCTAGCCCGATGAAATTCAAAATCTAAATTAAAATATGTCCCTAAATAAAATGATTTACTAAATTTACATTTTTAGCTGCTCCGATTTTCGAGTTATTCTTGAAAATCGAGTAAATATCTATATCCGGCCCAAGACGGACTAACCTGATAATGTTAGTCATCCTAAATTTATACATTCTAGATGCTCCGATTTTTGAGTTGTTCTCAAACATCGAGTACATTCTTTTTTTTTGGACTCAAGACGGACCAGCTCGATAAGATTTTAAATCCAAAGAGTTAAAATATATACCGCAAAAGACAAGGACATGCTAAACTTGGAATTTTTGATACTCATGTTCTCGAGTTATTCCGCAAAAACGGATGAATTTTTAAAGCGGGCCCAAGACAGGCTAGTCCTATACGGTTCAAAATCGAAAGAATTAGAATATGCCCGAAAGAACAAACAGGATATATTAAATTTAGATTTTCTACTTGCTCTGATTTTCGGATTATTCTAATAAAACGAGTACCTTCCTATAGCGGGCCCAGAACGGGCTAGCCCGATAAGCTTCAAAATAAAAAGAACTGATATGTACCACGAAAGAAAACGTTATACTGAATTTCATGTTACTGTGATGAATGGAACCTGATTATTTTGGGCCTCAAAGATTTGAACGAACACCAGTTCAAGTTAAATAAGATTTTAAAAATAGAAATGTATCCTTAGCTCAATCTCTCTGAAAATCAAATGAATTTTTTGTGTGTACTACTTGCAATAATCAAACCAAATTTTAAACAAATTCTTCAGATCTTTCCAAAGATATCGGTCATTTCATTTACATTAAATTCGGATTAGTTTTAATGTTAATGTCTTGGCTTTTGATCTCGTACTCGAGACCAGCGCCGCCTGACGGTGGTTGCTTTTAGGGAACCCGTTTTTCGCCTCAGTTGGTACACTAATCACTGTAGCTTATGCTAACAAAGAATGCGTAATCGGATTGCATGCGCATCATAAGCTTAATTAAGGCGTAGTGGCCAATGCGTTTTACGTAGATGTTATGTCCACGCAGCAGGCGAAAGCGTGTTTAGACATTAATTTAGTAATTTATTTATACATTTATTTAGTAATATTATGACAATGCGGTGGGTGTTTTTATTTTTTGTTCTAAGCGGGCGTATCTTTGAAGCATTTTTTGGTTTTCTAGAATTAGCTGTATCCTCTTGTGTAATTTTAATCGAAGGTTTGTATCTTAAATCTCGAACAACGTCACTAGTTAGCTACTAGTTATTCGCTATTAGTAAGATATAATTTCAAATGAGTGTATATTTTTTGCGATAAAATTTGAATTAATGCATTATTAAATACAATAAATAAATGAATATGATACTGTAGGGAAAATCATGCGCTGGCAGCAGCAGATTTTCTTTCTTTCATTTAAGTGTATGGACGAACAAGAAAGATCAATCATGCTTAAAGCATTGATTATGAAACACTTTCCAACTTCAATGCAATTTTATTTAAACATGTCTAAAATGTACAGTACATTCCTCGGTAATATTTTAAAACTTATCACAATACTACATTAATTTATTATATTTGAAAACTTAAACCTTCATCGAAAAAAATGAACTTCATTCAAATGACGGCATTGAAATATAAATTGCCTGGTTTAAACATCTCTAAAATGGGATACATTCCACGGTACTATTTTTAAAACTATCATAATACTACGATAACTTATTATATTTGAAAACATCATCGAAAACAACTGAAATTAATTCAAATGACGTCATAGAAAGAATAACACGCTTGGATTTCTCTATAAAAACAGCATTTCATTCATGACTTTCTCCCATTCATTTTATTCATCACAATACTATAATAATTTATTTTATTTAAAAATTAAGACCATGGAGCTACAAGTAATTAAACTCTATGCTTAAAACTTCATCGAAAAAAAATCGACCTTCTCTTTATAAAATCAATTAATATTTCATTCATATCAGCCATGCAGAATGGGCTAAATTATTTTGTGTTACAGAAATACAGCAATTCTAATACAACTCATTCTATATATTTTGCTGTTTACATTTTACGTAAGTGAAAAATAGGCTTCGTTGTAGAAATAATCAAATTTGTATAATCATTTAAACTCAAATATATTGTATTTGCGTTGTTTCAGTATGTAGATGCACAGAATTTAAGCAAAAATAAAATAGTTTTAGGACGGATACAACACTCAATATGAATTAAAAAGAACTTAAAAAATCACGATTTTGAAACAAGATGGATGCCATATATCATTTTGAAGTGGGTCATGTGATCGTTTCATATCATGGTCACGTGATCGTTTCATATAAGAGGTGTAATTATTATTTTAATTTTTATTTAAAAAACTACTGAATATATTTCGCTGAATTTTTTTTAATATATTTTATGGAACAATTTGAATATTACCTAAAATATTCGAAGTAATTTATGAATTTTAAATCCGCTTAAAAAATGTTTGAAAAATTAGGCCCCATAGGGCTCAATGTATTTTATTTTTTCAACCCGGGTTCAATCCAAAACTAATTGGGTGATATTATTCATTTATATTCCCATAGGTCCTACAGACCGTCTGAACAACATACTAAAATTTCATTTTGATTAAGTCATTTTTACGGCAGTTATCGTGCTAACGGACAGACAGACAGACAGACAGAATGAACAAAGTCATAAACACTTTTCAACTTTGTTGTAAAGTGTTAAAAACGTTACTTACAAGCATAACCATTAAAAATAAATATTACGCTCACTATCAAAGTTTATCGAATAAACAATATCAATAAATCGATAGTAAAAGGCGAAATTTCCGTCTTTCTGATTGGTTACACGGTTGATTGCAAATATATAATGCTTTAAAGTATTTGCATTAAAGCAGTTCTAATTATGGATGCTCCATTACTACTTCTTTTAATTGTGGCTAATAAAACAAGTAATAATTGCGATAGTTTCTTAATTATTAGCAACGAAATGATAATAAAATATAACAAGCTTTAAGCAAAATTTAAAATAAAGTTTTGATATATCTTTTATACCTTTTGCTCCAACCGCTTCATAATTTAAGTGGGTGCTAAAGTCGGTTTTATATGAAATGGTATTTATTTATTCTTTTATTCTATCTTGTAAACATTTATGCGGAATTTCATTATTTATTTTTAACCACGGCGATGTTTCTTTGACCATATTATTTTATACGCCCAATAAAATTTTACGAGACTTCACGGACATTTATATGAGCTTCAATTTTTTCCGGTATTCGCCAAACATTTGGATTTTGTCAGTTCCCTTTTATGACAGAATTTTATAGAAAATGACCTGTGGAAGAATTTTTCGAAATTATTGTAAACTCTTGGTGGAGACTATAAACATACTAAATAACACATTTTATACGTTTTGAAAAGTTTTATGTATTTGTAAGATACTTCAGCAATAACGTATTATACAGAAGGTCATAGTGCTTGATGCCAAGAAAGGATACTCTTATACATGTCTTTCGTTTAGCAAATAATTTTTCAATATGCGCTAAAAGTAGATAAACTGAGGAAATTGTTTTCTGAACAGTGCATGTTCATGATATGATGTAAAATTTGAGTCATTCAATGGAGGATGCAAATGTGTTGCTATTATTTGACTTAGTGAACAAATGCATTGATAAATTTAAATATTTCATATGCAGGGTGTCCGTAAACTCTTGTATCAAAAATGAGGGGTGATATTACACAATAAGACGAACAATATTTGCTATATAAAACTAGAGTCGTAATCCACTTATACCGGCAGAAACAGAATATGCAAAGTAGGTTATTACAACAGACCGGATATGCTACCCGGTTTGTTGCAGGGTGTTCCGTTCACCACACAACGTGACACGTGGTGCACACTTTTCCGCCGTCGCCAGACACTTTCTAAATACGACGTACCCCCAGCGGTGGATTGGGTGTTATTGTTGTTGTTGAAACCCAGACCGTCCGACCTACCAGAGAGGTGTAAGGTAACTGTTGCGGTGGATTGGGTGTGGTGAACCTGTGGCTTGGCCTCCACGCTTCCCGGAGCTGAATCCACTGAACTTCTTCTGGGGACACATGATAGAGTTGGTGTACGCGATACCTATGGACTCCGTCGGAGATCTCGTCGGTGCGAATTTCTGCTGCTACTAACAAGATCAACACCACACAAGGGGTCTTTGAAAGGAGGCGATAATGCTTCCTTCGCCGGTGTCGGTTGTGTAACGAAGCCCATGAACACCACTTTGAACAACTTCTTTAAGTAATTGTCTGGTGCGAATGGCATTGGACCACACATCTGTTACTTGAGTCTCTTTTATTTTTTTTCTGATAAAGGATCAATGTGGACGAGTCACGTATTTTTATTTTTTTTTTTTACTTTGAGTGCATTGCAACCCTAGGTTCTATGGCAAATATTGTTTGTCTTACTGTGTGCTATCATCCCTTTTTCTTTGTTGCAAGAGTTCGCGAACACCCAGTATTTAGAAGTAAACAAGACATTGGGAATTATTTTAAAAGCAAAATCTATTCTAAAATGCAAATACTTAAGTTGTTTTAAGAAGAAATATTGCTCAAACATCAGAATAAAATATATTCAAAAATATTTTTGCAAACATTTTTGCGAGTAAAAATCGATTGTTGGTTTGGTGACTTGATAAATGTCTGCTGTTGAGCCAATATTGGGATATGTCGCTCAATATCGAAAACGATAATATTGAGATGTGTCCGATGACAGAAGTTTTACTGTATGATTGTTTTAGAATAAACCATCCGTAAGAAACAGAATGCATATTAAATGAATTTATGTCAGCACACAGGAAAAAATATAAAAATATACGCATTAAACCCAACAGAACAGCTTTTAGAGCGTTTATATAATCGTGTTAAAACAGGAAATTGAATTGCCGTTTTCTGGCTGGCTACTAAAAGGCTAGTAGGTGACGTTATATTCCGATTAACATGATTTTTTTTTCATTCTGTATTTAAATTGACGCTTACATTATTATCCCTGACTTTTAAGATCTGAATATAGATTCTACTCTAAATAAGTTCCATTTTTATGTAAAGGCATGTTCTCGTGAAGATTCGTCGCATGTTTTCGTGTGTTGTCGTGATATTATGTCTTGTCGTAAATTTTTATAAATTGTAACTGCTGTATTAAATCGTTAAGCTCTAGGAAAATTCAAATTTTGGAGTTATTCCGAATTTTGACATTCACTTCATCTAACTAGCAGTCAATGAGAAATCGAACGTCCGATCTCCAGCTCCCCAGACAACGTTCTCCTCATTAAAGCTGTTGAGACAATCATCTTTCATTCTATTTTTTAAGAGAACCTATCACTGGACATCAGTGCTGGTACAAGATACTTTGCGCCCCTTTAAGATACGCTTTCGTAGATTTAATCTCTGCAAATACAGAAATTATACAGATTGTGTACAACAACATATTTTTTACTAAATCACTGCTGGCAGAGATATTATGACATATATTCGCATTCGGATATACTATTTTGACATATATTCGCATTCAGAGATATTTTTTGACACATATTCGCATTTTAGTATACATTTTTTACATTTATGCGCTCTAAACAATACTCCAAACTATTCTCTAAATAATCAAGATTGGCATCACGTCTGCATTCAATAGATAAAATCAAGGACAACGCGTTTGAAAAAACGAAATGTCTTTTATTTAACACATCCTAAAAGAAGTACAAAACATATATTAAAAACTGCCAGAGCGCTTTCGGACGTATATATGCCCTTCATCAGTGGCTACATGAATAGTAAAAACACGAGATGTTTATATAAAGAGAGACCAGAGTTTAAAGCAAATTTGCATAAAATATAAAATGGTAAATGAACTTGCTAAAAAAAATACAAGAAATATACACTAAAATTACAAAATAAGTTTAAACGCTTACGAATTTTAAAATACTACAAAGAAAAGAACTAATATAAATTTAAAAAAAACGTCAAGCATGATATTCCTGAGAATGACTTCACAAATAACTTTTAAGAGGTTTTGAATTGCATAAAGTCGAGAATGAGTCGCCAAGCATAACTTAAAATTTGAAAAGGATCAAAACTACAAATTGATTCACGGTAAATATAAATAAACAGGGATTCATAAAGAATAATAATACGTGGATTGTTACAACGAACCAAAAGGAAAGTTTTTTCAAAAACGGGAAGAAATTTATCATTAACCACATATTGATCAAGAGCCGTAGAAAGTTTACCAGATTTGACATAGCAAGTTATTTGTAACGTCATTCTCAGGAATATCATGCTTGACGTTTTCCTAAAATTTGTATTAGTTCTTTTCTTGTAATATTTCAAAATTTGTAAGCGTTTAAACTTATTTTGCAACTTCAGTGTATATTTCTTGTATTATTTTAGCAAGTTCATTTACCATTTATACTTTATGCAAATTTGCTTTAAACTAGTCTCTATATATACACATTCCATGTTTTTACTATTCATGTAGCCACTGATGAAGGGCATATATACTTCCGAAAGCGCTCTGACAGTTTTTAATATATGTTTTGTACATCTTTTAGGATGTGTTAAATAAAAGACCTTTCGTTTTTTAAAACGCTTTGTCCTTGATTTTATCTATTCTCTAAATAATTCTAAATGTTCAACTAATTTACAAACAGATGATTATATTCTGAAAACACTGACATATTCACAATTAACTTTTACCCGTATATACTACTTTACAAAGTGGCCAGAATCTAATGCATTTCCCGAGAGTCGACGACCATCAGTTACGTTTGAACACAAAATTGGATATGGCGTTAAAATGTTCCTTTGTTCATTCACTCTAATCAAAGGACGAATTTTAGCTGTAGCATATTCACGGGATTTTGCAAACTGCCCAGAATGAACCAAAACCTAAACTACTCTTATTCAATTTCAATCAAACGGCATGGTAGGAATATTCAAGAGAAGTAATCATCTTTCTATATTTGCATCTAAAAACCAGATTAACTGAAACCGTCAGTTTTCTCTGTTTCAGCTTAATTACAGAAGTGTTGACCATACATCGATATTCCTCGCCGAAAATTCTGTAGACCCGGATCTTCGACTGCCATGTAATCTAATGTTTGTTCGATCCATATATGTATCTTTATCGCCTGATTAATATGTTCAAAGCCTATAGAACATTTTAAGAAAGTTCAGAGTTTCGCTTGTGAAAAGATCAATATCGCAGAATGGCCGATAGAATGAGAAAGCGATATGATCTCAAAGATGTTGGGCAACTCCAGAAAGGTGGCAAAGCGTGGTTCTTCAATTCTCCGCGATGACAAAGAATTTCATCACTGCATGCAATTGGAAAAACCATATGTAATAATGAAGAAGATAAACTGTGTTATTTATAGAATACAGAGATCGACTTCAACCAAGTCAAACGTCTATATCAACAAATTAGTCGCATATTATGGACAGCAAGGAATTATTACTGTACGGGACATACAGTCTTAAAGAGTGGGCAGTGTTATGAATATCTTAACTATTTTCGCGTCATGTATCCTCTTCCGGTGGAAAAACAACATTTACAGGCAAGTCAACCATTATTAGAAATTGAAGATCCGAATCACTTGAGTTTAAAAAACAAATTTGACGAAATGTTACGAACTTTTCGAGTTTGGAAAACTTCTCGAATTCTACAGATTGGTTAAGAATTTTTCGAATTGTGCAGATTTTCGTTTTTTTTTTTCAAGATATTTCCATAGAAAGTATATAAGTTGGTCTTCATTCAGAAGCAATTGGCGTGATATGAGTAAAAGTGAATTGTGAATATGTCAGTGTTTGCAGAATATAATTATCTGTTTGTGAATTAGTTGAACATTTATAATTATTTAGAGAATAGTTTGGAGTATTGTTCAGAGCGCATAAATGCAAAACATGTATACTAAAATGCGAGTATATGTCTAATATCTCCGAATGCGAATATATGTCAGGAAAGGATGTGAATTCCGTTCAGACTGTTGAGAGTTCACCGTGCGATGTGCGGTATTGCATTGCCTTGCTGGAACACCGTGCCGAGGACGGTCTACACCAGTGGCCGAACCACAAGTATCACAATTTGTGTGAATTAGTGGTCTGCTGTCAAATTACCTGCAATGTGCACCAGAGCTGTCCGCTCATCGAACAGGATACCATTCCAAACCATGATGCTCGGCGTGGGACCGGTGTGACGCTCGGTGATATGGGTTGCATGTGGCATTCCTCAGTGTCGTATCGGCATTTCATAGCACGGCTCAAAAAGAGCGTTTCTCAAGCTATTTTCACAAATTAACGGCTTGTTTCCATAGAGAAACAGGGGATTTTCGAGTTTTGTTCGCCGGACATTCATTTCCTTATTTTGGTTCATTATTCCGGCGTTATCGGTGTCTGGTTCTGACGTGTGAATGCGGCGTGAAGCGAAACGTCATTTATGCAGATATTTGATGACCAATGAGATTAGATCGTGTGAACTGATATTAGCGATTGTAACGGTAGATGTGGGGCTTTTCTCTCGAAGATTTGGAGCTGAGAAAGTGCTGATGGATCTGTCGGTAAAAATGGATAGACAAAGGATTAGGCGTAATGTCAGAATGCCTGGATTTCATTGAGGATTCACGGACTAGAGATGCCGTGAATCATATCCAGAAGAATATTGCTCTTGATTATCACGAAGTTCTCTTAAGAATTATTTCTAATGTTCTTTTTAAATATTTTAGGATGATGATTGCGGTTCCTGCCAGAATTAGAGTCCGATGCGTGCGTGCGAAGAAAGACCCTGGTATCTTTAGTCTTAAGACTCTCTGCATGCCTGCATTCTAAAGGTGATCGCCGGAATTCTAAATTATACTACACACCGATGACGAGTCCCTGTCCACAAATTGTAAGTCTTCTAAAAATTATTAATTGCGCAAATCATGCCTGATGATCTTGAAGTATAGGTAACTCATCCGTTTATTATCAAGAACTCTAACAGCAAGAAATAAATGATATAAAAATAGTAGATAAGATAATAACGATTGAGAAATATTCATAATGACAATATCTTCTTATTATTGTGTAAAGTAAGGAATTGAATTTAAATACTAGTTTAATACTGTTATATATTGTATCGGGAAAGAAATCTTATATAATACCAGCAGCATACCCGTTCTTCGTACGGAGTATATAATATAAAGAAACTTAAAATTCACAATCATATGCAAATTCCTATAGTATACTAAATGACATTTTTAATCAAAATATTCTGCTAAAATATTTAACACAATGCTCCTAAAAATAAGTTAAGGAATGTCTGTTCTCGCTATTCAAAATTATCTTCACGGGGAGATCTGAAGAATAAAACATCCTGGCCTCTTTTGTAAGCAAATTTACAAAAATATGGAATTGAATCAATATATGCAAAATAAGAGCATTAAAATTGTATGGGACCCGTACTACTTATATACGCGAATATTAGAAGATATAACTTGTATTAGTAGATTACATGTATAAATTGAAAATATCAATAAATCCGTAATCTTTAAACCAGAAGGAAGTAATTGATTTCAATATGTGCCGAAATGAAAGTGCTAAAATTATACCCGTAGTACTTATGTCGATATACCCGTACTACTTATAATGTTGTACATTAGAAGATATGTCGTAGTGTTAGTAAAAGATTACCCGTATTATAATGTGAGTCTCAAAAATCTTTGCCAAAATAAAACAGATTACTTAATAAATTAAAAATATCAATAATCCCAGTAATCTTCATACCAGAAGGCCGTACTTGATTCCAATATATACCAATTTATGTCAAAATATATGCCAATACACCTGCACTACTTATGTTCTCATAGATTAGAAGATATAGCCGTGTATTTGTAGAAGATTACTCTTACAACGTACAATATATGAGTTTCAGCAATTTTTGCCGCAATAAAACAATGGAATAAGAAATTGAAAATATCAATAATCTCTGAATCAATAATTCCCGAAAACATCAATAATAATAATGTTTAAACCTGGAGATCGTAATTGATATTATCCAGTCAAAAATACGATGGCAATGAAATATATTTTATATACATAAATTCACTATTAAAATCGTAAAAGATTTAATAAAAATCTTCTTCCTCATAAACACACTGAATTTAAACCCGTTGCTAAGCGACATGTTATGATTTGCTTCAAATAAATTGGTGGTCAAATTATCGTCTGAATAATGCTATCTCTAATGAAGGTTTGGCGGCATTTTAATAAATCGCCAAATTCATCGCCAAGTGAGACTGTAGAACTGGCAGTCCCACTTGGAGACAAATTGATGAACCATCATCAAAATATTATTCCCTAAAAAAACACAATTTCATTTATTTAGCTCAATTTTATCAATTTCAAGATATTTTTATGGATTTACAAACATTTTTATCAATTTGGTGATGTTTTAAAAATTCGCTAAATGTGTTACTAAGTAGGACGGTTGGACTGACAGACAAATGCTAACGAAACACCATTTCAGTACTTTCTTCTAGAAAAACAAAATGAATTTCATTGATTTACGTCGTTTTTATCAATTTGGGGACCTTTTAATAAATTTGGCAACTTTTAAGAAATTTGCCAAGTTAGAGATATCCACCCAAATTCGTAGCTTTAAATTTGCAGATCTGAATAAAATATCGTGATCCAGTTTGTATATACTAAATGAAAACACTAAAATATTATTAAAAGATATACCCGTTCTACTTTTTTTCTGTTTCAACAATCGGATAAATGAATTTATTGGGTAGACAGAATATATGAGTTTATTAGCTAAATACAATATATAAGCTTGAAACCTCTTTGCCAAAATAAATGAAAGTGATGTACGCAGTTCGCAATTAATATAATTAGAAGAAAAATCAAACCGTTCATTTATAAGATATATTTTAATATCCATTTATTTATTATTCAAATCGAAAAAATAATAATAATCATTAACAAACACATTTAATTTCATTGCGTTGCTGAGCAACATGATATAAGATAGAATCGTCCTCATAAACTGCGAAACTAAATAACCATTTCAATTTCTTTATACTTTTCATCGTTGAGTAAAAGCTTGAAATAAACCATGGAGGTAGATTTTTCCATTTAAATTCATGTTCAAAACAATTCATGCTTTCAGATAGTGACTAATTAGCGCAAAAAGTCTCTACCAAACTCATAAATAAAGTTTTATTTCACTTTGATGTTTTAAACAAACGATTTTTATCCTTTCGTTTGGATAAACCACGGAGTTAAAGAGTAGAACTCCCAGGAAAAAGTTACGTTTCTCCTTAATATCTCGACAACCCCTGGTCTCAGAAACTCGAAACTTGGACAAAATTTATGGGGGCTATTTTAAGGCTACCTACAAAATTTCATTAAATTCGATTCAGCCGTTTTCTCGTGATGATGATACAAACGAAAGTTTTGTTTTTTACTAATATCTCGGGAACCACTGGTCGTAGAAATTTCAAACATAGCCTAAATTTTAAGTGGGGCTATTTTCAGGCTACCCACAAAATTTCATCAAATTCGGGTCAGCCGTTCTCTCGTGATGATGGGACAAACAGATAGACAGACAGACAGATTTTCAATTTTATTTATATAGATGAAATAAGAAATTACGTTTACATTCGAGCATGTTGAATTGATTGTTGTTAATGTGTGAAATGGATATATATATATATGAAATTGAAAATCTGTCTGTCTGTCTGTCTGTCAGTTTGTCCCATCATCACGGGAGAACGTCTGAACCGAATTTAATGAAATTTTGTGGGTAGCCTAGAAATAGTCCCACTTAAAATTTAGTCTGTGTTTTGAGTTTCTATGACCAGTGGTTCTCGAGATATTAGTAAGAAACGAAATTTTCGTTTGTCTCATCATCACTGGAAAACGGCCGAACCGAATTTAATGAAATTTTGTGGATAGCCTTAAAATAGCCCTCCATAAATTTAGTCCAAGTTTAAAGTTTCTAAGACCAGGGGTTGTCGAGATATTATTGAAAAACAGAACTTTTTCCTGGGAGTTCTACTCTCCAACTCCGTGGTTTATCCAAACGAAAAGGATGAAAATCGTTTGTTTAAAACGTCAAAATGAAATAAAAATTTATTTCTGAGTTTGGTGCAGGATTTTTGCATTAATTAGTCACTATCGCAAAACATGAATTGTTTGAAACATGAATTTAAATGGAAAAATCTACCTCCATGGTTCATCTTTCACAAGATTTTACTCAACAATAAAAAGTACAAAAAAATCAAAATGGCTATTTAATTTCGCATTTTATGAGAATGATTCTATCTTATATCATGTTGCTCGGCAACGAAATGAATGTAAATGTGTTGTTAATATTTATTATTATTTTTTCTATTTGAATAATCAAAAATCTGATGTGGGCAGCACATGACTTTCCCTGCAGACTTATATCCATGTTATCTTTATTTTAATTAAATTTATTTCACTTTTAATTCAATTTTCGTTCTCATTCGGTAACCGGATTTATTTTCAAAGGTGGCGTAGGGAAAATACGAAAAACTAAAATATCTCGAGAACGACTAGTCCTAATGTAATGGGTTTGGTCTTATTCTTTTCTTCGCTAAATATTACGTATTAAACAAGTATTTAATGGATATATTTGAGCATACGTAGTTCTTTAGTTTAGATTTGGACGATTTTTGCGGGCCATTCTGCAAAAAAAGGCAGGTTATTTTTTTCTGAATCGTACCAAAATCTAATCAGCACCAGGGTGACCTATACGTGACTCATCTACCGAATTTTGTGAAATTCGGTCCATTAGTTTTTCTGCTACAGTGGATACAAGCTTTTGCGGGCCATTTCACAAAAAAGGCGGGTTCTTTTATTCCGAATCGTATCCAATACTAATCAGCACCAGCCCCGCCCACAAGTGACTTACCTACAAAATTTTGTGAAATTCGGTACATTAGTTTTTTAGTTAGAGTGGATACAAAATCTGCACAGACAGACACATAGACAGACACACAGACACACAGACAGACACACAGACAGACAGACAGACACAGACACAGACGTTACGCTAAAAATGGTTTTTTCGTATTCTAGAGGTCTCGAAACGTGTAGATCCGTCGAAAACTCGAGTTGCGATTTTCGGCATGATTCCAATACTTTCCCTATACATTACCATGTATTGCAGGGAAAGTAATAA
This sequence comes from Amaurobius ferox, assembly GCA_951213105.1. NCBI lineage: Eukaryota > Metazoa > Arthropoda > Arachnida > Araneae > Amaurobiidae > Amaurobius > Amaurobius ferox. The sequence continues at coordinate 81,850,588 of OX578144.1, forward strand.
ATGGATGTAAAAATATGTTTTATAAATGAACGGTATGATTGTTCTTTTAGTTATATAAATTGCGGACTGCGTACATCACTTTCATTTATTTTAGCAAAGAGTTTTCAAGCTCATATATTGTGTTTAGCTAATAAACTCATATATTGTGTTTACCCAATAAATTCATTTAGCCGATTGTTGAAGCAGAAAAAGAGTAGAACGGGTGTATCTTCTAATACAATTTTAGTGTTTTCATTTAGTATATACAAACGGGATCAGGATATTTTTTTTATTCTTCAGATCTGCAAATTCAGAGCTACGAATTTAGCCGAATATCTCTAAATAACTTAGTAACTTTTCTTAAACTTTACCAAATTAGCGGAAATGTCTCCAAATTAATAAAAATAACTCAAATCAATGAAATTAAATTTGTTTTTTTAGAAGAGAGTACTGAAATGATGTTTCGGTAGCATTTGTCGGTCAGTCCATCCATCCTACTTAGTAACACATTTAGCGAATTTTTTTAATATCACCAAATTGATAAATATGTTTGTAAATCTATAAAAATATCATGGAATTGATAAAATTGCGCTTAAAAAATGAAATTAATTGTGTTTTGTTAGGGGATAGTATTTTTATAGGGAATAATATTTTGATGATGGTTCATCAATTTGTCTCCAAGTGGGACTGCCAGTTCTACAGTCTCACTTGGCGATGAATTTGGCGATTTATTAAAATGTCGCCAAACTTTCATTAGAGATAGCATTATTCAGACGATATTTTGACCACCAATTTATTTGAAGCAAATCATAACATGTCGCTTAGCAACGGGTTTAAATTCAGTGTGTTTATGAGGAAGAAGATTTTTATTAAATCTTTTCCGATTTTAATAGTGAAGATATGTATATAAAATAAATTTCATTGCCATCGTATTTTTGACTGGATAATAACAATTACGATCTCCAGGTTTAAACATTATTATTATTGATGTTTTCGGGAATTATTGATTCAGAGATTATTGATATTTTTAATTTCTTATTCCATTGTTTTATTGCGGCAAAAAATTGCTGAAACTCATATATTGTACGTTGTAAGAGTAATCTTCTACAAATACACGGCTATATCTTCTAATCTATGAGAATATAAGTAGTGCAGGTGTATTGGCATATATTTTGACATAAATTGGTATATATTGGAATCAAGTACGGCCTTCTGGTATGAAGATTACAGGGATTATTGATATTTTTAATTTATTAAGTAATCTGTTTTATTTTGGAAAAGATTTTTGAGACTCATATTATAATACGGGTAATCTTTTACTAACACTAGGACATATCTTCTAATGTACAACATTATAAGTAGTACGGGTATATCGACATAAGTACTACGGGTATAATTTTAGCACTTTCATTTCGGCACATATTGAAATCAATTACTACCTTCTGGTTTAAAGATTACGGATTTATTGATATTTTCAATTTATACATGTAATCTACTAATACAAGTTATATCTTCTAATATTCGCGTATATAAGTAGTACGGGTCCCATACAATTTTAATGCTCTTATTTTGCATATATTGATTCAATTCCTTTTGTTTTGTAAATTTGCTTGCAAAAGGGGCCAGGATATTTTATTCTTCAGATCTGCCCGTGAAGATAATTTTGCATAGTGAGAACAGATATTCTTAAACTTCTCTTTATGAGGAATAAATTTAATATTTTAACAGAATTTGCACATGATTGCGAATTACAAGTTTCTTCATATTATATACTCCGTACGAAGAACGGGTATGCTGCTAGATTGTAATAATTGCTCGGAAAGTATTGTTTTGGGAATGAGAAAAATACAATGAAGTCTGTGTCTATCTTATTATCATGCAGCATATTATCAACTGAATAAAAATATTATTTTAATGTAATGAAGGAGTCATATTATCCACAAATTGTTCATGTGTGCTCAATTCTTTATCCTGCAGCTTCTATGACTGACCATCCTGTGTTTCACGGGTCAGGGTATTTATCTGGGTTGGTAAATTTCACAACGCAGAGGTAAGTGTCGGTTTGGTATATATTGCCTTGGAGTACTTTAATTGCATATTGTTACTAAATCCACGATACTTGCGTCGGTTATTTCCATATTTATTTCACAGAGTTTGCATATGAATTTCATAAAAATATATTACTCTGTAAGAGTTAATTACGCATTGCTAGTCTACATATTAATTCCAATAAAAACTCTGTTTTACATTTGATGCCGTGAAGGCTCTTCTTGATTTACGTGCACAAAAACCTTCGCGTCACCAGGAAGCCGCCACACCCTGAACCTGAAGGTCCAGACCACTCGGCTGGCCCTAAGGCTTGCAGCAGGTATTTGAGTGGCCGGGAAGGAGATCAGCTGAGACCGACCTCCACGAACAGCGTCACCGTTACATCAGCGTTTAGTTAAGCAAGTAGTATACAGTGGATAGATATTGTAATACAAACAGTTTAACATTTGGGCAGTTTGCGGTGAAAGGGGAGGTCCAGATGGTGAAAAGTGTCGCCATAGAATGCAGATTTTTTTTTTTTAAATTATTGAGTAACATGGTCGAAGATAAGAACCAAAAGGCCTTCGCGTCACCAGGAAGCCGCCACACCCTGAACCTGAAGGCCCAGGCCACTCGGCTGGCCCTAAGGCTTGCAGCAGGTATTTGAGTGGCCGGGAAGGAGATCAGACGAGACCGGCCTCCACAAACAGCGTTACCGTTACATCAGCGTTTATTTAAGCTAATAGTATACAGTGGAGAGATATTGTAATACAAACAGTTTAATATTTGGGCAGTTTGCGGTGAAAGGGGAGGGCCAGATGGTTAAAAGTGTTGCCATAGAATGCGGATTTTTTTCTTTAAGTTATTGAGTAACATGGTCGAAGATAAGAACCAAAAGGCCTTCGCGTCACCAGGAAGCCGCCACACCCTGAACCTGAAGGCCCAGGCCACTCGGCTGGCCCTAAGGCTTGCAGCAGGTATTTGAGTGGCCGGAACGAGATCAGACTAGACCGACCTCCACAAACAGCGTCACCGTTACATCAGCGCTTATTTAAGCTAATAGTATACAGTGGAGAGATATTGTAATACAAACAGTTTAATATTTGGGCAGTTTGCGGTGAAAGGGGAGGACCAGATGGTTAAAAGTGTTGCCATAGAATGCGGATTTTTTCTTTAAGTTATTGAGTAACATGGTCGAAGATAAGAACCAAAAGGCCAGACGGAAGACGAGCAACCGCGGGGAGCACAGAACAAAAGGGATGCACAAGAGAAAATGATAGGCAAATATAAGAGAAAATTATATACGTATATACAAAGAACAAGATACAAAAGCAAGATACTGTGAACAGGGAGAAATAAACAAAATATACACCTGGAACAGAGGAGAAGTCATTGACCGAGGAAGAATGAAGGGAGTGGGCACAAACTTGTCACTCAGCATGATCAGAGATTTCACTCCCGGTGAGAAAGAACACAGTTTTTCAGCTTAAATGTTAAAATTTTATTTTTCCTAACACCCGAGAACCAAGTCGCGCGGAGATTGTCGGGAGGGCGGGTTAAATGAAATTTTGAAGTAAAGGGGCCAGAGAAGACGAAATGGTCAACATTACCGTATGAGTTACAGGGGCAATTAGAATATTTTTTGCGTTTGAAGTAGTAAATATAGTCTAAAAATGGGCTGTGACCCGTTAAAAAGTATATAAGGTATTTATTGTAAATTTGGAAGTTGGGATTAACTTTAGGGAGGTAATTTAAAATTCTGGCAGGGTCATGGGTCCGGGGAGAAATATAATCGTTAGGTTAAGTCTGCCAGTTATTTAAAAGGAAGGATTTTCAGTGGTAGATTATAAAAGAGTAAGGGAAGGGAATAAGAAGTGGGCTGCCAGAAGTAGTCACTTGTTTAAGCCGCCACACCCGTCCACTGCTGCCATTCCTCCACAGACAGAAGCTAGATTCATCCGTAAACAATACCCGATGCCATTCATTGGTCCAGTTGAGATGACGATGACACCACGCCAGACGTGCATCCCTGTGTTGAGCGTTTAACGGCACCCCCAGTGACTGGCCACCGTGTGCGCAGTTGCATTTCATGCAATTGTTGCGAATGATTTGGGTGTACGCAGGTGTAACCGTTGATGGCAGACTGTTTAGGATGTCACTTGCCGCTGCGAATGGGTTTGGATGATCTGTTTGGCGAATCTGCCAGTTTGTGCGTTCTGTCGTGTGCCTGTTTCATCAACTTCCTCTTCGGCGTGTTCTCTGATGTTCTGCCTCCATCGTGTCACATATCGTTGGGTAGGGCGCGGTAGTCCAGTGGTTAGTGCGCGGGAATTGCACTCAGTAGGCCCGGGTTCGACTTCCTCCGCTGCCAAAATTGCCGCCGTGTTCACTCGGAGTACGATCACGTTAAACATGTGGGTCTGTAAGCCCTTCCGAGAGGTTGGTGATATGGGAAGGAGGGCACGATCCCTGTGCATACCTCCCCCACTGAGTTCCGGTCTAACTTGGGTGGTTCTTCCCGGCCATCTAAACCTTTCACCTTCCTGGTAGGTCGGACGATCTGGATCTCAACAACAACATGTCGTTGTATGGCACTCACGTTGTGCCCAATACGCGTGGCAATTGCACGCATTGACATACCCATGTCACGCAGCTCCAGGATACGGTCTCGTTCCTCAACCGTTAACTGCTGGTATACAGCGCGCTGACGTCTTCGAGGCATCGCTTCTTCACTTTCTCGAAAGTTCGGCTACGACATAATCGTCGGAAATAGCTTTTACTGCAAATAGCATTTACGGGACGAGCCGTCTGTTGATCTCTTTTACCCGAAAGTGGGTGTAACGTGGCCCCATATGTACGAAAACTTAGTTGCATATGACTCTCTTTTCTACCGGTACTGTGATTTGCATATGGCTACGTTTATTCCTTCATGTTGTTGCAATTTCACGTTTGAAGAGTATACTTTGTGATAAATTCTTTTGATATATTCCGAAAATATTTATTTTCACCACAATAAAGAACTTGTTCTTCAAAATAAAAATTTAGACCATAATTGTTTAAATAAAATGTATTTATGCATATATTCAAAGTGCAAAGTCCAAATCAACGTTTCCCGGACAACTAAAAAAAAGTATTTTTTAAGAGGTAACTTCTGTAGTAGACACTGTTTTTAACAGCTACACTACAGCGAACGATTGAATAGGACCCCTACATGAGTGCATGCATTCTGGGTACGCAAAATGCTCAACTAATTCACAAGCAATTCACTAATTCACATTCACAAAATATCATAAAATAATGACATACTCATAGTTCACATTAAAAAGCGTCAACTCATTCGTAATTCAGATTCACAAGTTTAAAAAGTTTTTGTCGGATGTAAGTCAGATTTTCAAAACACACCTATAATATTGAAATAGTTCTATAACTAAAACTCGAAAAATTTATCCTTAAATTTCATGAAATTAGAAAATCACGAATTTTATATCATTTAACTGCCTAGACAAAATGTCCGAGACATCGTCCTCAGAACAACTGCGAATAAAATCGCTCTTATTCAAACTGTTGTTGGATTTATTGCACTTAACTGCTACTCGATAAATAGCACTTAAAAATGGCGAAAATTCGGCAGAATTTTAACTTCTAAGTTCATAACTTTTAAACTAATTCGAATTAAAAAAATCTGCATCGTTTGGGAATCTGAAGTACTGAATGTCGGTTGTCTGAAGCTTCGACACACACACACACACGCACACACACACACACACACGCACACACACACACACACGCACACACACACAATGCACATCTTATTTTATTATGTAATATTATTAAGTCACGTTTTCTATTCATTGTTAAGGGATTTTAAATGAGTCTAAAATGTCACTCAATAATGAAAATAAAGAACTTCGGCAAATTCTAGTATTACATTGTCATGGCAAACTTGGAAATATCTTTCAAATTTACTCTTTGAAATGCATGAAAATAAAGAACTTTAATAATTTCGGAAAATTCCCGCATTACGTTGTCATGGCAAACTTGGAAATATCTTTCAAATCTATTTTTTGAAATGTATAACACCGTACGGCATTACTGTCAATGTCTTCGAGATTAATGGTCTTCTAATCGTTCACTCAGCACAGAAGCTTCTTTTATATAGTTCGTAAGTCAACGCTCTTCCATTATTCAAAAGTACGACCATTTGTCATTCAAGCACTACGGTCTACTTCTATTTTTGCACTACTATTACAAGATTAGAAACACTTTTCTTTTTTTGCCAAAAATGAATTACGAATGATAGTTTGGCAGTATTTGTAAGGTTGTAATGTGTGCCACGGAGTAACATAATCTCTCTGAGAAATAAAGGAGAAACTCGAGTAATTCTGTGATAAAGGTAAAATTTCGAGAAATTTCTGGATAGTTTTGATACAAGGTAAGTGACCCAAATATGGGCACCCCTAAGCATTTTAATTATTATAATGTTTAGCAGATAAAAATTTGAAAATCGGTGGATGTATTCTCCTTGCAGGGGTAACAGGGAAAAAATGATAATTGAGTTAAAAACATCAGATAGGTGCTAATAATGGACAGTGCCCATGTTGGGAACCTATGCCCATATTTGGAACCTTTGCACCTAATATGGGCACCCTTAAAAATTATGTTAAAAAAAACTTAAATCAACGCAAAACTTTAATCAGAGTCGGCACAAGATGGACTTACAAAAATATAAAATTTTTCCTTACTTGTAAGGCTACAACATTCTTCATGTACCCAAACACGGCACGTATTACACTGTATCATGTCCAATTGTTTTTCTTGACGACACAGTACACAATAGCAGGACTCTTTTGAGCTGGATACACCACTGCAGGACGGTTTAGCTGCATCAGTTGATATTACATTTGTCTTGGGTTTCGGCTTGGGTGCAGGTTTCGGCTTAGCTGCTCGTTTGGACTTGCCAGCTGCTTTATGCTTGGGTACCTTTTTTCCTGGAAAAAGCGATTTCACCAGTCTTACAGCTCGATAACTTAAAGCCTTTTTCTGTTGGTCTTTTTAAAATATCGGAGATAGATAATTGATGAATATCTGTGTCTTTTTTACAGCAGTGCTCATATTAGGTGTAGTGCCCATATTTGAGTCACTTACCTTATAATTTACTCCAGATGAACGTTAAAATTGTGCATACAGTATATGTATTAATGCAGTGAGGTGACTCCTACAAAGCGACAGGGATTATAAGAAATTGAATTTAATTTTCAGAGATGTTGAATTATCGCCAAATTGACTCTTGAAAGTCGCCAAAATGCCAATATTTTGTGGAGTTTGTCATTATGCTTGACAAACAGACAGAGATATTCCCTCTCATTATATAAATATTAATAATGTTTTTTTCCCTACGAAAGAGGGGGTGAACCTATGTGGATAAGGGCCGTGGTCTAAGGGGATATGGCAAAGAGTCAAACCAATCTTAGATCTTATTTCAGCTCTTAAAATAAAATTTAATTAATTCTTGTTTATTTATTTCAGGAACGTGGCAGCGTTCCATCCGCCAAGTCATCATTTCCGAATTTGTTGCTGTCATATATATATTATACGTGACGTAAGAAAACGTGGTTTTTAGGGGTCTGTATTTCAGCACCTTACTATATATGACTTGATATTTATTACGATGATTATTATAGACTTGATATAATTTTATGCAATATTGCCACGAAGCTGACAAAAGAAAAGGAAAATGCATTGGTGCGGTACCACCTGAAAAAGAATAGAACTTCAAAAGTGCTTTTTCTTCAATGTTGATGGACCTACAGCCTTAACTACAGAATTAAATTTATCGAATAATGGCCTATTTTGTGTGTTCTAGTGGGAAGTACATGTTTTTTTAACTATAAGATAAAATTGATTTAGAATTTCAAAAATCGAAAAAATAGGTTGTTTTGGTCATTTCTTTCAGTGTTGACGGATTTGCAGCCTAAACAATTGATCTAATTTTAATCAATGGTAGCTCATTTTGTGTTGTGGTGGGAGGTATAAACGTTTCTTTTGAAACTTGAAGAATATCAAAAATTGAAAAAACATGAAAAAATGGTGTTTGGCGGTAAAGAAAAATTTTGCAATGCCTGCTATACCATTGGTGCGCAATCATGTTGATAAATATTTTAATAAAAAAGGATTGAAGTCTCACAAAAACACCACTGCGTGATAAAAAAAGTCCTCGCCAAGTACAGAAAATAAAAGTCTCCTTCCAAAAATGTTATGAAATCTCAAAATGGTTTGCGCCAAGTTTCCGCAGAATCGGCGCTATACTTTCATGTCAAGGTACCCTATCAAGGAATCCTAACACTTCTTTAAATCACACGTAGCCTCTATAAGTCGTTATCATTTTTACTTTCTCGTACTATAGAGTATAGTGTGAAAGTATTGTTTTCTCGTAAATTTTCGATTTCGAGATTTTGATATAATTGAAGACCTCTTGAGCACGTTTTGACTATGTTTAGAGTGACATCCGTCCATATGTTGGTTAATTTCTTGTGTCCACAATAGTTGCGACGAATATTAATGGATTTTCACAAAACTTTATATACAGCTTTGTCATAAAAAAACCTACAACTGGATAAATCTTTGTGAAATTCGAACGAAAACTTCGAAATTTTATATTTTCTTAACATGGCGGTATAGGGCAAAATTTGACATAATTATGCAGAAAATGATTTATGGCTGAATGATTCCGAAATTTAACAGTTAGTGAAAAAAACATCGATACAATTTTTGTGTTCATGGCGTTATTAGCCCCCTCTCGGGAGGGGGGGGGGAAGAGGGGCACTTTAACCTTCCGATGGGCGAAAAATTAGTTCAAGTCCTTTAAAATGAAGGACCCAAATGATCCCATGCTGCATTTGTGATCATTTGGGCTAACGATTTTTCAAATTTTCTTTTGCAAAATTTTCAGAAAAGAATCACAAGCTACATAAAAATGGATTATAGTGTGAGAAAGTCAAGTTGAGTTTATTCCAGTTAATTTTTTTTTTTTTGCCATTTTTTCAATTTTTGAGTCAACTTTTAATTTTTTTTTATCGTTGTAAACAATATCTAACGGAAACAGAAAGTTCTTAAAGAAAGTTACAACGTTAAAAAGTGTTAGATATATCTTCATGAATATATAAAACTGTTTTTTTCGACAAATAGAATAGACAATATGGGAGAAAAGCAATTATTTTTCTATACAATAGTATGAAGCAATGAATGAGAAAGCAAAAAAGAATAGCATGAAGCAATGAATGAGAAAGCAAAAAAGAAAGAGCAGTTTTGAGATTAAAGCTTTTAATGTATATTGCAGAAATATTCAACATCTATTCCAATATATATGCTGTGACTGTGTTAACTCCATTGAAGGATCTTTTCGTTTTCTACATTCAATTTACTACTTCAATGAATTTTTTTTGTATTTTTTTAACTTTCTACCTTGACGTTTTCTTTGTAGTCGTAAAGTCTTTTTGAAGCTGTAATTTATCTTCCAAAATTCAATTTTCTGTCGCGTCTAAAATGTCGGGGAAAGTATATTGTCAGATATTTATAGAACTTATGCTTACGTGAGATATAATAGAAGTCTAAACACAGACACACACACACACACACACATATATATATATATACATATATATATACATATATATACATATATATATATACATATATATACATATATATATATACATATATATATATACATATATATATATACATATATATACATATACATATATATATACATATACATACATATACATATACATATATATACATATATATATCTATATATACATATATATATATATATATATATATATATATATATATATATATATATATATATATATATATACATATATATACACACATATATATATATTTTATTTTTTAAGAACTGTATTTTACTTGTAATATAATTACTAGTGATTTATCATTTATCGTTTACCATTTATTGGAATTATTCTGTAGAGCTAATGTGAAAATAAAATGGTATGAAGTGAAAATTTGAAATCAAAATAGACTTTACTACGTGCTGGAGAAAAAAAAATTCCGAATAAATAGAACATTATAAATAGAACAGGTACTAAATAGGTATAAATACCCCTCTTTCTCTGTTCTATGAGGAAAAAATTTGGAAAAAGGATTGTATGTTGTTAAAGTCTGGTGAATATAAGCCATTAACTACACCCTAAAATTAAAATTGATTCAAAGTGTTATAAATGATATATGTAATACAGGTACTTAAAGTACTAATCCCGTTGTTCCTTGTATAAACATACACGGTGTAAATGCATGAATAGAGTATTAGATGAAAAGTTTAAAAAAAATTGCACATGGAGCTAGGCCTTTCTGGCTCCCAAATTGTTTTATGAAAAAAAAAATGAATATAATTTAAAAAAGAGAAAAGTATTCCCGAAACCATGTATGTTACCAAGGACCATACTTGGTTCGGTAATACTGAAACTCTACGTTCCTATATATGTATATATATATATAAATATATATATATATATAATCGCAACACCATAAAGTTGTAGGTGTAGCTTTATGTACATCAGGCAACGGAAACAGCAAGGCGAGATATGCAAATGATCACAGTTTCGTTACGCATAGTGGCGTAACACCTTGCCGAGCAGGAGAAAAAGCTTCAGGTTAAGGAGGAGCGATATCACAGCTAAATTGTAGCGTCATTGGTTTCAGGTTGTAAATATCATCATAGTATGCCAAAAGTACGTCGACGTACCGCATACGTTTAGTTGTCGTCAACGGAACGCCAACAAATCATTGTTTTACATAAGGGTGGAACCAGCCTTCGAGGGATCGCTGAACTATTGGGTCGTAATGTGAGCACAGTTCAACGGTGTGTGTTACGGTTCGTGAGAGACAACGAAACGACACGAAGATCAAGTACCCGGTCGTCCAAACAGTTACCTTGCACCTTTCTGGTAGGTCCGACGGTCTGGGTCTCAACTCCAACGAAGATCAGGTAGTGGAGCTTCCAGGTGTACCACATCAAATGAACATCATATGCTCCTGAGAAGCGTTGCGAAGGCGTCGTTTACCACACCAACCATATTACAACGACATTTATCCCACACTACAAGTAACATAGTTTCTACGCAAACAATTCGAAACCGCTTGAATGACGCAGGACTCCGACGTAGACGACCTTTTCGGAACTTACCGTTTCAACGTCTTCACCGGTTACGTCGCCTCCAGTGGTATCAAATGAGACGCAATTGGCCGACAGAATGGCGAAACTTTCTGTTCACGGATGAATCACGATTCTGTTTTGGCATGCCAGATGGCCGTACTTGCGTATGGCGGCGCTTTCAACAACGCTACTAGAAAGTTTTTTTTTACCATTCGCCACACAGCCATGTACACACAAATGGTACCATGGTTTGGGGTGCTATAACATTTGGTGGACGAACACTTTTGGTCCACGTTTCTGGCAGTATCACGGCACAACGATACGTCTCTGACATTGTGAGACCTGTGGTACAGCCAAGTCTGTCAACAAGACCTGGACTGATTTTTTAGCAAGATAATGCCAGGCCACATACTGCAGGGTAACTATGAATAGTCTACAAGGTTTTGATATCCTGCCTTGGTCAGTATATTCTCCGTATTTGTCGCCAATTGAGCATATCTGGGACATCATGGCTCACAGATTAAGAGAATTTCCAATTCCAGCAAATAAATTTCAGTTACAAGCCCAAATGCATGCTGTGTGGAATGCCACCCTACAGCACACCATTGACCATCTCATTGACGGGATGCCTCGTTGTATTCTATCCTGTATAATCGCTCGCGGTGGGCCTATTCTATATTGATCTAATGTTAATACAGTTCCATACTTTCATTTCCCAGGAATAATTTTTTGATCATTTGCACATCTCCATGTTACAGTTATACTCTGTAAATTCCATAAGGATACATCAATTTATATATATATATATATATATATATATATATATATATATATATATATATATATATATATATATATATATATATATATATATATATATATATATATATATATATATATATATATATATATATATATATATATGTAATAATAATAATAGTTTGAAAGCCCAATGAAAGAAAAGAGAGAAGCTGTAACTCGAAAATCCTCACTTTCTAACAAGCTTACAAAATAAAAGTATAAATCAGCAAATCTTCAATCAAATGGGGAAAAAAAAATTCGAATTATTAAGTTAAAGAAATCTTCAAAAGGAAATGGTATGGAAGCGATACAAGAAAAACACATGAAATCCAAGAATTAATGCTGTACACGTGGACAAGGGCTAAGCCTAAATCATGGATTTGTTCACTTCTCCTAAACTCTTCCTCGGGTCCAAGCATATATATATATATATATATATATATATATATATATATATATAGAAAAATGCATGTATTGTTATGACATTTTATGTGTCGATATATTACCTACAAAAATGGTGTTCGTACGAAAGTTCTTAAGCATCTAATTAACTATATAAGGAAAGGCCAATGAGGGCATACGTTAGGTTTATTCAGGGGTCTCACTGATGATCGCCATTGTCGCATTTTGTGAAAGAAAATTCAGTTTGGCGATTGCAAAATATTTGGCGATTATGGATTCTGCCGATGTTGAAATCAAACATCTTGGTATGGTACTCGTGGTATAATAATTGTAATGTATACTACTATGTGTCTTTTCCAAAACAATGATCTTTTGAATGTAAGAATTTATAATCAAACTTTCAAATGAAAAGTCAAATTTTGCAAATCAAATTTTTCAAATGAAAAGTTAAATTTTTCAAATGGAAAGTCAAAATAAAATTTGGCGAATAAAAACTCTATTTGGCAAAATTTCGTTTGGCAAATAGGTTGGCAAAATTGATTAAAATTCCGGAGCAAGCCCTGGGTTTATAGTAAACTGACCATGCGGATCGAATAAAAGGGATTGCAGAGCCCCTAGTACAGAATGTAAACAGTCAGCATAACGAACTAGTCGTCGCCAACTTAGTGACTTTTTCAAATATTGCCAAAGTAACAAAAATGTCGCCAAATTGATAAATATGTCGCCAAATTGAAAAAAATATCGCCAAATTGATAAAAATGACGCCAAATGAGAAGCAATGTTTTGCAAATTCTGATTTCCGCCATATGACGGGCATACATACATTTTAGTATCATAATAATGATAAGCAATCTGTTCAATAAACAATCATTTTGTATATTTAATTTTATTCTGCAAAAGGGATTAAAACTTTCAAAACGCAAGACGGTACTTATTTTGAGGTAGTGTTTTTGAAATTATTTAGCTAATAACTAGATAAAGTTTAAATTGTGTGAGCAGCATATGATTTTTCCTATATATTAATTGATCTCTTTTTTTTTCTTATTTTTATAGTGGAATTTTTATTAATTGAATTAATATATATTCCTGTTTTTGCGTATAAAAATAACGTATGCGTAAAATTGTATCTAATTTCCAGTTTTTCAGTTATATTTAACTTTTTATGGTCAATTTGTTGTATTTACTGACATAAAATTGCAATTGAATGTATTAGATCAAGGCCATACGTGATTTCGTACCAATTATATCTCATCGTGAAATAAACGAAATAAATGATGCAAACGCGAAATATTATTCTGTAGTTTATGTTTCCTAATATAAAATATTTTGTTTAAAAATGAAAATGAAATCAGTTAAAACATCCCGCATTTCAATTAGTATCTTTGATTATGATTTAAATTGACAAGCATTTATTAATTAAAAGGACCTGACGCTTAAAAAATGTATTTTTGAAATCAAGTTATAAACTTTATGTTTGTTCTAGATAACCTTTGATACTGCAATAAAAAATCTGATGGGGGCAGCGTATGATTTAATGCAATGAATTTACTTCTTTCACAGTGAAAAAGTGATGTATTGAGATCCACGGCATAATGGTATTAAAGTTCAATTGAAAATTTGGCGCTTTTCCGGATGACAACATGTAAAGCTATTTCAAAGTACCCAATTAACTTATATTTCATGCAACACTAAATTGACAATTATTAATATTGATAGCATCCACAATAAGCAGTATCGTCCATATATAAAAATATTTTAAATATTAATTCATCTCTTTGGTTTTATTTCCGTTAATCTAGCCTCTTTTTTGAAATTTTGACTACATTTTCGTCAATCTGGGATCATTTTGGCTTTATTTCGGTTAATCTAGTGTTCTCTATACTATATTTCCGTCAATTTGGAGCGACATATTACCAAGTTTGCGATATTTCGCTCAATTAATGGCCAAGTTCCCCAAATTTATTGCCAAGCATTACACACAGACGGAGAGGAGAGCATTTTTTTAATACATAAATGATTATTGGTGAATTGTTGGTCTTAAAAATTTTTTGATGATCATTTACGTAACATTATTGAAGGTTAGGATTTTTTTTAAATTTCATTCGAAAATTGTCTTTCGAACATTTAATTGCGCTTAAAATCAATAGGCTTTCAGTATTCACAGATTGTAATATTTGTACCAAATTTCGTACTAAACGCTCTATTCGTTCGTGATTCATCGTATCCACAGTCTAACGGACATATAAGTAACACCCAGACACATACACACGCGTACGCACGTGCATGCACTCACGCACACACGCGTACGCGAGTGCATGCACTCACGCACACACGCGTACGCACGTGCATGCACTCACACACACACATCACTTCAAAAACGTTCAATGCGAATTCAGAGCTGACTGAAGCGTGCTCTTTCTAGAATTCGAATTCGATTTTTCGATTCTGTCATAGTACTTTTCCTATACATTTTACTACGTAGTATGTAGGGAAAGTAAAAATCGCTAATAACAATTTGCGTATTTACTTCTTTGTCTATTAAATGTTAATAAAATATCTGAAAACATATTATTCGTTTCTGTTTTACATTTTGCATTTTAAGTCTTATACGAGTATATTATGAAAGATTGTACTTCTATTTAAATATTTAGGAAAGCTTTTTCAAAATTACATTATTTCTGAATTTACAAAATAATAATAATAATAATAATAATAATAATAATAATAATAATAATAAAAATAAATAAATAAAAAAAAATAAAAAAAAAAACTAAATATCTGAGTGGGTAAAAAAAAAAACGCACAATGTTATGCTATGTATATGTTTAAAAAAAATAAAAATATTTAATTTTCGAAAATGCTTAAAAATTTTCTGTTATTAAAATGAAAACAAATATTTTAATTTTGATGATGGAATTTTATTTGCATTTCTTGGCGATCGCCAATACGTTAAACCATAAACGAAGTAGGAACTCATTCCTATCTTTGCGTTAAACTTGGCAAACATTAATTCCCTCCCAGAGCAATTACAGAAATTCGGATGATCTTCAGATGTGGCGGGCTGGGTTCTTAAATAATAAATTAGTTGCATTATAAATTAGTTGCATCCCTACCAGTAAATTTATGCTCTTACTACGTCTGAATGATATACCCACCTTGACAACTCAATAGAGTATATCGATAGACCTCCACACCCAGGACTTTATCTTAGCATCTGAGTTGTCACAGAGACTGCCGACGGTATCCCTGTAGTTGATGAACAGACCTTTGCTGTCTGGTGACCAATTTGTAAATGGTCTAGCAATAGAACGAACGAAAATGTTACCTATCTGTTTGGTTATATATATAATCACTACTACCTGTTTCAATAAATATTGTCAGTATGGTCCAGCTATATAAAATAGTTAAATAGAAGGAACACTTGGGAATTTCTGAAATTATTTTTGATTTGGTTTGTAGAGTCCGTTAATATATTTAGAAAATGTCAATCTTGCTGTTTGGCCGCCCCCTCATACATCAGGGCCTGGAGAGTGATATTCTTCTTTGCCCACCCTCGCTACGTCACTGATTTCTTCTTTCATCGCTTCCTGTCCGGTTTTTATTGCTACTTGTTCGGCTTCCATAGTTTCTGCCTTCTCTTCTTGTCTGACCTTCATTGCTTTCATCCCTTCCTTTATAGCTTCTTGTCCGGCTTTCATTGCTTTCAACTATTCCTTTATAGGTTCTTTTCCTGCTTTCATTTCTTTCATCTCTTCCTTTATAGCCTCTTGTCCGGTTTTCATTACTTTCACCTATTCCTTGTTAGCTTCTTGTCTGGATTTCATTGCTTTCATCTCTTTCTTTACAGGTTCTTTTCCTGCTTCCATTAATTCCATCATCTCGCTCCATTACCGCTTGATCAGTCCCAGAAGTGCTGCTTCTGACGCCACGTTGTTACGACGTATCCTCTGAAATCGCGAGTGTACTCTCAAGATACAAGAATAAATCCAAATTTCTAGATAACTAACACGTTTGTTTACAAGTATAGCGTAAACAGGAACAATATACAGCAAAATCTCAATAATTATCTCCCAAGATCACTAAACAACTGTCAGGTGCAGTAAAACAGAAATTGCTTCACTCATTTCACAATACACAGATACTGTTCTTAAAACACTGACATATCCCATAAGTCAATTTATCTCGTATCACATCAACTGCTCTCCAACGGGGCAACGACTCCTGTTATATACTCTCCATAGAATCTTCCAGAAGAGGCTGGAATCTCCAAGAATATTCATTACTTCTGGAAAGATTTAGTACCGTCTGAAAATCGCTAAAATGGTAATAAATCACCAAATCTGGAAACCCTGCCCCCAAGCATTCAAATATGGCAACCCTACATTGACGTTATAGGAATGGCTGCCTATCAAAGTGTTTTTCCCTTCTGGTTTTCAAAAGAACCTCCAGTGAAGGTGTCTGCATGTTCGTAACAATATTTAAATATCTTAACAAATTAGTGAAGTAGCGGTCAATTGCTCAAAATTAAGATTGGTGAAAATTTACGAAACCCTACATAGTACCTATTAATGCCGCAAACAGAGGCCGCACATAGCCAGCCAAAAAATAGGGATTTAGAAGTATGTTTTATTCCCCTAATGCTTTCATTTTGTTAGATGCACCCTAGGAATTTGCTGTTAGTAGATCCGGCTATGTGGATGGATTTTGCATTAAATCAGAGTGGATTTTACAAAAAATTTAAATTTGATTTACAAAAGTGACCTGTCTTATTCACTAGTTTCCACAGCTCAATCAAATTTTTTTCCTCAAGAAATGTTTGAAATTTTGCAAAAAGAACCCTTATTTTAATGCCGCACATAGCCAGCTGGTGAGGTCTGGAGGGCAGAGATCGAACTAGAATTTTTCCAGAAAAGTAAAAATACTCCCTGACTTGATATGAAGGAGTATTTTGCTTTCCAGAGGAGTAATTTTTAACACATGTACAATTACCCTCAAATTCTCATATATTACTTTCCTTATATACATAATGTATAAGGAAAGTATTGTGACGGGGTCGAAAATTCGAATTCGAGTTTTCGACGGGAGAGCACGTTTCAAGCATCCCTGATCACGAATCAAGCATTTTTGAAGTGATGTCTGTGTGTGTGTGAGTGAAAGTATGTGTATGTATGTGTGTGTGTGTCAGTGAGTCTGTGGAGACGATAACTGACGAACGAATGGACCGATTCGAACGAAATTTGGTACAAAAATCATAACCCATAAACACTGGAAGCCTATTGTTTTTATACGCAATCGAATGTCCAGAACCCACCTAAATTTTCAAATGAAATTTTGAAAAAATCGTCAAAAAAATCAAAACCGCTAATAGAGTTCCGTAAATAGACATTTCTTATGTAATTTTTTATTAGAAAACGATTGACATAAATTTTAGAAAGCTAACATAAACCGTTCTCGAGATATTGCACATTTTTCAAAAAATTTTTCAAAAAGTCATATAAAAAATATATATATTTCCTATTGAGAAACATGTTCACTTTTCATATGTAATACCATGCGATAAATTGAGTGACATCATTCTCGTGGATCTAGCTCGTTCCATTCATGAGAAAAGATACTTTAGTAATACTTTTGTATTTGAACGCCAATTGTTATTTATCTGCTATAAGAATAACTTATTTCTCCATCCACAACGCTTGGCGAGATTGTGGCGCCGAATTTGGCGGAATGTCGCCAACTTGGCGACTTTTTTAAATGTTGTCAAATTAACGAAAATCTCACCAAATGGATAAAAATGACACTAAATCAATGAAAATGATGACTAATTGTCGAAAATTCAATATCTTGGAAAGAATATTAGTATCTACTATATGAAAAACCTATTTTTTTACTGTAAAAGCAGTAAATTCATTACATTATATAAGGAAAATCATGTGTTGCCCACATCAGATTTTTTAATAAATGTGTTGTGTATTTTGTATTAAAAAAATTACAGGGTCATTGCCCAACAGGATATAAATTTCTGATTTTTCTAAGTTGAAAAAAAAAGATTTAAGAAATGCATTACACTTTTTATTTGTGTTAATAAACAAAATACATTGTATATCAGACACCACAATTAATATACCTTATAAACTTTATGAAATGAGTTTTAAAATGTTTACTAAATATTGTATTTTTAGAATCACATTTTTTTTCAATTTCTTGTCAATTTTCCAACTGGAGTAGCAATCTTGAATTATAAATTCGTCATAGTATAATTAGCAAATTTCTTTTTCTTAATAATCTTTTTCATTCATTATGAAATATCTTAAAATTGTTACCTTATCTTTGGCTTAGTTTCTCCATATGGCTGTGAATAAACAAGGGAAAAGAAAATTAAAAACCTATTAAGTAAAATAATTTTTATCTTTTCCTTTTAAATTCCTAACTTCTTTGCTTTTGGCTTTTCCATAAATGAACAGCTTTCTCAAAATTAAATTTACATTCAACATCTCCATTGCTTTCACAACTCAGTTTGGACCACATTTTTCTCACCCAGTCTGCTTCGTTTTTGAGTTCTGATTCAATTTTGAGATGAAAATCCTCTCTCGTACATAACTGTTGAAAGAGAAATAACCAATGCTATTTAAGCAAGTGCTGAAAATCCAGGGTACATTGGCGTATCATCTATTTTGGAGGATAAAATCAATTTGCAGAACTCATTTAATGTCATGCTAGGATTTCTACAATATAAAGACGGCATTTGAAAAATTCTTTTCGTAATTCCTCCTCTGTTACACCTAAGTATGTATTAGGAGGGGAAGAATTATAATGTTTCATTAACTTATTTAAATAGTCCAATCTAGACGCATTTGATGACATTGGACAGCTAGGATTTTAAACCGGATCAAAATTAGAAAGTAAATGCATCTTCTCAAAAGTTAATCTATCTTTCAAGCTTTCTACTAAATGATCTAAACATTTTAGTTTAGAATTTTTAAATTCTTTTTTAGAACTTGCACAAGCTGATAATTTGATATCCTTAAAATAATCAGTTGTTTTAAATGGGACGTTAAAAATTTGAACAAGTGCTTGCCACTTTTTGACTCCTCTTTCATAATGTCTAGCCGATTTATTGTTGAAAACAATTCATTTATAACTGTTGAAAATTCAATGTCATTACTTTGGAAGATTCGACTAACACGGTAAACTATTTGAAGTACATCTCTTGAGATGGAGAGTACCGCAACAAATCAGTCAGTGCAATGTTTTAACAAACTTGACCCTTTGTCTGTAGCATTGTATGAGTGTTTATTCTTAACGATATCAGTTAATGCTATCACCATATCATAACTCATATGGCAAGTATTAACAGCACGGCAAAGAGAGAGCCAACGAACAGTAGCAATCTCCTTTAACGACCTTATTGTAGATGTGTGGAAATAAACATACAGTGAACACATAGTTCTTTGTAAGTTTTGAAATAGGTCTATACCATTTGCAGCTTGTAATATGGCAAGTGCTAAATGGTGTGCAACGCAATGGTAGTGCAAAAGAGTTTGTGTCAGATCTTGAAGTTTTTTCCCATAACCTTTATTCTTGTCCATCATGACTGCTGCACCATCTGTAGCAAGACCAACTAATTTGGACATTTGCACATTTTTCTCTTTGAAGAAATGGATCAATACACATTTTAATGCATCAGAATTACATCCTCCACAAAGTTTCAAGTTTGCCAAAAACTAGTACGTGGTTCATTATTACTTAGATATTTTGCATAGATTATGAGTTTATAATTCACAGGTAGACTCATCAATTAAAATGACTTAATTAATTGTAGAATTGTAGACTCATCAATTGTAGACTCATCAACTAAAATGAAAAAATAAGGACTAGTTTTAATATCACTTTCAAGCTCTGACTGTAAGATATCAGACACACTATATTGAATTGGTGTTATATAATGATAAGTTTATGTGCTGCTCCTTGATTGTTTCGTTACCACATGATTTCAACAAAAGCATTGCAGTCTTTCACCTGTGGCAGTTTCTCTTTGGCGAGCAAATAAATAGTTTTAAATACTGTCATATCCCATTATGAAACAATACTGTTTAATTTTTCAATGGCAAAATACATGACTTTTGCATCTTTTTGCTTATTTAAAGCAACTTTATGTTCCATTGTTTTTTTTATGCCTTACTAAAGTATTCCTTTGGAAGTAAACAGAGCCATTGTTTGTCATCACAACCTTCATGTTGACTTTCTGACAGATTTTGCAAAGAATAAGATTTGTGTCCTCATCATGCATTATCCAAGGGAACTCGCGATATCATTTTGGTGAAATTTTGTCATATTTTGTCCGCTTACTCCAGCGCTATGACATTTTATGTGTCGATATATTACCTACAAAAATGGTGTTCGTACGAAAGTTCTTAAGCATCTAATTAACTATATAAGGAAAGGCCAATGAGGGCATACGTTAGGTTTATTCAGGGGTCTCACTGATGATCGCCATTGTCGCATTTTGTGAAAGAAAATTCAGTTTGGCGATTGCAAAATATTTGGCGATTATGGATTCTGCCGATGTTGAAATCAAACATCTTGGTATGGTACTCGTGGTATAATAATTGTAATGTATACTACTATGTGTCTTTTCCAAAACAATGATCTTTTGAATGTAAGAATTTATAATCAAACTTTCAAATGAAAAGTCAAATTTTGCAAATCAAATTTTTCAAATGAAAAGTTAAATTTTTCAAATGGAAAGTCAAAATAAAATTTGGCGAATAAAAACTCTATTTGGCAAAATTTCGTTTGGCAAATAGGTTGGCAAAATTGATTAAAATTCCGGAGCAAGCCCTGGGTTTATAGTAAACTGACCATGCGGATCGAATAAAAGGGATTGCAGAGCCCCTAGTACAGAATGTAAACAGTCAGCATAACGAACTAGTCGTCGCCAACTTAGTGACTTTTTCAAATATTGCCAAAGTAACAAAAATGTCGCCAAATTGATAAATATGTCGCCAAATGAGAAGCAATGTTTTGCAAATTCTGATTTCCGCCATATGACGGGCATACATACATTTTAGTATCATAATAATGATAAGCAATCTGTTCAATAAACAATCATTTTGTATATTTAATTTTATTCTGCAAAAGGGATTAAAACTTTCAAAACGCAAGACGGTACTTATTTTGAGGTAGTGTTTTTGAAATTATTTAGCTAATAACTAGATAAAGTTTAAATTGTGTGAGCAGCATATGATTTTTCCTATATATTAATTGATCTCTTTTTTTTTCTTATTTTTATAGTGGAATTTTTATTAATTGAATTAATATATATTCCTGTTTTTGCGTATAAAAATAACGTATGCGTAAAATTGTATCTAATTTCCAGTTTTTCAGTTATATTTAACTTTTTATGGTCAATTTGTTGTATTTACTGACATAAAATTGCAATTGAATGTATTAGATCAAGGCCATACGTGATTTCGTACCAATTATATCTCATCGTGAAATAAACGAAATAAATGATGCAAACGCGAAATATTATTCTGTAGTTTATGTTTCCTAATATAAAATATTTTGTTTAAAAATGAAAATGAAATCAGTTAAAACATCCCGCATTTCAATTAGTATCTTTGATTATGATTTAAATTGACAAGCATTTATTAATTAAAAGGACCTGACGCTTAAAAAATGTATTTTTGAAATCAAGTTATAAACTTTATGTTTGTTCTAGATAACCTTTGATACTGCAATAAAAAATCTGATGGGGGCAGCGTATGATTTAATGCAATGAATTTACTTCTTTCACAGTGAAAAAGTGATGTATTGAGATCCACGGCATAATGGTATTAAAGTTCAATTGAAAATTTGGCGCTTTTCCGGATGACAACATGTAAAGCTATTTCAAAGTACCCAATTAACTTATATTTCATGCAACACTAAATTGACAATTATTAATATTGATAGCATCCACAATAAGCAATATCGTCCATATATAAAAATATTTTAAATATTAATTCATCTCTTTGGTTTTATTTCCGTTAATCTAGCCTCTTTTTTGAAATTTTGACTACATTTTCGTCAATCTGGGATCATTTTGGCTTTATTTCGGTTAATCTAGTGTTCTCTATACTATATTTCCGTCAATTTGGAGCGACATATTACCAAGTTTGCGATATTTCGCTCAATTAATGGCCAAGTTCCCCAAATTTATTGCCAAGCATTACACACAGACGGAGAGGAGAGCATTTTTTTAATACATAAATGATTATTGGTGAATTGTTGGTCTTAAAAATTTTTTGATGATCATTTACGTAACGTTATTGAAGGTTAGGATTTTTTTTAAATTTCATTCGAAAATTGTCTTTCGAACATTTAATTGCGCTTAAAATCAATAGGCTTTCAGTATTCACAGATTGTAATATTTGTACCAAATTTCGTACTAAACGCTCTATTCGTTCGTGATTCATCGTATCCACAGTCTAACGGACATATAAGTAACACCCAGACACATACACACGCGTACGCACGTGCATGCACTCACGCACACACGCGTACGCACGTGCATGCACTCACACACACACATCACTTCAAAAACGTTCAATGCGAATTCAGAGCTGACTGAAGCGTGCTCTTTCTAGAATTCGAATTCGATTTTTCGATTCTGTCATAGTACTTTTCCTATACATTTTACTACGTAGTATGTAGGGAAAGTAAAAATCGCTAATAACAATTTGCGTATTTACTTCTTTGTCTATTAAATGTTAATAAAATATCTGAAAACATATTATTCGTTTCTGTTTTACATTTTGCATTTTAAGTCTTATACGAGTATATTATGAAAGATTGTACTTCTATTTAAATATTTAGGAAAGCTTTTTCAAAATTACATTATTTCTGAATTTACAAAATAATAATAATAATAATAATAATAATAATAATAATAATAATAATAAAAATAAATAAATAAGAAAAAAAAAAAAAAAAAAAACTAAATATCTGAGTGGGTAAAAAAAAAAACGCACAATGTTATGCTATGTATATGTTTAAAAAAAATAAAAATATTTAATTTTCGAAAATGCTTAAAAATTTTCTGTTATTAAAATGAAAACAAATATTTTAATTTTGATGATGGAATTTTATTTGCATTTCTTGGCGATCGCCAATACGTTAAACCATAAACGAAGTAGGAACTCATTCCTATCTTTGCGTTAAACTTGGCAAACATTAATTCCCTCCCAGAGCAATTACAGAAATTCGGATGATCTTCAGATGTGGCGGGCTGGGTTCTTAAATAATAAATTAGTTGCATTATAAATTAGTTGCATCCCTACCAGTAAATTTATGCTCTTACTACGTCTGAATGATATACCCACCTTGACAACTCAATAGAGTATATCGATAGACCTCCACACCCAGGACTTTATCTTAGCATCTGAGTTGTCACAGAGACTGCCGACGGTATCCCTGTAGTTGATGAACAGACCTTTGCTGTCTGGTGACCAATTTGTAAATGGTCTAGCAATAGAACGAACGAAAATGTTACCTATCTGTTTGGTTATATATATAATCACTACTACCTGTTTCAATAAATATTGTCAGTATGGTCCAGCTATATAAAATAGTTAAATAGAAGGAACACTTGGGAATTTCTGAAATTATTTTTGATTTGGTTTGTAGAGTCCGTTAATATATTTAGAAAATGTCAATCTTGCTGTTTGGCCGCCCCCTCATACATCAGGGCCTGGAGAGTGATATTCTTCTTTGCCCACCCTCGCTACGTCACTGATTTCTTCTTTCATCGCTTCCTGTCCGGTTTTTATTGCTACTTGTTCGGCTTCCATAGTTTCTGCCTTCTCTTCTTGTCTGACCTTCATTGCTTTCATCCCTTCCTTTATAGCTTCTTGTCCGGCTTTCATTGCTTTCAACTATTCCTTTATAGGTTCTTTTCCTGCTTTCATTTCTTTCATCTCTTCCTTTATAGCTTCTTGTCCGGTTTTCATTGCTTTCACCTATTCCTTGTTAGCTTCTTGTCTGGATTTCATTGCTTTCATCTCTTTCTTTACAGGTTCTTTTCCTACTTCCATTAATTCCATCATCTCGCTCCATTACCGCTTGATCAGTCCCAGAAGTGCTGCTTCTGACGCCACGTTGTTACGACGTATCCTCTGAAATCGCGAGTGTACTCTCAAGATACAAGAATAAATCCAAATTTCTAGATAACTAACACGTTTGTTTACAAGTATAGCGTAAACAGGAACAATATACAGCAAAATCTCAATAATTATCTCCCAAGATCACTAAACAACTGTCAGGTGCAGTAAAACAGAAATTGCTTCACTCATTTCACAATACACAGATACTGTTCTTAAAACACTGACATATCCCATAAGTCAATTTATCTCGTATCACATCAACTGCTCTCCAACGGGGCAACGACTCCTGTTATATACTCTCCATAGAATCTTCCAGAAGAGGCTGGAATCTCCAAGAATATTCATTACTTCTGGAAAGATTTAGTACCGTCTGAAAATCGCTAAAATGGTAATAAATCACCAAATCTGGAAACCCTGCCCCCAAGCATTCAAATATGGCAACCCTACATTGACGTTATAGGAATGGCTGCCTATCAAAGTGTTTTTCCCTTCTGGTTTTCAAAAGAACCTCCAGTGAAGGTGTCTGCATGTTCGTAACAATATTTAAATATCTTAACAAATTAGTGAAGTAGCGGTCAATTGCTCAAAATTAAGATTGGTGAAAATTTACGAAACCCTACATAGTACCTATTAATGCCGCAAACAGAGGCCGCACATAGCCAGCCAAAAAATAGGGATTTAGAAGTATGTTTTATTCCCCTAATGCTTTCATTTTGTTAGATGCACCCTAGGAATTTGCTGTTAGTAGATCCGGCTATGTGGATGGATTTTGCATTAAATCAGAGTGGATTTTACAAAAAATTTAAATTTGATTTACAAAAGTGACCTGTCTTATTCACTAGTTTCCACAGCTCAATCAAATTTTTTTCCTCAAGAAATGTTTGAAATTTTGCAAAAAGAACCCTTATTTTAATGCCGCACATAGCCAGCTGGTGAGGTCTGGAGGGCAGAGATCGAACTAGAATTTTTCCAGAAAAGTAAAAATACTCCCTGACTTGATATGAAGGAGTATTTTGCTTTCCAGAGGAGTAATTTTTAACACATGTACAATTACCCTCAAATTCTCATATATTACTTTCCTTATATACATAATGTATAAGGAAAGTATTGTGACGGGGTCGAAAATTCGAATTCGAGTTTTCGACGGGAGAGCACGTTTCAAGCATCCCTGATCACGAATCAAGCATTTTTGAAGTGATGTCTGTGTGTGTGTGAGTGAAAGTATGTGTATGTATGTGTGTGTGTGTCAGTGAGTCTGTGGAGACGATAACTGACGAACGAATGGACCGATTCGAACGAAATTTGGTACAAAAATCATAACCCATAAACACTGGAAGCCTATTGTTTTTATACGCAATCGAATGTCCAGAACCCACCTAAATTTTCAAATGAAATTTTGAAAAAATCGTCAAAAAAATCAAAACCGCTAATAGAGTTCCGTAAATAGACATTTCTTATGTAATTTTTTATTAGAAAACGATTGACATAAATTTTAGAAAGCTAACATAAACCGTTCTCGAGATATTGCACATTTTTCAAAAAAAATTTCAAAAAGTCATATAAAAAATATATATATTTCCTATTGAGAAACATGTTCACTTTTCATATGTAATACCATGCGATAAATTGAGTGACATCATTCTCGTGGATCTAGCTCGTTCCATTCATGAGAAAAGATACTTTAGTAATACTTTTGTATTTGAACGCCAATTGTTATTTATCTGCTATAAGAATAACTTATTTCTCCATCCACAACGCTTGGCGAGATTGTGGCGCCGAATTTGGCGGAATGTCGCCAACTTGGCGACTTTTTTAAATGTTGTCAAATTAACGAAAATCTCACCAAATGGATAAAAATGACACTAAATCAATGAAAATGATGACTAATTGTCGAAAATTCAATATCTTGGAAAGAATATTAGTATCTACTATATGAAAAACCTATTTTTTTACTGTAAAAGCAGTAAATTCATTACATTATATAAGGAAAATCATGTGTTGCCCACATCAGATTTTTTAATAAATGTGTTGTGTATTTTGTATTAAAAAAATTACAGGGTCATTGCCCAACAGGATATAAATTTCTGATTTTTCTAAGTTGAAAAAAAAAGATTTAAGAAATGCATTACACTTTTTATTTGTGTTAATAAACAAAATACATTGTATATCAGACACCACAATTAATATACCTTATGAACTTTATGAAATGAGTTTTAAAATGTTTACTAAATATTGTATTTTTAGAATCACATTTTTTTTCAATTTCTTGTCAATTTTCCAACTGGAGTAGCAATCTTGAATTATAAATTCGTCATAGTATAATTAGCAAATTTCTTTTTCTTAATAATCTTTTTCATTCATTATGAAATATCTTAAAATTGTTACCTTATCTTTGGCTTAGTTTCTCCATATGGCTGTGAATAAACAAGGGAAAAGAAAATTAAAAACCTATTAAGTAAAATAATTTTTATCTTTTCCTTTTAAATTCCTAACTTCTTTGCTTTTGGCTTTTCCATAAATGAACAGCTTTCTCAAAATTAAATTTACATTCAACATCTCCATTGCTTTCACAACTCAGTTTGGACCACATTTTTCTCACCCAGTCTGCTTCGTTTTTGAGTTCTGATTCAATTTTGAGATGAAAATCCTCTCTCGTACATAACTGTTGAAAGAGAAATAACCAATGCTATTTAAGCAAGTGCTGAAAATCCAGGGTACATTGGCGTATCATCTATTTTGGAGGATAAAATCAATTTGCAGAACTCATTTAATGTCATGCTAGGATTTCTACAATATAAAGACGGCATTTGAAAAATTCTTTTCGTAATTCCTCCTCTGTTACACCTAAGTATGTATTAGGAGGGGAAGAATTATAATGTTTCATTAACTTATTTAAATAGTCCAATCTAGACGCATTTGATGACATTGGACAGCTAGGATTTTAAACCGGATCAAAATTAGAAAGTAAATGCATCTTCTCAAAAGTTAATCTATCTTTCAAGCTTTCTACTAAATGATCTAAACATTTTAGTTTAGAATTTTTAAATTCTTTTTTAGAACTTGCACAAGCTGATAATTTGATATCCTTAAAATAATCAGTTGTTTTAAATGGGACGTTAAAAATTTGAACAAGTGCTTGCCACTTTTTGACTCCTCTTTCATAATGTCTAGCCGATTTATTGTTGAAAACAATTCATTTATAACTGTTGAAAATTCAATGTCATTACTTTGGAAGATTCGACTAACACGGTAAACTATTTGAAGTACATCTCTTGAGATGGAGAGTACCGCAACAAATCAGTCAGTGCAATGTTTTAACAAACTTGACCCTTTGTCTGTAGCATTGTATGAGTGTTTATTCTTAACGATATCAGTTAATGCTATCACCATATCATAACTCATATGGCAAGTATTAACAGCACGGCAAAGAGAGAGCCAACGAACAGTAGCAATCTCCTTTAACGACCTTATTGTAGATGTGTGGAAATAAACATACAGTGAACACATAGTTCTTTGTAAGTTTTGAAATAGGTCTATACCATTTGCAGCTTGTAATATGGCAAGTGCTAAATGGTGTGCAACGCAATGGTAGTGCAAAAGAGTTTGTGTCAGATCTTGAAGTTTTTTCCCATAACCTTTATTCTTGTCCATCATGACTGCTGCACCATCTGTAGCAAGACCAACTAATTTGGACATTTGCACATTTTTCTCTTTGAAGAAATGGATCAATACACATTTTAATGCATCAGAATTACATCCTCCACAAAGTTTCAAGTTTGCCAAAAACTAGTACGTGGTTCATTATTACTTAGATATTTTGCATAGATTATGAGTTTATAATTCACAGGTAGACTCATCAATTAAAATGACTTAATTAATTGTAGAATTGTAGACTCATCAATTGTAGACTCATCAACTAAAATGAAAAAATAAGGACTAGTTTTAATATCACTTTCAAGCTCTGACTGTAAGATATCAGACACACTATATTGAATTGGTGTTATATAATGATAAGTTTATGTGCTGCTCCTTGATTGTTTCGTTACCACATGATTTCAACAAAAGCATTGCAGTCTTTCACCTGTGGCAGTTTCTCTTTGGCGAGCAAATAAATAGTTTTAAATACTGTCATATCCCATTATGAAACAATACTGTTTAATTTTTCAATGGCAAAATACATGACTTTTGCATCTTTTTGCTTATTTAAAGCAACTTTATGTTCCATTGTTTTTTTTATGCCTTACTAAAGTATTAATTTGGAAGTAAACAGAGCCATTGTTTGTCATCACAACCTTCATGTTGACTTTCTGACAGATTTTGCAAAGAATAAGATTTGTGTCCTCATCATGCATTACCCAAGGGAACTCGCGATATCACTTTGGTGAAATTTTGTCATATTTTGTCCGCTTACTCCAGCGCTACTTAATTTGATCTTCTTGTTGGTCTCATGCTGTGTGAAAGAAAGTGTAGAAAGCAATGCATGTGGCTCGCATACTGTCTGGCTCAAAGGATTTGAACTTCCGTAGTCGTTAACTTTTTTTATTCGTAGCTTTTCGCTTGAAAAAATCTTTCATAGTTTTTGACGGATCTCTAGCAGAACTCGTCATAATTAATTTCAATGTGCAACATTTATATGCAAAAATTCAAAAATACGAGTTTACCAAATGCCTCATAGTCAAAGTGAGTAAAAATATATGCAACAAAATCAAGTTGCAGAGAGAAATCAATTGGATGGGATTGGTTTTTTTGCTCTTTCGTCACCAATCCTCTGGCTGCAGTCTACTTCTCGTGTACTTAATTTGATATTCTGCAGACGATGTTCTTACCGATTTTCTTACCATCCTCTAACTCCATGCGTACATCAATTTGATGTACGTTTAACTTCCTGAAAAAAGCGCGATGTGCAGAAGGATAAAAATAAACTTTTGTTATGGTGAATTTATAACGATGTACGTGATGCCGGATGAAATAAGAGATTGCTTATTTTTAGGCTAAATCTGTTTAAGTTGCGATTCTAAAATATATTTTTTTTATCTTTTTTGTTTACAAAATCGATGTTCAAAAATACGCATTACTTAATTTATAAAGCGTATTTGCTTATTTTATAGCGTGAAATACATATATAAAGGCGTTATCTCGACCTCCGCTGGAGGGGTTTATTTACAAGCCTAATCTACTTATTAACGGTTACGGTCTTGTTTTGCGTAGCTTTCTGGAACACGTCTCTATAATATCAACGTTATTCTGATGAATCATATTCATTTATTATATATAATAAACTTTTAAAATATTATCGATTTATATTAACAGTACACAACATATTTTAGCTTTAATAATTTGTAATCTCCTACTTTGTGGGAAGATAGAATAAGCATCTGTTTTGGGATAAGTACTGTCTATCCAAATGGCTGCACTGAAAAAAAGTTACCAATGACCTGTCAATCTATGAATAAAATAAAATGAAATATTGGCTTCAAATGACAGAATTAGTCCCAATGTCCCAATATGATGTCCACGCATCAATTGTCCACGTATTAATTTTCGTATTTTTCCTGGATCATTTTAGTATCTGCGAAAATAGTGATTTCGAATGTAGTCACCTGTTTAAAAATTTGTCCCCGTCCTTCATATTTATTGAAGTAAAAACTATTTCAGAGCCTACCAAAAAATTTCGGAAGCAAAAAATGGGCGTGGAGAAATGTGGGCGTGGTTATGTGCACACATGATACATGTGCCGACTATTCACAATTGAATCTTGAAGATATTTTCAAATTAATGCTAATTTTCTGTAATTGAACATAATTGTTAGGATTTTTAATTTACTTAATTTCTGTTAAGAGGAAGGGTCGCCGTATCCATTGAACTTCTATACAGAATTAAATTGCAAGGCTTTACAATTCTTAGATGATACATATATATATATATATATATATATATATATATATATATATATATATATATATATATATATATATATAATAAATAAAATTTGTGATGACAATTGTAAAATAGCACATTTTATAGAATTATTTAATACTGCAACTAATAATGCATATTCATCCAAATTCGTAATTAATGATATCAACTCAGTGTATCAACTACCACTCGATATCATCCAAGACAACATGCCCAATTATGGCAGCTGCCAAGTTATATTTAAAAAAAATTATTATTATTAATTATGTGATTATATAAAAAATAATAATTATTATTATTAATTATGTGATTATATAAAAAATACTAATTATTATTATTAATTATGTGATTATATAAAAATGAAATATAATAAAATCAAAAAATAGAAAGTAAGATACGTAAATATTTAATATTTTGAAAATTATTTTTGCTAAAAATATCCAACTTTAGCCAGTTTGTAACAAAGATTTGAGTCCCGTTATAATGATGTTAGTGACATACTCGTTTATTCATTTCTCCTCTGAATCACTTTTATAGTAAGATTATTCATCTATGATTCCTGTTCATCCTGTTTACCTTTTATTAGTTATGGTTGTCCTATCTCCAACTCTAACTCCCTGGATAAGTTTCAGTGGAAGTCCCTTCAGCTATTTGTTCCCCATTGTTCCATGGTTTATTTTCTTCTTCTCCTTCTCCCAGATGCATCTCAACTTTTTACATTCAGTTACAACTTGTTTCATTCCGTTGCTCGCCTTCACAGCCAGTGTATACAGGTTTTCTGCCTCATGCTTCATGGTAATACTTGATTTCTTAATAATGCTTCAATTTTTTCTTCTATTAATGCTTGTAGTCAGAGTTATGGTATATAGTAACTTTCTATTGCCATATCTGAAACAAGCATTTGTTTGGGTTAATTAGGGTTAGATACTCAAACCTGATGAAGAATCTAGCCTAATTAACCTCCAAATTAAGCTAGTGCTGTTCATTTCTTGTTTTATCATTGCAGCCATGATTTAACTGCTTTGGTGATTTTATTGTTTTAATGTTTCGCAATTACTTGGAATTGGTTATTATTCTATGTTTCTAATATATATATATATATATATATATATATATATATATATATATATATATATATATATATGTATATATATATATATATATATATATATATATATATATATATACACACATACTGCTGGACAATTGCTAAGAACGGATGACACTATCACCCATAACAAGCACAAAATGAAAAGAAGCAAAATGTGGAAAATTAGAATAATTGCGGGATACAGTAAGAAACGGTGTGCGTATGCAAATTTTTTATTTCCACGCCTGTTAGTTACGTGATAGCGCTGATAAGAGATTTAAAGGATTTGACGCGTGTGTACAGTTGTTGTTCCAAGGGAAAGTTTTACGGGAAAGTCTTAATTGACGAACTTGAAATTTTCGGTATGTCTTCTCGATATCACTTAGATGATTTTATGCGTGGTCGTATTACTGAAAAGATCGAAGAAGGGCGAAAAATAACAGGTGTTGCCAGAGAGTTCGACATCGCCCACAGCGTTGTTTCACGGCTGTGGCAAGCATTTAAAACAACTGCAATGTATAGCAAGTGCCACGGGGAAGGTCGTGTTAGAAGTACGGCGCCTGCAAGAGACAGGTACATTGTCCTATCGGCAAAAAGGGGCCGTAGCACAACAGCTCAGCAGGTGCAAATCAGTTTCTTGCTACCACAGGACAGCGGATCTCTCAAAAAACTGCAGCCAGACGTTTGGGAGAAGGAGGACTATACGCCCGCAGACCTCTTGTGTGTGTCCCATTGTTCAGACTGCACCGTACCGCCCGTTTGCAATGGTGTCGTGAGCATTGCAATTAGACCGAACAGAACGGGGCTTGCGTATTATTCTCAGATGAGAGTAGGTTCAGTCTGTCATCGGATTGTAGACGCCAACTGATCTGGCGTGAGAGTGGTACTGCTTATCGTACAGAAAATAGTCAGGAAAGGGACCGATATCTGACATGCAGTATCATGGTATGGATCGGCATCATGATCAATGGCCGCACACCCCTGCATGTGGTTGCAACTGGGACAATGACCGACCAACCATACATTGATGAAATTCTACTGCCTCATGTTCGCCTTTTCCTTGGTGTTGTCGGTGATAAATTTGTTTTCATGGACGACAACGCACCATGTCATCGAACGCTCGCTGTTCAGCATTGTCTAGTCAGCGAGGGTATTCAATGCCTCGTATAGCTAGCACGTTCCCCAGATCTAAACCCCATTGAAAATGCTTGGAATGCTTTGGAGAGGCGACTTGCTGGTCGAAAATAACCTCCAACAATCAAGAACACCCTCATCCGTGAACTGACAGAGGAGTGGGATAACTTGCCTCAACAGATGCTGGATAATGTTGCGCAAAACATGCCACGACGTGTGGAATGTTGAGTCGTATTCCACGTTGGACATATCCCGTACTGATACCTTTCTTAAAGGTGCCTACTGTCGTTCATATGCATTTTTCCATTTCTCTGTACACAGCATCAAATGAACACCTTTGTCCTTTCAGATGTTTCAAAACCTTCTGTATTTTCCAGAAGAATAAATGATCTTTATTCTAATGTCCGAACAGTGCGGCAACAATATTTTATTCTTATATATATATATATATATATATATACTTTATGTATCAAACTGCTTACAGATTATCATCAATAATATTAAAGAAAGCGGCAATAAACTCAAAAAGATTTTAGTTTCTTATTGTGTTCTTTTGCGTGCAACAGATAAATAAAAATCTCATTCAGTATGTTAAAATAAACTATGAATAAATGTAAACTATGAATAAATATTAACTATATCTGTTGTATTATCAGTGAATTGTATATTATCTGTAAATTCTGTTGATGGCAAAAGTTAGATTATTTATCAGTAGATATATCTAGCAGTTAATAAATCAAAGTTATTTAACTTTCAATGTATCAATAAATGGTATCATGAAACGCACAAACTTTGCAATCTTATCGATCAATGTATCTAGATAATCATCATTTATCACTTTGTCTTATCTTGATAGTTATCGAATCTGTCACTTTGATATGTTTGTATCTAAT
This sequence comes from Amaurobius ferox, assembly GCA_951213105.1. Lineage (NCBI taxonomy): Eukaryota > Metazoa > Arthropoda > Arachnida > Araneae > Amaurobiidae > Amaurobius > Amaurobius ferox. Next base: position 81,884,158 of record OX578144.1, read on the forward strand.
ACGATGAATGAGTGAATTTATATCATATTGATAGGAAAGTGCATATTTATATATCAATTTATGTTTCCTCGTATAGAGATAGAGCCGGATTTGCATTATTGGCGCCTTTAGGCAATATATTTGCACTTCCTTTGTCGAAAATATAGGGATTTAGAAGTATGTTTTATTCCCCTAACGCTCTCATTTTGTTTGATGCCCCTAGGGCCTAGGCATTTGCTGTTAGTAGATACGGCTATGTGGATGGACTTTGCATTAAATCAGCGTGGATTTTACAGAAAAATTAAATTTGATTTACAAAAATGACTTGTCTAGAAATTCTATTCTATTGTCTAATTCTATTGTCTAGAAATTCTATTCACTAGTTCCCAAATCCCAATCAAATTTTTTTCCTCAAGAAATGCTTGAAATTTGGCAAAAAGAAGCCTTATTTTAAATATTTTTTGTGCTATCGGAGAGTAAAATTTAATAATTTAATTTTGAAAGAGAAATAATTAAAATCAATATTCTATGCCAAATACAAACCGATTTTCATTAACCCAGACGAATCTAATCCAACCATACCTCTGATTCTGTGAAAGAAGCAATTTCAATAAGTAGAGTAACTCATTGAAAAAGGGAGTTTAAAACACAAGTCGTTTTTTATCATCCAATCTCTGAGTATCTATCATATTGATTTAAAGAAAACAAAAAAGATTAATAATGCATAAAGTATTGATTATGAAACACTTTTCAACTGAAATGCAATTTTATTTAAACATCTTTAAAATGCGATACATTCAGCGCAGATATTTTTTACGTTATCACAGTACTACAATAATTTATTTTACTTGGAAACTTAAAACCATGGAGGTAAAAGTAAGGAGTTAAAACTTCTTATTAAGAAAATACCAATATCGTTTGAGATAAAAATTCAGGTGGCTCTGGGATAACATAAGTAGCCCTGCACTGTATGCTTTCCTATGGCGAAAGGTCTAAAATATTTATTTAAACTGCCAATTTTGTAAAAATAAATTATTAACGCAATGCAGAGTAGAACTCAAACAATAAAGGATATTCCTACGTATTCAAAGTTATTTAATTTTTCAATTTAATTTGATCTCCATATATTCTGTATTCTATCCAACAACCATGAACAAATATTGGTTAATTATACTCATAATAAGGAAACTTTTATTTTAAAAATAATCAAAAATACATATGCTATATACTACGCCTTTTTGTTGTGTCAACTAGCAATAACTGCTACTTTACTAACGCTAGCGACAGCTAGCTATAATTCTCAAAGCATTATGGCATTTTCAAACGTTTCATCCATAGGAGTTTTATTTCCTTCTTTCAAACTCCATGCTTAAAACTTCATCAAAAAAGGCAATGCTATAAAATCGTTTGCTTCTCTATGTAAAATCAATGAATGTTTCATTCATATCACTTATATTCCAGACCTTAAAGCTAAATAATTTTGCGTTAAAAAATTCATCAATTCTTAAACAACTCATCTCACAGCTTGATTTGTTTACATTCTGCATGCGTTGAAATTAGGCTTCGTTGTAGAAATAATCAAAGTTTAGTGATCATTTAAAATAAATAATATTGTAATTCCATAGGTACAGAATTTAGATACACAGATAGTATGTAGAAATAAAGCGGTTTTAGAACTAATGCAACACTAAATAAAAATATAAACGTTCCTTAAAAATCACGATTTTCACTAAGCGAAAAACAAATGGATGCCGTATTTAATGTCGCAATGAGTCACGTGATCTCTTCATGTAATATGGGTGTTGTTGTTGAGACCCAGACCGTCCGACCTACCAGAAAGGTGTAAGGTAACTGTATGGACGGCCGGGAAGTGCCACCCAATTTAGACCGGAACCCAGTGGGGGAGGCATCCACAGGGACCGTACCCTCCTTCCCCTACCACCAACCTCTCGGAAGGACTTACGGACCCACATGTTTAACGTGATCGTACTCCGCATGAACACGGCGGCATTTTGTGGTAGCGTGCAAATCTAGCGCGCAAACCACGGGGATATGTAATATGGGTGTAATTATTAATTTAATTTTTATTTAAAAAACTACTTAATATATTTAGAGGAAATTTCTTTTTCACATTTTACGTTATAATTTGAATATTTACTGAAATTTTCAAAGCAATTTGTGAATTTTAACTCCGCTTAAAAAATGTTTAAAAAATTAGGTCCCATAGGGTTCAATGTGTTTCGTTTTTTCAACCCGGGTTCAATTCAAAACTAATTGGGTGATATTATTCTCACACATTCCCATATGTCCTATAGACCGTCTCAACAACATACTAAAATTTCATTTTGATAAAGTCATTTTTACGGCAGTTATCGTGCGAACGAACAGACAGAATGAACAAAATGAATGAAGTCATAAACACTTTAACACTATGTTGGAAAGTGTTAAAAAATGACGTCTGACACTTTCCTATATGAAGAGAAGAGCATCTAATAAGTCATTTTTAAAAAGGGTGGTTTGAAAATTTAGCAAATTAAATAATGATTAATTGATTACAGACTCGTGGTATGTTGATCGTAGCACTCTTTGCTGGACCCAATATTATCGTAGTCCAAAGTTTGAATCTTCAATATTCGGCGAAAACATTTTCAACATGGCGTTCAGAAAGAATTTTATTTGTAAAAACATTTTACATTTCACTATAGGTTTTTGCAAGTTTTACTTACTTATTCTTTAGTTTTGATTCTTGAATGATTTTGATTTTTGATTATTTTGATTTTGGTAATTTTTGAAATTTTTGACTTGTTTACTTTTATTTTTGGAATTTTCTATAAAGTTATTTTGTATGAATTCCGTATTACATAAAGATCAATCATTTTAATTTCATTTCCTTCATCAATTACTTTTGCTTGTATATTACTTTCCTTATGTACATAATGTATAAGGAAAGTATTGTGACTGGGTCGAAAATTCGAATTCGAGTTTTCGACGGGAGAGCACGTTTCAAGCATCCCTGATCACGAATCGAACATTTTTGAAGTGATGTCTGTGTGTGTGCGTCGCGTGTGTGTGTGTGTGTGTGTGCCAGTGAGTCTGTGGAAACGATAACTGACGAATGAATGGACCGATTCGAACGAAATTTGGTAAAAAAATTACAATCCGTAAACACTGGAAGCTTATTGTTTTTATACGCAATCGAATGTTCAGAACCCCCCCTAAATTTTCAAGTGATATTTTGAAAAAATCGTCAAAAAATCAAAACCTCTAATAAAGTTACGTAAATAGACATTTCTTATATAATTTTTCATTAGAAAACGATTGACATAAATTTTAGAACGCTAACATGAACCATTCTCGAGATATTGCACATTTTTAAAAAATATTATCAAAAAGTCATATAAAATAAAAAAAAATATTTCCTATTGAGAAACATGTTCACTTTTCATATGTAATACCATGCGATAAATTGGGTGACATCATTCTCATGGATCTAGCTCGTTCCATTCATGAAAAAAGATACTTTGAGTAATACTTTTTTATTTGAACGCCAATAGTAATTTATCTGCTGTAAGAATAACTTATTTCTCCGTCCATAGCGCTGGGCGAGATTTTGGCGATGAATTTGGTGGAATGTCGCCAACTTGGCGACTTTTTTAAATGTTGCTAAATTAACGAAAAACCCGCCAAATGGATAAAAATGACGCTAAATCAATGTAATTGACGACTCATTGATGGAAATTCAAATTCTTGGAGAGAATACAAATATCTACTACAAAAATAATATATTACTTTCCTTATATACATAATGTATAAGGAAAGTATTGTGACGGGGTCGAAAATTCGAATTCGAGTTTTCGACGGGAGAGCACGTTTCAAGCATCCCTGATCACGAATCAAACATTTTTGAAATGATGTCTGTGTGCGTGTGTGTATGTGTGAAAGTATGTGTGTGTGTGTGTGTGTCAGTGAGTCTTTGGAGACGATAATTGACGAACGAATTGACCGATTCGAACAAATATTTGGTACAAAAATCACAATCCGTAAACACTGGAAGCCTATTGTTTTTATTCGAAATCGAATGTTCAGAACCACCCTAAATTTTTGAATGAAATTTTGAGAATATCGTCAAAAAATCATAACCACTAATAAAGTCACGCAAATAGACATTTCTTGTGTAATTTTTCATTAGAAAACGATTGGCATAAATTTTAGAACGTTTCTCGAGATATTGCACATTTTAAAAAAAAATTATCAAAAAGTCATATAAAATAAAGAAAAAATATTTCTTATTGAGAAACATGTTCACTTTTCATATGTAATACCATACGATAAATTGGGTGACATCATTCTAGTGGATCTAGCTCGTTCCAGTCATGAAAAAAGATACTTTGAGTAATACGTTTGTATTTGAACGACAATAGTCATTTGTCTGCTGTAAGAATAACTTATTTCTTCGTCCATAACGCTTGGCGCGATTTTGGCGACGAATTTGGCGGAATGTCGCCAACTTGGCGAATTTTTGAAATGTTGCCAAATTAACGAAAATCTCGCCAAATGGATAAAAATGACGCTAAATCAATGAATATGACGACTAATTGTCAAAAATTCAATATCTTGGAAAGAATATTAGTATCTACTATAAGAAAAACCTATTTTTTTACTGTAAATGTAGTAAATTCATTACGTTATATAAGGAAAGTCATGTGTTTCCCACATCAGATTTTTTTTTACTGTAAAAGTAGTAAATTCATTGCATTATATAAGGAAAGTCAAGTGCTGGCCACATTAGATTTTTTTAATTTGACGTGGAATATCTTCTTAGAATGGGAGATCTTCGTCTTGATGAGACATTTGCATATTAAATTAAGAAACTCAGATGTACAAGGCCAACTCAGGGAAATTTACTTGAAAAAAAATTTCTTGATGAAGGAGGGTGGTGGATAGTTGAGACTTTAATCCGCCTTTTAATACGCTTTTTCCCATTTATAATAATACACCGTCCCTTGACGAGTTTAGCATAGTTAATTAAAACTAAATTCCATACTCAACGTACAGAAAATTCCATACTCAACTTACAGAAAATTCCATACTCAGCGTACAGAAAATCCTATAGAACAGTGTTCCATAGAAAAATCTATACAAAATAAATTAGAATTTTAAAACCTCTTCGTATAGCTTATAGATTTCTATAGAAGCTTATATAATTTCTCTGGTGTGCTATAGAGCATCATAGAGTCTGTATATTATATCTATAGACTTTTATAGAACGCTATCAAACATTTTAGTAGAGGTTATGGAATATTTTATTAACATGGGAAACCTAGCTAAGACATTTACTCATAAAACCTGTCTAAAGGAGGATTACCTAATTCATCCCATGTATGCTGTTATTTGAAATAGAAACGTCCCAGTTAGAAAGTGTTGTAATGGGTAAACACATATCTTTATATGTTCGAAAAGTTTTCTCTCTTTACAGAAAGGGAACAGGTAGGGCGTACCTCCCCAATGGGAGATGAGAGGACTAATGTTGAAAGGTTATATATAATTCCATGAAAATCAATAAGAAAGATATAGAATTTCTAGAATTATAGGATAGAGACTTAGAGAAAGACTATTGGTATAAGGAAAAGATAATAAGTATCTATAGAAATTCTATTTATATTTGTAATAGAAACTCCATACAGCTTCTGATATGAACGTTATTAGCTATAAATTATTGGTTGGGGGGGGGGGCGGAGGGAGATAAGAAAATAAAAGAAATGCTAAATTTTTATTTTTTATTTCGATATGAAATTTATCCACATTTATTTTCGTTTTAAATCTAAATTAGGGGAAAGCATCCCCTTCCTCCCCTCCGCCACCGGCATCCATGTTTCTGTAATTTATTTGGCTTCAACAGATTCCTATAGAAATTCTTTAATACTCCTACATCGGAAATCAACAATGATTTATTTCTATGGGTTTTCTGTAGATGTCCTGTAAAGAGTTCCAACAGATTTTCTATATGTGATTATAATACAGAGTCCATACGGGAGATATTGTGGTGGTTCTCCAAGATTCTATTAAAATTCCAATGTGTGATTTCTTATATAGAGAGGTTCTCCATATTTCAACAAAATCGTGCAAATCTTTTCCCATTGAAAGTTTGGCACTTTCTAAGAACATTCTACTCAACTAGAATTTCTAAAGCAATAACGACCAGTCAAAATAAAATATATCAATGATAATTTTATAAATTTGAAAATAAAAATCTGATGTGGGCAGCACATGACTTTCCCTGCAGACTTATATTCACGTTCTTTTTATTTTAATTAAATTTAATTGACTTTTAATTCAATTTTCGTTCTCATAACTGGACTTATTTTCGAATGTGACGTAGAGAGAATACGATAAAACTGAAATATCTCGAGAACAGCCAGTTTTAGTGTAATGGGGTTGGTCTTATACTTTTCTTCGTAAAAATTACGTATTGAAGAAGTATTTAATGAATATATTTGAAAATACGTAGTTTTTTATTTTAGATTTTTGCAGGCCATTTTGCAAAAAAAAGGCAGGTTATTTTTTTCCGAATCGTACCAAAATCTAATCAGCACCAGAATGATCTTCAAGTGACTTATCTACCGAATTTTGTGAAATTCGGTCAATTAGTTTTTCAGCTAGAGTGTATAAAAGCTTTTGCGGGCCATTTCGTAAAAAGAGGCGGATTCTTTTCTCCCGAATCGTACCCAAAACTACTCAGCACCAGATTCGCCCACAAATGACTTACCTCCCAAATTTTATGAAATTCCGTCCATTAGTTTTTTAGTTAGAGTGGATACAAAATTTGCACAGACAGACAGACAGACAGACAGACAGACAGACAGACACACACACACACACAGACGTCACGCTACAAATAGGTTTTTCGTATTCTAGGGGTCTCGAAACGTGTAGATCCGTGGAAAACTCGAGTTGCGGTTTTCGGCATGATTCCAATACTTTCCCTATAGATTACCATGTATTGCAGGGAAAGTAAAAATCTGCTGTGGGCAGCACTTGACTTTCCCTGCAGACTTATATCCACGTTCTCTTTATTTCAATTAAATTTAATTCACTTTTAATTCAATTTTCATTCTCATTTGATAACTGGACTAATTTTCAAAGGTGGCGTGAAGAAAATACGAAAGAAACTAGTATATCTCGAGAACGTCTAGTCCTAGTGTAATGGAGTTGGTCTTATTCCTTTCTTCGTTAAAAATTACGTATTAAACAAGCATTTAATGGATATATTTGAGCATACGTAGCTTTTTTGTTTAGATGTTAACAATTTTTGTGGGCCATTCTGCAAAAAAAGGCAGGTTATTTTTTTCTGAATCGTACCAAAATCTAATCAGCACCAGGGTGACTTATACGTGACTCATATACCGAATTTTGTGAAATTCGGTCCATTAGTTTTTCAGCTAGAGTGGATACAAGCTTTTGCGGGCCATTTCGGATAAAAAGGCGGGTTCTTTTATCCCGAATCGTACCCAAAACTAATCAGCACCAGACCTGCCCACAAGTGACTTACCTACAAAATTTTGTGAAATTCGGTGTATTAGTTTTTTAGTTAGAGGGGATACAAAATCTGCACAGGCAGACAGACAGACACACAGAGACACACACAGCCGTCACGCTAAAAATGGTTTTTTCGTATTCTAGAGGTCTCGAAACGTTTAGATCCGTCGAAAACTCGAGTTCCGATTTTCGACATGATTCCAATACTTTCCCTATACATTACCATGTATTGCAGGGAAAGTAAAAAAAAGAGGCAATATGAAGTTCGCTTCACTAGATGTTCGAACATCACGTTCAAACATAACGTCACGAAGGATTTTAGTAAAACTGCGTTAAGCACCCTCATTATATTGCACTTTGTTTAAAGCGGGTAGAAGGAGGAGGTGCGATTATATCTCAGATGTCTCTACTTTCAAGTTACAGCTATCATATAGCGAAGAGAAAATACTAAATAGTATGATTTTTTAAACTTATCGATATTTAATCGATAGGTTTTATAATCCATTAATAAGCAATCGATATCGAAATTATCAATTTTTCTCAACACTATACCCAACTACTGGTATGTACAACATATCATATCTTGTTATGTATTCACCTCTTGGCTCCGGTAAAAATTAGTACACATTGCTTTCAAAATTAATATGATCTAAAATTTTAGCAAGAATGATAGAATTAATGAATATGAACATTCAATTAGTCATTTGAAATATAAATAAAAAAAATCTGACGTGGGCAGGACATGAATTTCTCTGCAGACTTATATACGCATTCTCTTTATGTTAATTAAATTTAATTCACTATTAATTCAATTTTCGTTCTCATTTGGTAACTGGACTCATTTTCAAAGGTGGCGTAGAGAAAAAATGAAAATATCTCGAGAACGGCTAGTCCTGGTGTAATGGGGTTGGTCTTATTCTTTTCTTCGTTAAAAATTACGTATAAAACAAATATTTAAAGGATATATTTCAGCATACGTAGTTTTTTATTTTAGATTATGTCGAATTTTGCGGGCCATTTTGCAAAAAAATGCAGGTTATTTTTTCCGAATCGTACCAAAATCTAATCAGCACCAGGGTGACCTACAAGGGACTTATCTATCAAATTTTGTGAAATTCGGTTCATTAGATTTTCATCTAAAGTGGATAAACGCTTTTGAGGGCCATTTCACAAAAAATGACCGGTTGATTTATTCGGAATCGTACCCAAAACTAATCAGCACTAGATTCGCCCACAAGTGACTTACCTACCAAATTTTATGAAATTCGGTGGATTAGTTTTTTAGTTAGAGTGGATACAAAATATGCACAGACAGACAGACACACAGACACACAGACAGACACACAGACACACAGACAGACTCACAGACACACATACAGACGTCACGCTAAAAATAGTTTTTTGTATCTAGAGGTCTCGAAACGTGTAAATCCGTCGAAAACTCGAGTTGCGATTTTCGGCATGATTCCAATACTTTCCCTATACATTACCATGTATTGCAGGGAAAGTAAAAATCTGATGTGGGCAGCACCTGACTTTCCCTGCAGACTTATATTAACGTTCTCTTTATTTTAATTAAATTTATTTCACTTTTAATTCAATTTTCGTTCTCATTCGGTAACCGGACTTATTTTCAAAGGTGGCGTAGAGAAAATACGGAAAACTAAAATATCTCGAGAACGGCTAGTCCTAGTGTAATGGGTTGGTCATATTATTTTCGTCGTTAAAAATTACGTATTAAACGAGCATTTAATGGATATATTTGAGTATACCTAGTTCTTTAGTTTAGATTTTGACGATTTTAGTGGGCCATTTTGCGAAAAAAGGCAGGTTATTTTTTTTCGAATCATACCAAAATCTAATCAGCACCAGGGTTACCCACAAGTGACTTATCTACCGAATTTTGTAAAATTCGTTCCAGTAGTTTTTCAGTTAGAGTGGATACAAGCTTTTGCGGGCCATTTCGCAAAAAGAGGCGGGTTCTTTTATTCAGCAGGGAAAAGCAGGGAAAGTAAAAATGCGTCCGTGTAAAAACTAGTACCCGAAGTATCTTCTATCGTAAATGGAACGTGCTAGGTCCACGAGAATGATGTTAACTAATTTATTGCTTAATATTACATATGAAAAATATATAATATCTCGAGGACGGTTCATACTAGCGTTCTAATTTTTATGTCAATCGTTCTATAATTAAAAATTACATAAGAAATGATTAATTACGTAATTTTATTAAACATTTTGATTTTTTGATTATTTTTTCGAAATTTCGTTCGAAATTTTAGGGATGTTCTGAACATTCGATTGCGTTTAAAAATAATAGGGTGCCAATGTTCAGAGATTGCAATTTTTGTACCAAATTTCGTCTCTCCATTCGTTCCTGAGATATCGTCTCCACACACACACACACACACACACACACAGATCTCCTCTTTTATTAAAGTTAAACTTGGACATTTCAACATATTCTTAAAATATCGTATGCATTGTATATATAGTGTAACATCCTGGGAACTGAAAGCCTCAAAATAATAAACTGTGCTGGAGATGGCAGATTAATAGTTTCCAGAAATGCCTCAGATTCTGCTGGTATACAAAACTGTCATGGGAAGAGGGAATATCTTTCTCAACTACATCCATAAATTTTGGTCTTCTTGGAACACGGAGCGAACTGCACTTTCGAGGACCACACACATACAAGTATTGGCCTATTTTATGTGGAAGGAAAATGGTTGATCCCTCACATTTATGAACACTAAAAATGAGCTGCTTTAGATTTTGTATATAACATCAGAAAAGGGAATCTGAAGACAGCGTTTGTATAGTATATACCTATGGAGCAGAGTTAAAAAAATATTTGTAAACTATGATCTATCAACAGCGTAGAGAGAGAACTCTATTGAAAAGATAGAGGAGTTCGATTTAAGAATCCGAGGGTGGTAGTAGACCATCCTTCTGCAGCTCACGAACTAAATTTCAGTCGAGAGCCGATGCTAGTATGAATTTATTAAAATTTCAAATATGTAAATACTGTAAATAGTTTGTTTTGTAAATTAAAGTTTTATTACTTTCCTTATATACATAATGTATAAGAAAAGTATAGTGACGGGGACGAAAATTCGAATTCGAGTTTTCGAAAGGAGAGCACGTTTCAATCATCATTGATCACGAATCAAACATTTTTGAGGTGATGTCTGTGTGTGTGTGTGTGTCAGTGAGCCACGTGGAGACGATATCTTACGAACAAATAAAGTGATTTGAATGAAATTTGTTACAAAAATCACAATCCGTGAATACTGGAAGCCTATTGTTTTTAAACGTAATCGAATGTTCAGAACCCCCCCTAAATTTTCGAGTGAAATTTTGAAAAAATTATCAAAAAATCAAAATATTTAATGAAATTATGCAAATAACCATTTCTTATGTAATTTTTCCTTAGAAAACGATTGACATAAACTTTAGAACGCTAGCATGAACCGTTCTCGAGATATTGTCCATTTTTAAAATAAATTTATCAAAAAATCCCATAAATTAAGAAAAAATATATTAACTGTTGAGAAACATGTTCACTTTTCATATGTAATATCATGCGATAAATTGGGTGACATCATTTTCGTGGATCTAGCTCGTTCCATACATGAGAAAAGATACTCTGAGTAATACTTTTGTATTTGAACGTCAATAGTTATTTATCCGCTATAAGAATAACTTATTTCTCCATCCATAACGCTTGGCGAGATTTTGGCGCTGAATTTGGCGGAATGTCGCCAAATTGGCGACTTTTTAATGTTGCCAAATTCACGAAAATCTCGCCAAATTGATAAAAATGACACTAAATCAATGAAAATGACGACTCATTCACGAAAATTCAATATCTTGGAAAGAATATAAATATCTATTATAAGAAAACCTATTTTTTTATTGTAAATGTAATAAATTCATTGCATTATATAAGGAAAGTCATGTCCTGCCTACATCAGATTGTTTTTACTGTAAAAGTAGTAAATTCATTGTATTATATAAGGAAAGTCATGTGCTGCCCAAATCAGATTTTTTAAAAATTCGATCTGCTTTGAAATTTGACATGTGCCCCTCGGCATACAAAGCTACTACTGTACAATAGAGATATAATTTTCGTATATAAATTTTATTTTTCTAGTGTTACTTATCAATCATTAACAGCTATTCTATATTTAGCATATTTTATGCAGCAGTCTCAAGTGGTTGCATGTTATCGCTGCAATGCGTTGGAAACGGCAGAAATATTATTCCAATTTCTTCAGAAAATATTACAAGTGTAGAGTCCACTTTGACGATAAGAGTTTGCAATTCCGTCCTAGTAGCTCAACTGTAGATCGCCGAATGGCCAGTACAAATATCCATAGTTCAGTTCCCTGTTGGGGCAGCAAGGTTCTTTATAATGGCGCTCTAGCAAATCAAATTTGTAGGTTAGTGCAAAGATGTCAGAGGTCTTAAACTAACCCTAGTACAACTAGCAATGATTCATATGTAATATACATACCTAGTACAACTAACCCTAGTACAACTAGCAATGGACTATGGGATATTGAACGCGATTTCAAATCAAGAGGACAGCGACCATACAGAAAGCTAACTTGGAGGACAAAAATAGCACCAGGAGGCTAACTGAGGTAAAAATAGCAGGACATGATCAGTCAGATTGTCAGTTGCACGCCAATCTGATTTTAGAAGGTGGAGAATGCAGAGTCCACTTCGATAAGACCTTGCAATTCCCTTACAGTAGTAGTTCATATAGCGGTTTGGTAGCAAGGTTCTTTATACAGTTTCAAGGAAATCATGTGTATAGATTATTGCAATTTCACTAAAATGGGGCACGATTTTAGAATCTCACAGAATTTGATTTGGGTTTAACTATGCTTACAAATTATGCAGTAAATCTATTTATTTTTAACAATAAAAATAATTCAAGGATAATAAGCAAAACAATTTTAGAGCATATTTTACTGTGATCACCCCAAGGGTTGAAGGGAACATGTCCTTCTCAACCCATAAGCTATTGTTACTTTTACACTTATGAGTACGCATCAACTTTAAATAAATTAAGTGGTGTTCTGAACATAAGGCAAAATTCAATTATAAGACAGGAAACGAACGTATTCAATGATAAGTGGAACAGAAAGCTTTAAGTCTTTGATAAATGAATTAAATTTGCAAGGAAAACAAGAATAAATGTAAAAAATTTACATTTACATTTTGTTGACCAAAACCGGGTTTATTGATGTCCATTAAAATTAAACATAGCTGACTGTAACTGAGACAGCGGTAGAAAGGCAACAAATAATGTTGCCTTTCTATCTAATAATGGTTTAATTTATAAAAAAATGCTAGTGTCCTTTTTATCCCCCCTCTTTTCTATATGTTAATTTCTTTGATGCTCCTAACGTTGTATGTTGAGTGATTTTCTTCGTTGTGTATATTATTTGCTCTTTCTATTCTCTTATTCAATTTCTGATCAAGTGAAAGTGATATGTTGAATGAAGAATAAACTTTCAACTGAATAGATGTTGATGAGTCAGTTTTAGACGTATCTAATATATAAAAGGGAAAATTGAAGTACGACATGCTTCTGCTTCAATATCTCCTGAACCATATGATAGATTCTGAGGGTATTTTTTTTAAGTAATGAACCTGAGTCTAATAAATTTTCTGATGTAACTTTTTGTTTTCTCTACAGCGAAAGCGGATTAATGAGAATTAAAAACATGTTTCTGTCTGTCTGCTATGTGCTCTTATATCTCGAGTAATGGATATACATGCATTTTTTAATGATTTGTTAAGACATAAAGAAAGCAGGTTTATGGATACAAACAGTTCTGATTTTGTAATTATTTTTTGCATGAAATGGAAAACTCGAAAATATGTTTTCAAAAGTGAAAACTTGAAATACGCTTTCAAGCAAATTAACTCTTGAATACGCAAAATTATATAATAAAGCATTTTAAGCAATGAGGTAGAATTTTGAGAATGTATTAATACTGCTACCCAGCTACGAAATTAAGTAAGAGATTTTAGTCCCTCGAGCAAAATATGCATTTAGGAAAATTTGATTTCTTTAACTCTCTCTCTCTCTGTATATATATATATATATATATATATATATATATATATATTGCCACTGATGCCGTACTTGCGTGTGGCGGCGCCTTCAACAACGCCACTAGGAAGCTTTTTCTATCAGTCGCCACACAGCCCCCCTAAGTGGTATCATGGTTTGGGATGATATAACATTTGGTGGACGAACACCTTTGGTCCACATTTCTGGCAGTATCACGGCACAACAATACGTTTCTAACATTGTAAGACCTGTGGTACAGCCATATCTGTCAACCAGGCCTGGACTGTTTTTTCAGCAGGATAATGCAGGCCACATTCTTCACGGGTAACTATGAAAAGTCTACAAAGTTTGATATCCTGTTTTGGCCAGCATACTCTTCGGATTTATCGCAAATTGAGCATATTTGGGACATTATGAGTCGCCGATTAAGAGAACTCCCAATTCCAGCAAACCATGTTCAATTACAAGCCTGATTGCATGCTGTGTGGAATGTCATCCTTCAGCACACCATTGACCATCTCATTGACGGGATGCCTCGTCGTATTCAATCCTGCATAGCCGCTCGCGATGAGACTATTCTGTATTGATCTAATGTCAATAAAGTTCCATGCTTTCATTTTCCAGGTATGATTTTTTGATCATTTGCAAATCTACATGTTACAATTATATTCTGTAAATTTCATAAGGATACATCAATTTATTCATGGTGTTGCGATTTCAGTTGTGAGCAGTGTATTATTTGAATAATTGGTGCATACCTATTTTTTTATACCGAAACTAAAACCAACCACATTACTATAGGAAAAACCATTCTCGAGATATTTCAGTTCTGGGGAATTTTGGCGAGCTGGCGACATTTTAAAATGCCGTAAGTCTTCAAATAAAAAGAGAAAATACTTTAAACTGTAAATTGAATATACTTTCAAATAAGTATCCATTTTGTGTGTTATTTTGTGCTATAAAACTAGAATTCGTTCATTAAGGAATGAAGAAAAAGGAATCCATCTGTAGAGGTAGTCATGTGCTGCCAACTTCAGATTCTTTTATTCATAGTAAAATTAAACGATTTTTTTAATTCTGAGCTTAATGTAAGATAAGTGTTTAAAAATACATTAAGGAGGGTATCTAAATGGAAATTTGTAAATAAAAATATGCATGCAAAATATAATTCAGAGGTCATGATGGGCTATTAATGTTTTTGAAGGGGTATTATTTTCTTTTGCTTTATTCTTAAAGAGAATTTTAGATGCTTATAAAAATTGAAAACAAACATTACATTTTCTTCAAGCGTAAAAAAATTAATTATTATAATAATCTATTTCTTTTCTTTTTCTGGTGTTTAAAATATGATATTATATTTAAATAACAATTACACGAATATTATACATAAAATGTAGATAGTAATAGAACCCGCTTATGGGAGGTATTCCCAAAGTTAGACAACAGTCTAAATGTTTTTCAATCATGTGCTCGTCAACTTGGAAATTGCAGATATCTGCAATGGCAGCAAGAAAACTTGTCATGTGCCACAACTTTGCAAACATCTATGGCAGCAGACAAACTCATTTTACCACGTAGCTGGTTCACATATCTTAAAAATTGGTCTCATTCCATACGAGGCTGCAACGGCCAAGTTCATAGTAATAGAACCTATCTGTTGGGCGTTCCCAAATGTAGAATTACGCTCCCATTCAAAATGATAGCATCAACGGACTTGACTGAAATAGCAACAAGAGAACTTGCTATGCAGTGACGGAGCTTGGTTTGGTTGTGCCCCCCCCCGTAGCTTAAAGCATCTCACCCCTTTACCCCCCCTTCCACTTAAGCCTCATATTATCATTCAGTAATATTGCGCTCCCAAATTCGTACAAACTTCTTGTGCCTCCCTCCTGCATTTGCGGGGCTGTGGGTATACTATGTGTCTTCTATAGGCGTCTTCTGCGTCTATGAACTTGGTCATTGCATTTTCGTGTAGCCTGAGCTCAATTAAAAAAAATAAATTGATATCGGCTACATGGTAGGACAGGGTTTATAAGTTTCCATAGAGGTTTTCTAAATTGCGACGTATTTCAAGTTTTTCTGCTGCCACTGCAGATATCTTATATTCCATGCTGACGAAGGGTTGGCGTACACGAAAGACTTTTGCATCACTTTTCGCAACATGACACTCCAGTGGGAAGCTGAAATAATAAAAGGGATATGTATAATTTTATTTTAATAAATTTTGATTTTATACAATGAAGGAAAATATAATAAGGATTGTATACTATATGAGTAGTTCGAAATTCTCTGTACAAATTGATGTGAGGTAGGGAACATTAAAACAAATATTTTTATTTAATGAATGTATTTATATCCCCAGACCCCTTAGTGCAGTGTTTCTTTCAGGCGTACATCCGAAGGGTGTGTGTGTGTCTTAGACGGTTATTCGCCCGCGGAAGACGATTCGTCCGCTGGAGACATTTTATATTAACCAAGTTTCTATTTATGTAACAGCATTTAGATATATTTATATAGGAGAAATAGAAAACTTGCCCTTATCTAAAATTTCATTTGCCCCCCCCCCCGGCCAAAAGTCCTGAAGGAAACACTGCCTTAGTGCTAGAAGACGCTGTTGAGCCTGCAGAAATTGGCTATCTTTCTCCATCGTCATTCTTAAAGCGAACCTCGTACGTGTAAAATGGAGCATTTCACGGATGCTAAAATGATTGACACTTATCAGGGCCTGGATAGCGCATTGTTTTGGCGGAAAAGCCGGACGCAGTAGTCCAGTTTTAGATCCTCGATGACGTCCAAAGCAATCTCCGTGGTATGGGCACGATAAATTTGTGGGTCCGAAAGTCTAGTCAAGATGTGATGGTCTAGGAGAAAGATAGTACGGATGCTACACCCATTGGGTTCCGGTCTAAATTGGGTGTCTCTGTCCCAGCAATTCAAACAGATAACTTTACACCACAGGCACGAAACAGTGAAAGAACCAAAGGATGAAACAGTGATACATCAGAAGCTAAAGTAGTGACACATCAGGGGGTAAAACAGTGAAACATCAGAGAATGAAACAGTGATACATCAGAGGATGAAAGTGATACATCAGAGGATCAAACAGTGATATATCAGGGGATGAAGCAGTATACATCAGAGGATGAAGCAGTGATACATCAGAGGATGAAACAGAGAAAATATATTTTAAAGCAAACGTTTACAATTTCCTCTCAGGGAAGATGCGAATAATATGCAGGTGAGGTGTGGCATTTAAAAAGAAATATATAATAATTACCATGTTTTTTTTGATAAAAAGTAGAGCAAATGGAAATATTTTCTTCACATGGGTAATTATAATGTAATTTATATTCTGGTTAAGAATCACCACTGGTTTATAAAAATATATTACGAGTATTAGATGTATCATAACTGTTGACTGTACTGAAATAATTTTCTAGTTAACTCATGGCGACACTACTGACGCCAGCGCCGTAAGTTAAAGCTTTTCCTTGACGTGACGTTCACACAGTCAACTATTAGCATTATCACCTCAACTCTACGATCTTGCTATTTGCTATTGAATGAATATATTGATATTTCAATTTTATTTCGCATATCTTGTTTTAATTTCATAAATTGACTGGTTGTGGCGTCACCGGCAGCACTAGAGCTCCTCTACTACAGGCTGACTTATCAAGCATATTGAAGCCCATAGGGTTCCATACTACAGTTACAGAAATTATAAAATAAGTATTTAAAATAAATACTTTATATAAAAAAAGAAATTTCAATTAGAATATTGTAGAATTTAACTCGCACAAGTATGCTCCAGTACCGGGTATCCAATTATTTATTAGCCATTGTTTTTTTCTTTCTCCGTTTCTAAGAAAGCAAAATAGCCTAAACCCCTTTCTAGAATGATTAGAGCAGTTCGGTTCAGAACAACCACCCATAATTATTTCAATTATACTTCCTAAAGTGAAAATACGATTAGACCTAATGCTAATGGATTGCGCTTCCAGCTAGTGTGGGCTTCAATATGCTTGAGGAGTCAGCTCGTATATAGAGGAGCCTTAGGCAGCACGAACGGTGACTTATCGCGAATAATATTGCCAGAATGCGAGTAGTGTCTCTATGTATATCAGCTCGTTGAGTAAACAGTGTCTGTATTAACTGTGCAAATCAGATTAACCACGCCAATGATGAAATTTTACGGTACACAACTATAGCTATATTACCACAGTTCACGACAATTAGTTGTTTCTGAACTTTTATAGCAGACAAGATTCAGTGGTCATTCCCTAATTTTAAGTATGTATATATCTATCTAAACAAGTGTGTTCACTTCTAAGTATGTATGTATTCATATGTAAGTATGTATATATTCTTTATCGAGAGCCCATCAGCAGGGGTGTCCCCAGGGCACAGCAGACCAAGCGACCGCTTGGAGTCTCATGTTTGCTGAGGCATGTTTGCAAAACCTCAAAATTTTGTACATTACTGTTGTGAGTAAAAATAACTTATTATAGTAGTCACGCATTAAACTGTAGTGAATTAATTGATTTTTGTATATATATAAGTCCTTAAGTAAGCATTACTTTCTTTATTTGCAATTGCAATTGCTAAAGATTGACCAAGGAAGTTTCGAACCCGGACATACAAAGACTTCTAAATTATTGTTAAGCCGGCGTCCCAAAGTTCTATTGCAGAACCGAAAATAAAAAGACTAACGTATATGTTAGTTTTTTATGAATCCGTTTTTTCAACAACATAAAGCAACTTCCACAAACTTTTTGAAAACAGCATAATTAAATTGTCGGATAATCGATTTTTCGGATTACCAATTTTCGGATGTGTGACGTTTTAATGTATCTATTGTTCAGATGAGGCCTTTTTTACTTTCCCTGCAATACATGGTAATGTATAGGGAAAGTATTGGAATCATGCCGAAAATCACAACTCGAGTTTTCGACGGATCTACACGTTTCGAGACCTCTAGAATACGAAAAAATCATTTTTAGCGTGACGTCTGTGCGTGTGTCTGTCTGTCTGTCTGTCTGTCTGTCTGTATGTGTGTCTGTGTGTCTGTGTGTCCGTCTGTCTGTCTGTGCAGATTTTGTATCCACTGTAACTAAAAAACTAATGGACCGAATTTCACAAAATTTGGTAGGTAAGTCACTTGTGGGCGGGGCTGGTGCTGATTAGTTTTGGGTACGATTCGGAATAAAAGAACCCGCCTTTTTTTGCGAAATGGCCCGCAAAAGCTTGTATCCACTCTAGCTGAAAAACTAATGAACCGAATTTCACAAAATTCGGTACATGAGTCACGTATAGGTCACTCTGGTGCTCATTAGATTTTGGTACGATTCGGAAAAAAATAACCTTCCTTTTTTTGCAAAACGGCCCGCAAAAATCTTCAAAATCTAAACTAAAGAACTAGGTATACTCAGATATATCCATTAAATGCCCGTTTAATACGTAATGTTTAACGACGAAAAGAATAAGACCAACCCAATTACACTAGGACTAGCCGTTCTCGAGATATTTTAGTTTTTCGTACTTTCCCTACGCCACCTTTGAAAATAAGCCCGGTTACCGAATGAGAACGAAAATTGAATAAAAGTGAAATAAATTTAATTAAAATAAAGAGAATGTGGATATAAGTCTGCAGGGAAAGTCATGTGCTGCCCACATCAGATTTTTTATTATAGTTCGCTTGGGACCTCAGAAAACCTCGGGACGCTAATGCCCATCAGAAAATTTTGAAGTTTGTGAGTGCGCGCTGGTGATATAGTACTGTGAATTCCTGCTTTTCATTTTCGGGTAAGACGTGCGTTTGGGTAATACGGCTGGCATGAACCTAGCGTACAGGCATGAACCTAGCGTACAGGGTTAGCAATAGTAACAAAAGTGCTGTTGTAATACTGCATCGCTAATCTTACAGCAGCTTTTCCGTTTTTATTGGCAGCCTTATAAGCTAGATGCATGTCATCCACCTCAGCATTCATGAAATGCTCCATGGTATCCGTGCTAAATCCGCATTATGAAAAATGATGGCGAGAACTAGCCAATTACAGCGTCGTCCAACAAGGCTCTCCAGCAATAGAGGGTGGCGTTTGTCGACATTCATTCATTAAAGGAAAATGTTTGTTTTAGTGTTTCCGTATCTCCCATTAATGTTTGTGCAAAGAGTCCCGAATTTATCTCTAGATATTATAGTGTTACGGAGTATTCTCTGGAATCGGGCTTTTGTTCATAATACACAGGAATGAGTCCGAATTTCTGGAAAACTAATGCTTTATTTAAAGCAGCAATAAGCGTAAACAGGAACATGATACAACTATTATGAAGCGAGCAACCGAAGTGATTACTTCTCACTATTAGACGTGATTTGCTGTTTTCTGTCTGTCTGTCTGTATGCTTTGTCCCCCAATAACTGCTTTAAAGCGGAACCAGTTTTTTACTTTCCCTGCAATACATGGTAATGTATAGGGAAAGTATTGGAATCATGCCGAAAATCGCAACTCGAGTTTTCGACTGATATACACGTTTCGAGACCTCTAGAATACGAAAAAACCATTTTTAGCGGGACGTCTGTGTGTGTGTCTGCCTGTGTGTGTGTCTGTCTGTGTGTCTGTCTGTCTGTGCAGATTTTGTATCCACTCTAACTAAAAAACTAATGGACCGAATTTCACAAAATTTGGTAGGTAAGTCACTTGTGAGCGAGTCTGGTGCTGATTAGTTTTGGGTACGAATTCGAATGAAAGAACCCGCCTTTTTTTGCGAAATGGCCCGCAAAAGCTTGTATCCACTCTAACTGAAAAACTACCGGACCGAATTTCACAAAATTCGGTAGAAGAGTCACTTGTGGGTTACCCTGGTGCTGATTAGATTTTGGTACGATTCGGAAAAAAATAACCTGCCTGTTTTTGCAAAATGGCCTGCAAAAATCGTCAAAATCTAAACTAATGAACTAGGTATACTCAAATATATCCATTAAAGGCTCGCTTAATACGTAATTTTTAACGACCAAAATAATAAGACCAACCCCATTACACTAGGACTAGCCGTTCTCGAGATATTTTAGTTTTCCGTATTTTCTCTACACCACCTTTGAAAATAAGTCCGGTTACCGAATGAGAACGAAAATTTAATTAAAAGTGAAATAAATTTAATTAAAATATAGAGAACGCTAATATAAGTCTGCAGGGAAAGTCATGTGCTGCCCACATCAGATTTTTTTAATTTGGATATATGGTGTAAACTAATGTTTTATAGACCGAGTTCGTTGCTGAATGTGATCGGATAAAAATTGTGCGTGTATTACTAATTTTATATTTTATGATAACTACTCTAAAATTCTACCAATATATTTACAATTTGGATATGTAGTTCAAATAAATATTTTACTGGTCGAGTTGGTTGCTGAAAGTGGCCGGGTAAAAATTGTCCGTGCTGTACCTCGCCTCACCCGCTTTACTGATAGTGATAATCATCATTCGACGACAACTCCTGAAACTTAACCTCTGGCCTTTTTGTAATTTTTTGTATGTCTTAAATGGTGGATTATTAAAGAGTTTTTTACTGAAAATACAGCTCATGAAATTTTTATAAAACTCAATTATATCGTTCTTATTTATAAATAAGATGAAAGAAGTACACATTTTTTTGTAAAAGATAGAAAGAATATTTGCAAGCTATATTTCTAAAGCAAATGGAAATATTCTTTTTTCTAAATATCGATCTACATTCATTCGCAGAAAAAATAATTTTTTCCACGTCCATTCATCCATCGTTAGTTACAGTTCGATTCTCCCTTTAGTTATCTTACGATTATTGTTCACATCTTTTTGAAATCCTACCAAGAATCTACATTAATTAAATAACTTTGGAATAATGCCTGTGCAATCATGCGGCATTATTTTTAGATCATTATCAATGTTTAAATAATTATCAGATAATTAAAAAAATATTATCTAAGATGCTGAACCGATATATTTATTGCATTATCTCAATATCGCCATTTCTTTTGCAAAAGATAAAATGTATCAACGGTTTTTCACAAATCTTATTGTTGATTTTTTATTCTAAAGATATTTTATCAAGCGAGAAATATTTCTTTATTTCTTACAGCCCTCTTTTCACTGTCAATTTATACCCAAAATAAAATGTATTCTCATATTTTCATATTCATATTTATGAGGAGGTCTATAAATTTGATTATATATATATATAAATCTGCTGTGTTCAACACATGATTTGTCCTACAGATTAACACATTAAGATATTGTGAGAAAATAATAATATAAATTAAAGCTTTCTTGTAAATCTATCTCTTTGAAAATCAAAACATTTGTTCTCGTTACTAATTAAAAAAAGATATTTTTTTAAGAAACTTTCATATAGTAACAAAGTACTACGTACACTACATTTTCGACTGCACTATTGAACATTTTTATACTCTTTTGCACATTTATTTTGTACAGTTATAAGAATTTTTGGAAAAACCGGACATGACATCTCTAGAAACGGAAGTTGAAACTTTTAGTGAACCCCTAACACCCCTCCGATATTCGATACTAAATCAATATCAGTTATAATCCAAATAATCTCGAGAAATAGGCGTTGCAAGAAATCATGCATCATCCAACCAATCTTGAGAAACAGATGTTGCAAGGAGTCAGGCATCATCCAACCAATTCTGAGAAACAGGCGTTGCAAGGAGTCAGCCATCATCCAATCAATCCTGAGAAACAGACGTTGCAAGGAGTCAGCCATTATCCAACCAATTTTGAGAAACAGGTGTTGCAAGGAGTCAACCGTCATCCAACCAATCCTGAGAAACAGACGTTGCAAGGAGTTAGCAATCATCCAACCAATTCTGACAAACAGGTGTTGCAAGGAGTCAGCCATCATCTAACCAATCCTGAGAAATAGATGTTTCAAGGAAAATATAAATTTTTAAATTGGAAATTGCATCTTCAGAACCGGAAGTGGAAATACTTAGTGAACACCCTTCTTTGAAATTTGGTACTGAATCCATATTAGGAATCAACTGAGCAATTTTGAGATCTAGATGTTTCAAGGAAAATATTTGAGCTGGAAATGGGAAACCCTTAGTAAACTAACCTATCTCCATCTGAATTTGTGCCGTGTCTGCAATGTCTTTCAAAAGTTAAATATGCAATGCAAATTCTCAAGGAATGACCGGTTTAGCAAGAGACTACTATAACACTTAAATTGCTTTATACTAACTTTAGAATTTGCTAACTAAAACCATTTGGTGAAAATACTTGAAACGTCTTTTCGCAGCATTAAATGTATCTCAGTTGTAAAAATAGTTGTGCAAGGTATTAATTGAAGGGTTTTTGCCTCGTTTGACCTTGGAGATAAATGCGGGAGCATTTGGCAAGTTTTTCTTTCTATAATATGAATTTTTGGGATATCTCTGGCTGAAATCGGGTATTAGAAAAAGTGCAAACGATATGATTGCTTATATCTCCGCACTGAACTGAACTTATTAACAAAGACAGCGTAGCAAAAATGCGAAAAAACTAAAATATATCGAGAACGGCTAGACATGGAGTAATGTAGATTGATCTTATTCTGTTCATCGTCAAAAATTGCTTATGAAACAAGTATTTAATTAATATATTTAAGCATACATTATATTTTAGTTTATATTTTTATGATTTTTGCGGACTTTTTTGCAAAAAGGCAGGTTCTTTTATCTCAAACCGTATCATAATCTAGTCAACACCAGGGTCACCCTCAAACGACTAACTTATAATATTTTATGAAATTTGGTCAATTAGTTTTTGAGTTAGAGGGGATACGTACATTGCACAAATAGACATACAGACGCCCCCTACACGCAGACAAACATACATAAACACGTCATGCTAAAAATAGTGTTTTCGTGTTCTAGAGATACGTCGAAAACTCCAGTTGCGGTTTCCGACACGATTCGAATACTTTCCCTACACATAATTATGTATTGTAGGGAAAGTGAAAAGGATGCAATGGGTGTCACTGCTTCTTGTGAAAATTCAAATTCTTTGACATGATAGAAGCATATATGGGAAAATTAGATAATTAGATTGTTTCTTGGGCATTGTGAATCTCCTTCATCAAGACAAGGAAGCAGAATGTACCAATGGGAAAATTAAATATAACTTCCTCAATTTTCCGAAGCCTTAAACTGGCCAGAGACTAGTTATATTTAATATTTGGATAAGTACACACTGCTTTTCTGACATGATGGCATTTCTCTTATAATGTGTTTGAAAGCATTTGTAATCAAAGTTTCATATGCTCGAAATTTTTAAGGAAGTTTAAGGAATTTGTATTTTAAAGGAAGTTACGCATTTTTATTTCCCCTATAATATATAGCATGTGTAAAGAGAAAAAAATGATATGGGCATCACATGGCTTTCTATACAGATTCAAATTTATTTTGTTACTTTTACTTCATGATGCATTAAATTGAATTTAATTTCAGAAAATAATATGGATACTTTCCGATATTATGTCCAATTTTCATTTATAATGCACCTTTGTTTCATTTGGCACCTTAATTCACCTCAGTCTTCAAGTCTTCAGTTTCTTAAAATTCCAAAATAATCTAATATATCTCGAGATTGATTCAGCTTAGAGTCATGGAGTCAGTTTTATTCGATTTGTGGTAAAAAATTACATGAAGAACAAGGACTCAATTAATATATTTCAACAACTTAGTCATTTATTTCAGATTTTCACGATCTTTACAAGTCATTTTGGCAAATAAGTGCCGGTTATATTTTACCGGAATATGTCGGAATCAAATCAACATCAGGATAGCCATCAAGGGACATAACTACTAAATTTTATGAAATTCCATTGAATAATTTATTAACTACAGTTACAGTGATAGACGCATCCAGTTCAGGAAGACTGAAACCGTGTATAGGCCATCAAATTGCCGTTAATTGCACTGGGATCAAGAAAACATATGTGGGGAACGACTCTTGCACCATTCCAACTACGATCGACCAACGAGCATGCTACGAAGCATATTCCGAATTAAACGTTTGGACCCGAAGTTATCCCTTGGACCAACCACATAGTATTGAGTTAAACCGTGAATTATGCACCTCCATGGCTACAAGTCAGCTCCCCCAGGTATTGATGATGGACTTAAAAGAACACGCAACCCTCCTCTTCACGACGATGATCAGTATGACACTCACTACTTGACAAATTCCAAAAGGGAACATGTGATGAAGCATATCCTGAACACCACACGTACCCTAACTCCAATCCTTGTAACGATCGACGTCACACGCTCTTGTCAGCTTCACGATTAAAAATAGGCGGGCTCTAGGGATCGTTGGCGCCGCTTACATAGGTTTTAACTAAGGCTCCTATATATACAGGCTGGCACAACAACGGCCATCTTGATTCCCAACTGAAGCGATCACTTTTTTGAATGATTGGTACAATTTTTTGAAAGCAGAAGCACTCGTTTTACAGCTGAATTGCGTATCAAATATCAGCATGTAACATGCGCGCTATTGAAATAGCAGAGACAGACGATAACTCACTAGACCGGTTGGAGCCAAAATGGCGGTTGCGTCAGCCTGCATATATATAGGCACCTTTGTTATGGCCCAGTACTCTACGATTAGGTGTGTGTGTGTGTGTGGGGGGGGAGTAATGCGATTTTACACCATTCCAGTTGGGATCGAAAAGGGAACATGTGATGAAGCATACCCTGAATTAGATGTTCAGACCCGAAGATATCTTTTGGTGTAACCGTGGTATCCAGATACCCCGCTATATGCCATGTTTTCTGCATCTACTGCTGCAAGATGGTTCGTTCCACATATTAGACTTCATAGATTTAATGTCAGTTACGTAGTATCACTGACTTCGTTACCACGGACGTTTTGATTTGCAATCAAGATTTCATTTTGCCAGTGCAGTTAGTGTCTATATGATATAAGCTGTATTAGGAAATATATGGGTTCACCGATTCTGGTACGCACTGATAGCATGATTTACAGCTTTGAAAGTTCCACCTATCGGCAAATTTCGTAACTATTAAATCATACTATTATGATTGCAAACAGTACTAGACATAAAACGTGCTAAAAATTATCAAACCTGAACTGAAACTACAATGAATAGTGAAGAACTTTCCACGTTCTAAATCATTTATTAGTTATAGGGTTTATTTTCAAAGTAAGCTTATACTTTCAATGATCTTGGTTTTAAAACCATGCTGAGCAAATAGTTTCTACGATATGTTTGCCTTTATTAATTTTATCTTATAAAACTAGAGGGCAGATCCCCCTAGTTTTATAAGATAAAATTTAAAGCAGTATAAAGGTTTTACAAGGAAGTAAGTCCAGCGCGGCTCATATTTAGTATACGCCCAGCAAGAGATTTTTAAACCAACGATGCCGATAGTATTGCGAAGCCATGTCCACAAATTGAAAACTGAAGCTATCGTAAGTGAATTATTCTCTACGATAGCTTCAGTTTTCAACAGTGAAAATAAAAGTCTTTTAAATATTACTTCCTTTGAAATGGCAACAGCATTTTCAACAATAGTTAGAATTTGAAGATATAAAATAAAATTTTTACAAAAAAAAAATTGTGTGTAAAAAAATAAATTTCAATCTAACTGTAACCAAAATAGAAGGCAACACATGGCGTAGTATTCTAAACTATTATGCAAAATTGCATGTTATTTGGTGCCACAGGTCCTGCGCTAGCTTTAACAGAAAATTTTAAAAGGATTTTGTCCGCGGCTATGATGGGTATATCTAGATTTTTTTTATTTGTGGGAGATAACAATAACAATTAATATATTAAGCTTATAAGTAATGATAATGCCATTTAAAATAAGCACCGTATTTTATTTATTATTTGTTTCGTAAAGAACTTTTTATAAATCAAAATGACAAATCATTTGCTCCACGTTTTTTGCATTTTTATCGATTGTACTCTAGCAGGTGGTTTTAATCTTTGAAAGAACGAAGATTGTTTTCATTGATTCTCTCTTTCAAATAAACTGCTTCATCCGATTTTTTTCAAATCACAATAAACTTCTAATAGGATCAATACGCTTTATTTTTCTTATGCTTATGCATAATTTATTGCTTTTTAATTGTTATAATTAAAACATAATTTATCTATTTAATTGCACAACATAAAATACGAAAGAAAAAAAATAATTATTAAAATAATTTAAGAAAATATTATTTTGCTTTGTAATTATGACTAAAAAGTTCTAATAAAAGCTTCCAACCATGGAGGTAAAGGTAAGAAGTTAAAACTTCATATTAAGAAAACACCAATATCTTTTGAGACAATAATTCAGGTGGCGCTGGGATAAGATATGTAGTACTGCATTGTATGCCTTTCTATGGCGAAAGACCTAAAATATTTATTTAAACTATCCATTTTGTAAAAATAAATTATTAGTGCAATGCAAAGTAGAACTGAAACAATAAAGAATATTCCTAAGTATTCAAAATTATTTTTATCTCTCTATATTCTGTACTCTATCCTACAATGATAAAGTACTGATCAATTATACTCATAATTAGGGAACCCTTAACTTAAAAATAATCAAAAATACATATACGAAATACTACGCTTTTTTGTTGTGTCAACTAATAATAGCAGCTAATTTACTAACACTAGCGACACCTAGATATAATTCTCAAAATATTATGGCAATTTTCAAGAATATCCATATTGGCTTTATCTCCTTCTTTCTAACTCCATGCTTGCAACAAAGAAAACTTGATATAAATTAGAGCAGCGAGGTTCTCGGAAGTGGGAGGGGGGGATAATCTGTGATCAATCAATGGAGGTTTGTCTGGCTACTTTGACTTTAAAATATTGCAATAGTTATTGTTAATTTTTAGGAAAAGAACTGAGCTCCCTTGGTTTTTTTTTTTTTTTTAAATTAAATAGCAGAAATAACGGATACTGCTCAGTTTAATACGGAATGAAAATTAAACGTGTATATAATCTGAAATATTATAGCTGTAAATCTGGTTCTCTTTAAAAATTAAGTAAAAAATGTGTAAATCGGTTGAATAGTTCTCGAGATATCACTGTTATTTCAGGCAGACAAAAATAGGTATTTTAAGTTCCCTCAGTGCGAGGATAGGTGTAGAACGCTAAAACTGAGATTAAATCATTTTATCTTGATCGAGTAATTGAATTTTATTTTATTAAAATCGATTTCATATTATAGGAGATATTTAGCTTGGATTAATAATTTTAATACTTTTCAACATAGTTGAAAAGTGTTTATGACTTTGTTTATAACTGCCGTAAAAACATTGCCGCTTTGTTTATAACTGCCGTAAAAACATTGCCGCTTTGTTTATAACTGCCGTTTTGATAACTACCGTGAAAATGACTTTATCAAAATGAAACTTTAGTATGTTGTTGAGATGGTCTATGGAATATATGGGAATGTAAATGAATAATATCACTCAATTAGTTTTGGATTGAACCCGGGTTGAAAAATGAAATACATTGAACCCTATGGGACCTAATTTTTCAAACATTTTTTAAGCAAAGTTAAAATTCACAAATTGCTTCGAAAATGTTAGGAAATATTTAAATTATCCCATAAAATATATATAAAAAATATTCAGCAAAATATGTTCTGTAATTTTTTAAAATAAAAATTAAAATAATAAGTGCACCCATATCATATGAAAAGATCACGTGACTCACTTTAAAATAAAATACGGCATTCATCTTTTTTCCCAGTGTAGAAATCGTGAATTTTTAAGTTCTTTTAAATTTATATTTAGTTTTGCATCCGTCTTAAAACCGCATTATTTTTGTGTACTTTCTGTGTATCTATATTCTTTGCCAACGCAATTACAATATTTTTTAGTTTGAATGAGCATCTATCATTGATTATTTCTACAAAAAGCCTAATTTTAATGGATGCAGAATGTCAACAAGCGATTGTAAGAAGAGTTGCATAAGAATTTCTGAAATTTTTCATGCAAAATTAATTAGCTCTGAAGTCTGTAATAAAAGTGCATGAATGAAATATTCACTAATTTTACATAGAGAGCCAGACGATTTATATTTCGATGACATCATTTGAATAAAGTTCATTTTTTTCGATGAAGTTTTAAGTTTTCAGATATAATAAATTATTGTAGTTCTGTGATAATGTAAAATATATCACCGCTGAATGTATCGCATTTTTGAGATGTTTAAATAAAATTGTATTTTAGTTGGAAAGTGTTTCATAATCAATGCTTTATTTATGATTGATCTTCCTTGTTAATTTTTAACTTTTATATTATTAGGTACAAAATGTGGTATATTTCTATTCTTAAACCAGTTCCTTATTAAATTTAACAAACCAGCGGAAAAGTATGTAAATACACTGATATGTAATTTGGAAAAGTATGTAAATACACTGATTATAATTTGGAAAAGTATGTAAATACACTGATATGTTCTTGAGTTATGACAGTCATACAGAAACAAGTTTTTAATTGTCGTTATTTTATATTTCGCTGTAGGTTGATAAAAAATGAGAAGTGTTAAGCGTCAGAGGCATGTTTTCAAACTTTCACTTTTGTATAATGGGTTCGTTTTGACCCTTTCAGATGTGCATTATTTGAATTTTTAGATCTTGTCAAAAATATATTAATACATTGCTTTTAGACTCTTCATCTTAATATACAGGATTCCTACAAATAAATTTGTAAGGAAAGTTCCACGAGAGTATACACACCAGGTCTGTGTATAGTAAAGTGACCATGCCCGATCGAATAAAAATATTTTCAGCGCCACGATAAAAAATAACGATGACGAACTCGGCAACAAAGTGAGATAGGCGTAAGAATCGACACCTAATCGAACGAAATGTTTACACGGAAGGCAATAAATACCAGTCATATTTAACCCGTTGCTAGATGCGCAGCTACGCCACAATACTATTAAACGTTTCTGAAACACCTGCGACATAAAAGACGGCACGTATAGAACAGAATAATGGAATTGACAATTAGTCATACTCAATACCCTTCCAGGTGGCTGTATGTGGTAACAACATGATGGAGCACCTCCACCCAAAGCTGCAATCATCCGTGCTGTTCTGGTTGGTACGTTCGGGCTATGCGAAATTGTATATGGTTTTGCCATGGAATGGCCCCTTCGTTCCTTCTATGGACGTATTTCGGTGGGGTTGTTCAAAAGAATCGATGCAGGTAACACAGTCTTCAAGTCTAATAGATTTGCGATGTCGTATCATCAGAGCACGTAACACGGTGACACCTGCATTGTTTGCCAAAGTACGAGGTAATATTCTTCATCGAATTCAAATGTGCAGTGTTGACTGTTACTGAGGGAGGGCATTTTGAGCATGTTGTACAACAGTAATTATATGATAGCAGTTCGCCAATAATCATACTGTGTCAAATAAATGTCGTCTATGATAGACTTATTGTCGATTTCTATTCATCACACAATGTTCTATAACTCTAATTTTTTTCATCTATTTTGTTTTGTTGCAGAGTTTGTTTTCACAATTTTTTTAATTTTTCGCTAGGGGCGCCGATATCACTGGTATTCGATTGGACATGGCTACTTTTCTATAAATAGACCTAACGTGTGCACTCATGGAACTTTTCTTAAAAGTTCGGGAGGTGCTTAAGGAATTTTTTAAAAACCGTGTACATCATACACACGACTTGTGACAACGGTTAACTTTTTAATTTAGAAAAAGATTCCCAGCTGAAAAATGCTTGAGAACCACTGATTGAAATAATAAAATATAGAAAAATTACCAGCACTTGATTGATTTGAGCTGAGCCTAACGAAGCACTTTAGGATCCGTTTAAATGTCGCCTTTGTCACCGCTCTTCTCAAAAACGGCTGGCACTTTTGCACGAAATTTTGCACAGTGGCCACAAGTAACGCCGACTAGGTTTTATAGTTATAAAAATCAAAAATAGTATAAAGCGTATAAAAAAAACTGATAATATTTTTTCTTAAAAAACTGCTTCAACGACTCTGAAGAAATTTTTTCTGAAGTTAGTTTGTATAAATACGAATGAAACCCTATTAGTCGCTTTTCAGAAAAAATCTCAATTTCCCCTTTTCCCTCAATAGGTTTCTCCATCTCCGCTTTATCTGAAGAGGTAAGTCATTAAATAATCACCCTTAAAAATTCATATAATTTTAAGCCTCTATATCTCAATTTGGTTAAAAATTGCTTTTGTTCCACACTTTTCCATTATTTCTGTACAATGTGCATTGCATAGCTTGGCATTCTATTGCATATTCTCAACACTCATCGAAGTCTAGGTATAACCCTCGAACAGTGCGTTGTAGCATATGCAATCTCGTATGTGCAGTTCGTTTGGTCAAGGCACATAACCCCAGTCAGTACGTTGTAGACATTGGCAAAAACAAATCTTTCCTTGGTTTTATTTATGTTGCACTGTTTCGAGTTCGCACGTTTAAGAAATTATGGATCGAGACATTTCCAGAATCACGACTGCTTAGTATTCACAACCACAAAGTCTTTTCGATTAAGAAGGCCGAATTAGCGCGATTGTAGACATAACAAGTTAAACAATAGAGATTTTTATCGCTCCTGTAAGATTAGAATTAGCTAGGTATGCACATTTCAGTATTCTACAACTTATGAGTTTCAGATTCAGTCTATGTTCACGGTAATTTTCCTTTCATTTATTAAACTCCGAACAATGTTTTCTTTCTTACTAAATTTAACTTTTGGAAGGAAGTTCTTTCCGATTACAAAATCCCGAAAAATTAGGCGTAATTCAATAAAGTTGTAGTTTTTCAATAGTTTGCTCAGCTCAATTGGATTTCACCGCTCTGGAAGCACATTTAGTAAATGTTTCCTAAATAATTTCAAAAGGATTTTAAATACTTCTACTATCTGGAAATTTCAATTTATCAAATAAAACGAATTCGGAAGTGAGCAGTAAAATACGATTCATAAATAATTAAAAGTTGAATTAATTTGACGTATGGAATTAGCTTGATGCAAGTTTCAAGTATTTTGTCCTTTCTTTCTGGGAGGAAATGAAACTTTTGTTCTTCATTCCCATCTTTTTCATGTTAGCCTCTTTTGCAAATAAATAACTTCAGCCTGTCTGAATAAATTTCCCACTGCAAAGTATTTTGAATATTTTGTAAAAATAGGATTGGAATAAAGAACTTTAGTTTGCAGCAATTTTCACGTTCTTGATGATTACAAGAATACTTTTTTTTTACTTTGAATTCGGATTAGGCCTGTGAATTATTTTCAATGCAGCTGTCCTTTTCTTTGAAAATGGTTCGTATTTAAAATATATTATAGGTGCTTTACGCTATATATAATTCTGAAAGCGACTGTGTTTTTATAAATACGGCAAACGTACCATATTTATAAAAGTGGAATTGGACATGTCAATGATGCTTTAAATGCTTCTTTGCATGTTAAAAATACTCATTAACCAGAGTGGTTACAGGATCTCAGATAAAAAATTCCCTGATTTCTAGATAATATATTCAAAAATTCCCTTATATGCATCGCTATCTACTTTTACTGAATATCAGTTTAACAAGCATAAAAAAGTTAATTAATGAAATTCAAAGTGATAAAGAATAAATAATTAAAATTAATTACTTTCAGCATTAAAAAGTATAACAATAAAATTATAGCATTTATGTAATAGTTGTATAGACACAGTATTATTACAAGAATATTAATCTTTCAAGCATTAAAATTCTAGATAAGCTATAAACTCAGCAGTGCTTTGTAAAATATAGTTAAGAATTTATATGGTTAAATATAACTTATTGCAATAAAATTATGTATTAGCACAAACAGTATTTTTTAATATACTTTTCTTGATGTGTAACAACTTTTAAAGCGATTAAAATGAAATGGATCACTGAGAAACATTGAAATTTTAAACTCTCCCTTTTTCTTTTATTGAAGTGTTCAATAGGCTGTCTTCAGTTGAAGGAAACGTTAATAAGGAATCCTACACATGTGTAATGTAGTGTGGCGGAGCTGCATTTCGTCACTCACTGCTACGAAAGACACCCCCGTTTGCACGTCCGGGTCACCAACTGTGGGGGACTGCAGATCCCCTTATGATGGGGTCTAGGTTTGAACTCGGAATCTTTAGATTCCTGATTCCGCGCTATGCCATCAGGCCCAAAAGAATTCTCCAAGGCTGAGGGAATAAATGGGAATGTCTTTCGTAGCAGTGCGTGACGCAATGCAGCCCCGCCACAGTAGAATGAGTTGGAAGAAAGCCTTAAACATTCAAATTTCCCTGATTTTACATTTCTTTAGTAATTCCCTGCTATTTCCCTGATTTTTCCCGAATGTTGATATTCCCCGATTTCCAGGTTTTGTAGCCACCCTGTTAAAATATCAGATAAACCGATTATTTTATTTATTTTGTCAAATTGTGTAAGATAATATTTGGCATATTTAGGAAGACATATCTGGCTGATTTGAAGAAATAATTACAAGATGATTACGTCCTCGAAAACACGCTTCGGGTAAAATAATTTTGATAGAACGTTTTCAGCATTTTACTGACTAAGGTAGATTCAAGCACTGAACAATGGCGTTGGCATAAATTGCAGTATTATACTGCGTGGTTGCTGTGCCGCTCTCTGATTCGCCAAAAATACCATCCCTTAATGGCGGTAATCTAAACCATTTCCTTCCTAAATTTTAGCTCTACGGTTATATTAGCGTAAATATATATCATGATTCAGTGAAATATATTCATTAAAACCTTTTCAGGGAGTCACTTTAGTTACAATGGCACTGTGCAACGAAGAAAAAGAAAATCAGTATATTGTGTTCCAATCATCCGGTCGCCATCGTTCAATTTTGCATTATTTTTAGTCTAAGTGAATTTATTTGATTGCTTAAGTATGTGGATAATGGCTTGAGCATGGAGTTAGAAAGGAGGTGATAAAACTCCTATGGATGAAACGTTTGAAAATGCCATAATGCTTTGAGAATTATATCTAGGTGTCGCTAGTGTTAGTAAAGTAGTTGCTATTGTCAGTTGACACTTTAGAAAGGCGTAGTATTTAGTATATGTATTTTTGATTATTTTTAAATTAAAAGTCGCCTTATGAGTATAATTAACCAGTATTTTTGCATAGTTTTAGGAAAGAGAACAGAATATAGGGAGATAAAAATTAATTGAAAGGTAAAATGATTTTGAATACTTGAGAATATTCCTTATTGCTTCAATTCTACTTTTCATTGCACTAATAATTTATTTTTACAAAATTGACAGTTTACATAAATATTTTAGGTCTTTTGCCATAGAAATGCATACAATACAGGACTATTTATCTTATCCCAGCTCCATCTGAATTATTGTCTCAAACGATATTGGCATTTTCTTAATATGAAGATTTAACTCCTCACTTTTACTTCCATGTACTTGAGCCTTGTTGAATTAGAAAGCTATCGTAATAAAGTTTTTACCAGGTTTTACATGGTTAAAACAAAACTTTTAAAACTGTTAACTATTAGGATGGATGGTCCCCAATCGAGTGGTGTCTGTTCCTCCAATAGAAGTCCCTGAAGTTTCTAAATTGGCTTGAAATGTTTCTATATTTTAAAATCTTACAGTTCAAGTTCAAAAGTGAACTATATCTAGTGAAGATTTCCATGTGAAATTTTGAAAGTTTAAAAATGTCTACGAGATAATTAGGACACAAGATAGGAAGGTGCCACGATTTTTGTGGTTGATTGAATGATTTATATTCTTTCACAATGAGAACAATATCAGATCTTTTATACAAAATGTACACATATTTTACACATTCTATGAGCATCGCCATGTGACATACAAAAAAATAGTTCAGTTCCAGAAATGAAAGTTTTCAGTACACTTGATATGCAGATTTCAGCTTCTCTTTGTCCCAATAAATATAGGGCCCCCTGTTTTTGATGGATGCTTTATAGTCCCACGAGGACACTGGTTTGCTCCATTCTGGCCCATATTCACCGAGGATAAGTTTTTCTGTTTCACATGGTACTTGTACTTTTTCTCCCAGCAGCTCCGCCGAACACAATGAGAAGTGGGGGTAATAGTACCTATAATGGATGAATAGAAGTTAGGAAAACAGTCGATGTATATTTGCATGATGATATACGTGATAACTTATAATATTCAAAGGGATAATACAAAGTCTTAAAACCTTCAGGAGAATTATGTTATATAAGGGATTAAACTGAGCTAAACGTATTAACCTTTTGCTTACGGATGGGGCCAATGCCTGAAAAGGAGGATCGAACTGTTTGGGATAGGGTATGTCAAATACCTGTCTCTTTGGGAGGTTCTTCGTATGGGATTGACTCTATCCCATCCGTAAGCGAAAAGTTAAGAATATGCTCGCTGACACGCCGATAGAGGGCGCTTCCAAAGTTAGAACACGCCTATAAGAGTCGTTTCCAAAGTTGATATTGTGCTTTCATTGCTGGTACTGGTATCGGAGATTTCATGCTGACGCGTACCTAAATGTTCGAACATTCGAAAGTGATCAGTATGTGTTTCTGTTGTCATTGTTCTTGTGTCATTTAGTATGTGTTCCTGTGCCATTTTTCTTCAAAATTACAGATATTTTTCTAGAACAATGTTTTATGCAGTAGTATATGAAAGTAAAAAAGAAATAATAATCAGCAACGGGAATTAAGCTTTGTAACAAAAAAATGTAACAGTTTACCATTTTTTTATACATTATGATGTATATTGATACATGATTACCTATGTATATTGATACATGATTACCTATGAATGTATATTGATACATGATTTATTATGTATATTGATACATGATACATGTATATTGATACATGATTGATACGTGATGTAAAAAAGCTGAAGCCGCCGTCGTTGTTCGACAAATTTCTCCTTTCTCGAGGTTCTCCGTTTCGTACAGCAAAAACTATAGCATACAAAAATATAAAATTGTGTGCACTTGTAGAGAAATGTTTTGGGGAACACGCTAAAATAAACTCTTTTTGGATTTAAACTTTAGTTCAGAAAGTATTTAATGTCAAATACAAAGTATTTGAAGTGAGAGTTCGCGCCCTGGACAGACTAACAAAAGCAAGACCACGAATTTTTGCGAGCATGTACCTATATAGTTGATTTTTTGCAGGGCAGAGCTCCTTTTTTAACACTTTACAACAAAGTTGAAAAGTGTTTATGACTTTGTTCATTTTGCCTGTCTGTCTGCCTGTCCGTTCGCACGATAACTGCCGTAAAAATGACTTTATCAAAATGAAATTTTAGTATGTTGTTTTAGACGGTCTGTGGGACATATGGGAATGTAAAAGAATACTATCACTAAATTAGTTTTGGATTGAACCCAGATTGAAAAAATGAAATACACTGAAGCCTATGGGACCTAATTTTTCAAAAAAGTTTTAAGCGAAGTAAAAACTCAAAAATTGGTTTGAAAATTTTAGGAAATATTCAAATTATCGCGTAAAATGTGCAAAAAGATCTCATCAAAATATGTTTGGAACTTTTTTAAATAAAAATTATAATAATAATTACACACATATTATATGACGAGATCAAGTGACCCACTTCAAAATAAATATGGCATGCATCTTTTTTTTCCCGGTGTATAAATGGTGATTTTTAAAGTTATTTTAAATTTGATGCAAATCTCGCCCCCATTGGGTTCCGGTCTAAATTGGATGGCACTGTCCCGGCCGTCTAAATGGGTAACACGCACCGTCGGGTAGGTTGAGCCGTCTGGATCGAAAGAAAATAATAATTTCAACAATGGTATAATTTATAGGGTCACGAATATTTCTGCATGGTTGACCCCCTGAAACGATAACCAAATGATGTAAAAATGTGATGTCCAAACATACCTAAAGTAAGATCCTTCATTTGGACTGTGTCCAGGGCACCACGATCCATTTGTTACTTGGTATAGGAAGAACACATCTGTACGCATACCATAACAGTCCAATTGAAATTCTAAAGCTTCTTCCAACTGCAAAGAAACATAGAACAGTGAATTTATTTTTCATAAAAATCATCCATTTACGATAGAAAGTTCAATGCAGACTAAAAACTGCGATTATAAAAGGATATGACAACTTCTAAAAATTTATATTTATAGTTACTTGTTACTTATTACATTGCACACTACAAGTGTTAGAAAATATTTATATTTAAGGAGAAGTATTCCTGTGCTTATAAAAACAATACATGTACGTCAAATTTTATTCGGTTTTGTAAAGTAGCCTATATCTTAAATGAACTTTCAAAATTTCTAATTTCAATTTTTACTTTCCTTATATACATAATGTATAAGGAAAGTATTGTGACGGGGTCGAAACTTCGAATTCGAGTTTTCGACGGGAGAGCACGTTTCAAGCATCCCTGATCACGATTCGAATATTTTTGAAGTGATGTCTGTGTGTGTATGTGTGTGTGTGTGTGTGTCAGTGAGTCTGTGGAGACGATAACTGACGAACGAATGGACCGATTCGAACGAAATTTGGTACAAAAAATCACAATCCGTAAACACTGGAAGTCTATTGTTTTTATACGCAATCGAATGTTCAGAACCCCCTAAATTTTCGAGTGAAATTTTGAAAAAATCGTCAAAAAATCAAAACCACTAATAAAGTTACGCAAATAGACATTTCTTATGTAATTTTTCAATAGAAAACGATTAATATGAGTTTTAGAACGCTAACATGAACCGTTTTCGAGATATTGCACATTTTTCAAAAAAATTATCAAAAAGTCATATAAAATGAAAAAAAAATATTTCCTATTGAGAAACATATTCACTTTTCATATGTAATACCATGCGATAAATTGGGTGACATCATTCTCGTGGATCTAGCTCATTCCATTCATGAAAAAAGATACTTTGAGTAATACTTTTGTATTTGAACGCCAATAGTCATTTATCTGCTGTAAGAACAACTTATTTCTTCGTCCATAACGCTTGGCGAGAGTTTGGCGACGAATTTGGCGGAATGTCGCCAACTTAGCAACGAAAATCTCGCCAAATGGATAAAAAGGACGCTAAATCAATAAAAATGACGACTAAATGTCGAAAATTCAATATCTTGGAAAGAATATTAGTATCTACTATAAGAAAAACCTATTTTTTTACTGTAAAAGTAGTAAATTCATTACAATATATAAGGAAAATCATGTGTTGCCCACATCAGATTTTTTTTTATGTTTTCAAAAATCTGGAAATATTTAGAGAACGGTTAATATTATCGTTCGTTTTAAAGTTTGTATTATTCGTATTCCAATGAAAAATGACGTATGGTATGATTATTTATTTATCATTATTGAAGGCCCTGATTTTATGATGTTTTCTGAAATTCTATCGAAAATTGTGTACGTGTATTCCGAAAATTCGATTGCTGTTTAAATTAATAGAGTTACAATATTAACTCATTGTAATAGTTGCAACACATTAATCGATTTCATATATTCATGAAATATTCCGTCCGCCGACTCACGGACACGGACAAACACAAAGATAACCCTTCAAAAACGTTCCATTCGAGTTCAGGGATGCTTAAAATGTGTTCTTCCCCTGAAAACGCGAATTTAATTTTCGAAACTGTTACAGTACATTACACCTTGTTTGTAGGGAAAGCAACACATCTACCAAACACTATGTTTTCCTGTTGTCTCAGATGATAACAGACGGCAATATCGTCATCTAGGTATACTTCTTAAAGAATTCTGATATTTTTAAGCTTTTTATTTGATTTCACCTTCTACTGCTTAAAAATAATTTCATATTTGTACTTAAATTGCTCAAGACATTTGATCAATACAGAGGTAGAAATTATTTGAAATGAAGTAATACCATCGAATGTCGTCAAAAGGAAAATGCAGTTATTTCCTCAATACAGTGGCCTGTATTCGAAAGTGAACAAAAGAACCCTTTTTTTAATGCTTTACAACAAAGTTGAAAAGTGTTTATGACTTTGTTCATTCTGTCTGTCTGTCTGTCTGTCTGTCCGTTATCACGATAACTGCCGTAAAAATGACTTAATCAAAATGAAATTTTAGTATGTTGTTCAAACGGTCTGCGGACCTATGGGAATATAAATGAATAATATCACCCAATTAGTTTTGGATTGAATCCGGGTTAAAAAAATGAAATACATTGAGCCCTATGGGACCTAATTTTTCAAACACTTTTTAAGCGGATTTAAAATTCACAAATTGCTTCGAAAATTTTAGGTAATATTCAAATTGTTCCATAAAATATATAAAAAAAAATTCAGCGAAATATCAGTAGTTTTTTAAATAAAAATTAAAATAATAATTACACATCTTATATGAAAGGATCACGTGACCATGATATGAAAGGATCACATGACCCATTTCAAAATGATATATGGCATCCATCTTGTTTCAAAATCGTGATTATTTGAGTTCTTTTTAATTCATAATTCATATTGAGTGTTGTTTCCGTCCTAAAACTACTTTATTTTAGCTTAAATTCTGTGCATCTACATACTGAAGCAACGCAAATACAATATATTTGAGTTTAAATGATTATCCAAATTTGATTATTTCTACAACGAAGCCTATTTTTCACTTATGTAAAATGTAAACAGCGAACATGATCACGAATCGAACATTTTTGAGGTGATGTCTGTCTGTGTGTGTGTCAGTGAGTCTGTGGAGACGATATCTCACGAACGAATGGAACGATTCGAATGAAATTTGGTACAAAAATCACAATCCATGAACACTGGAGGCCTATTGGTTTTCAACGTTATCGAATGTTCAGACCCCCCCCCCCCCCCCCTAAATTTTGGAGTGAAATTTTGAAAAAAACATCAAAAAATCAAAACCTTTAATAAAGTTAAGCAAATAGACATTTCTTAGGTAATTTTTTCCTTAGAAAACCATTGACATAAACTTTAGAGCGCTAACATGAACCGTTTTCGAGATATTGCACATTTTTAAAACAAATTTATCAAAAAATCCCATAAATTAAAAAAATATATTAACTGTTGAGAAACCTGTTCACTTTTTATATGTAATATCATGCGATACATTGGGTGACATCATTCTCGTGGATCTAGCTCGTTCCATTCATGAGAAAAGAATACTATGAGTAATACTTTTGTATTTGAACGCCAAGCCATTTATCTGCTATAAGAATAACTTATTTCTCAGTTTATAACGCTTGGCTAGATTTTGGCGACGAATGTGGCGGAATGTCGCCAACTTGGCGACTTTTTTAAATGTTGCCAAATTAACGAAAAACCCCCCAAATGGATAAAAATGACGCTAAATCAAAGAAAATGACGACTAATTGTCGAAAATTCAATATCTTGGAAAGAATATAATTATCTACTATAAGAAAAACCTATTTTTTTACTGTAAAAGTAGTAAATTCATTGCATTATAAAAGAAAAGTCATGTATTGCCTACATCAGATTTTTTTTATTAAATTCGAATTCCTCGTCGGAAATAAGGGAGGACATGCATTGAATGTTATTTTCGTTGTACAACTTGTTGCTCGCATTACCGTGGACATGGTCATCATGGCCTGCCGTCACCCTGAATTTTAAAACTTGCCTTTTCGGTCATATCAACATTTTATACCACTTGTTCCATCACTTTTTATCGAGTTATCTCAAATACTGCAAGTGCCACGACCCTTCTCCAACTCTAGTCAAGTCCCATTACTTAATTCCAATCCATGCACGAAGATTTCTGGCCCTGATGGCTCCCCTTTCATTACTTCCACCTGGGCCCATTGGCTGATGCGCTTATGTGAGAACTCTTATTGAACGCAGAGGAAGCTAGCTGGTGTTGGTCGCAGATACGTTGAACGTAACAGACTGAGGTCCACAGAACCACATGACCTTATGATGTGTGTGAGCGTTTTCTATGGGTCTTATTTATTACCCCTCATAAATTTTCAGTCATAACAAATACAGCAAAATTTACATTGTAAAAGGTATATATATTTTTAATTTCAGTTGCATGTGGAATAAAATAGAAATAAAACGGTTGTTTATAACACTCGATGGTATATACACTACCCAACACAGAAAAGGCAACAACATGAAAGAACGAATGTGATGATAAAGGACACACAGACAGAGATGTCATATATAAATACCTGATGTTACTTCCAGAAGGATAATGCAATACAGTAATGGCATAGATAAGGTAAACAGTAGGCAGTAGTACTACCTCTTGCGGCGATACAAGCGGCAACCCTTCGAGGAACAGATGCAATGAGCTTGCGGATAATTTCCCGAGGGATGGATGACCATATGCCTTCAACCATCCTTACCTAGGTCGTCCTCTGTTTGTGGCGGGGGCAGGGCAGTCAAACGACAGCCAATGGGTCAGAGATCAATAGCCAGCGAAGGAAAGGAAGTACCTGGAAGCATTGCAAGGCTTGTCTGCTGATGGTTGCCGTGTGCGGTCGCGTGTTATATTGCTGGAAAACAATATTTTGCAACCGATGAATGTAGGGCAGTGCAACCGGCTGCAGCACCTCATAAGCGTGCCGGCATTGTGTCTCTGATACGAACCAGAGGTGACCGGCTATCGAAGCCGATGACATCTCAAACCATGATGCCGCGTTATCGAGCAGTATGGCGATCAACAGTCGCACCAGGTTTGGATCTGTTCTCACGTCGCCTCTAGACTCTCACACGGTGACTGTCATTCGACAAACAGAACCGAGACTCGTCGCTGAACACTACCCTGTCCCATCCAGTAGTCCAAGAGGCTCGGGCCCGACACCATTGCAATCTTTCACGTCGGTGTCTTGTCGTCAATGACAGTCTTCGTAAAGGACGGTATGAGTGCTTTCGGCCAATCGTCGGTAAACTGTTCTCGCTGATATTGGAACATCCAATGTATCCTGCAAATTCTGCAGAATATCGACAACCGTCGTTTGTGGGGCCGCCACCGCATGCTTTTGGATGCGTCTAACAACGCGTGCTGACGTACGTCTGGATGGACCTGTACCACTGCGACGATTCACATGCCCTTCTTCAATCCATCTTCTCCAAATCCTTTGCACAGTGGACGCATCTATGCTTGTTTTAACGGTGATACGCAGGTACGACCACCCAACTGTACTTAGGCCTAAAATGAATCTCCTCGCACGATCTTCCAAATGCTGAAAATGACTTCGGCGTCTTAGGCCAGGCATCTCTTCAATATCACGTGTCTCCTGAAGCGAAAAACAGCTCGAAAAACGAGTTTCCGTAGGCGATAGTCAGTAACAACTGTTGGGTCATCTGCTGTTTTCATCCATTTTACCCCGCGCTCTAATCACGTGACATACATGCATTTCAAATCATTTGTATACATCGATCAGCTGCGTTTGTCTCGCAAATTATATAATTATACGGTCAAAGCTTCTTGGTGTAGCAGTTTCTTTGTCGGGAAGTGTATACTACATGTGAAATAAAGCTCCAGCTGCATGTACTATCATGGCTACCATTTGGAAAGCAGCATGACCAAGCAATGTCCATTGTTACTTTTATGTCGTGCTACAGGGTTTCACAAAATTACATCGTATAGAAAATATAGATGCTATAGCGTAGCTATCGCCTATTTGATACTGAAAAGCGTTTACAATTGCGAAATCGGTTTACCCACTCACTGAGAGCGTGATTCAAACATTTATACCATTTTTATCCTGCTTCAACAAGCGATCAAACCCAATAGAAAATACATAAATTTGATAAAATTTTGTCAGAATAAAACCCGACTTAAGAAATTGAAAATATCAATAATTCCCGTAATCATGGACTTCATAGGGGAGGGCAAGAGGGGTACGTTCCCTCTCATCTCGGACGTTCACGCTCACAAAGGTTGGAATAAAGCTAGTCGATGTTATAAGTCCTATATTTGAGTTTGCCCCACTGGCGTCAGTGATTTGTTCCATTCCTGTAATAATTTCTATGGGCGCACATGACCGTAATCCTATATCCTAAGGCCGTGGCTGATATAACCCAATTGAAAATATAATACCATTCATTTATCAAATTTATTTTTACATTAATTTCTTACTTAATTATTTCAACCGCAGAAATTGCATAAAAATCGTCTGCCGTATAAATATAATTGATTTAATCCTAAGCAATATATAATTTTATTAATAAAAATGTTCAGAAAATAATCGTCCGCATAATACTATTTCTATGGATTTCATTTTGCGATTTTTATTAATATTTCGATAATCTCTTGTTCTAGAAACTTGAAACATGGACGTGGTATGCGCGGCGAAGCAGAAAACAACCATACCCAATTTGAAAATAAATCCGCTAAAACTGTGGTCAATTAAAAAAAAATCCTCTGAAACTATAGACTTGTATACGGAACAGACAAACAAATAAACAAATGAACAGACTTTCAATGCTATATATATATATATATATATAATGTATTGTAAACTATTAGAAGTAAAATTATCATAGTATCTAGGGTGACCATGTTTTGTCTTCATCGAATGCCTCTTCAGTAGTGCAGAGGATCATAATACTTACCACACCCATCCTCATCTTTATAGTCAAGTGTTTGTTATTGCGGAGCAGATGGATGATTATATCCAAGTCCTCCACTTCAGTTGCCCAGGCTCCAAAATCTACATCAGTGGTGTATGGAATGACGTCACATTGCCGATACCACCCTGAAACGGCCACATCCATTAAATATCAGATGTATGAAAATATATTACTAAATAATCCGTATATATATAGAGAGTAATCGCAATAAATCTATCCCTTGTTCAAAGCTTTCAGAATCTATGTCTAGCATTTGAAACACAAGTAAATTTAGTAGTCTATTTGAAACATATGTAAGTATCAATTAAAAAAAAAAATTCCTTCAGAGGCCAATTTCGCGCTGTAAGTGGTAAAAATGAGTAAAAGTTGCTCAGGGCCAAATTTCTAATAAACAATTTATCAATTTATAAATATAATAAGTATGTTTTGTTGTTCTTGCTCATAAATGACTCCCACAATACATGCTTATTTTGCCACTCGCGTTTGAGTGGAGCTAAGGCGATATCTAAAAAATAGTTGACCCTAAGATCGTATCAAATACTGTGTTGACGAAAGAGTACCAGACGAAAAAAGTTGACAAGTTCAAAGGTTAACATTGATTCCCCAGCATTTCACCAATATAAATATCATGAGCCACTTACAAATATCAGTGCACCAGAAGGAAGGAAAATTATTTATTGTCATCATTGGTACTGGCATCTATTTTTTTGTCCCTAAGAAGGAGGCTGGCCTGAATTGGACATCCATATATATATATATATATATATATATATATATATATATATATATATATATATATATATATATATATATATATATATATATATATATATATATATATATATATATATATATATATATATATATATATTGGAATAGAATACATTAACATACTACTACAATTATTGCAGCACCACATATACATATATAGATATATATGACTCTTTAATCATATTAATATCCAATTAATTTTACAGTATTGGAATACAACATTTTACATTGGGTGAGCTTATGTCCCTCTGCGGAAAATTCTGCACAAATGTTGCAACAGATCAGCTGATTCAGTTGTATTCTGAGAAGGCTGCAATTGCTGTCCCAGCATGTTCCAGACGTGTTTCATTGGTGA
This sequence comes from Amaurobius ferox, assembly GCA_951213105.1. Lineage (NCBI taxonomy): Eukaryota > Metazoa > Arthropoda > Arachnida > Araneae > Amaurobiidae > Amaurobius > Amaurobius ferox. The sequence goes on from OX578144.1 coordinate 81,928,480, forward strand.
TAGGTCTGGGGACCTGGATGGCCATGGCAGGGTATCAAATCTTCAAAGCTATTGTGAAGAAAATCGTGCGGTATGTGATCGAGCGTAGTCTTGTTGATAAGTGGAATCTGGGCGGTTTGACAGAATAGACAGAATGATCGACTGCAGAATATCGTCGACAAATAAGCGACGTACCACATACCGCATGACTTTCTCAACAATGCTTTTGAGGATTTATTGCACTCCTATGGCCATCAAGATCCCCAGACCTATCACCAACAGAATACTGCTGGACATGTTGGGACAGCAATTGAAGCCTTCTTAGAGTACCTCTGAATTGGTTGACCAGTTGCAACATTTGTGGCAGAATCTTTCGCAGAGCGACATAAGCAACTTATTTGACTCTATACCGCACTGAATAAGATCATTAAATAAAAACCGCATATCTGTATCTTTAAAATTGAGCGAGTTATATTTAATTGAAAATTGAACATTGTGAATGGGGACCCTATATCAAATTAGAAATGTAAATTTGTGACATATCACAAAAAAGATCAATGTATGCATCTTTTAATTATGTGCCCCAACCGCGTAGTGAGTACCACTGTTTTATATGATCTCTGTCTGTAATGCTTCATTTAGATGCATTTGTGATAAAAAAATTTGACACATATTAACTAATTTTTGATCTAAACAATTTGCATCGTCAATTTCTTTCTGATCCCTATTTTCACTGATGCAACAGTCTTTCATATGGTACGGAAATGGGGCATAAGTCAGATTCTTTCCTTCATCATATATAATTCAGTTGATTTTAAATATACAGGTATGCGGTTTTTTTAATGATCTTTTTGCATTAAAAATACAAATTTTTCTGATGGACCAAATTTATCTAAGGTGGTAGTATAAAAATTTAAAAAATGTAACATTTTGAAAATGAATGGGAGGACCATTTCATTAACGTAATCTTATTTCTTACCTTACTTTCAACATTTTTGCAACTTACATTGTTCACTTATCTCCAACAGGTAATGAATTAAAGGGGTCTTTTGGAACAACCTGTATATATATAGTCTATATATAATTGTTTGTCTATATATTCATGTATATAAATGCCATATAAATGTCATGTATATAAATGCCAATAATAGTCTATATATTCATGTTTGATTTTTTTGTGTATTTGATCCACTTTGACTTTTCTTCTACGTCGGGCCATTTACATTATTTCTGTAATACATTTTACAGTTGTGTAAACAGAAACGTAGAATCAGCATTAATGAAACATGTATGGCCCTTGATAACGTACATGGTTTCAGAAATGCTTATCATATTCATTTTATTCCTTTTATATTCACTAGATTCCATTTATTCAATTTCCAAACTTCTTGCATAGCTCATCGTGCTACACTAGGCTTCTGATTTGCAAAAACCTTCAGTTTACAAGCAATTTTCTTTGGTATTTCTCGGGTATATATATATTACAAGTAATCATAAAAATCTTCAATTAAATAGTCTATATATATATATATATATACACACAGGATGTCCCATAAACATTGGCCTCGGCTTTTATTCCTTAAATATCGATCTTAGACATATATATATAAAATAAATTACAAATTTGCTTAAAAAAAGGTACAGAATTTAATGAAATCGATAAAAATTTTCAGAGGATTACATTTAAAGAAATACAAAACTTAAATTTTTATACGGCCCTCATACAAAAACATGTCCAATGAATAAAATGTGTCCCATACACTATTAAGGTGATGTACAAAATTTCAGTATTTTATCATAAAAAGTCCCAGAGATATGTTTAAACAAAGTTGGTGAGGGATTAATCACAAACTAAAATGTAAATGTTTACAGCAAGAATGCAAATGGCGCAGCGCAGCGCAGAATTGCATCACAGGCAAATAATATCTGCTTTTTATCTTTATATTTATTAAAAATTTTTAAAAATATGCTTCCTGAAAAATACCTTAAAATTTTACACGATTAATTACAGAATAAAACTTGAAAATGGCATAATCAAAATGAACATTAAAACAGCTTAGAATGTATGCATATGCAAATATTTGCCTCTGATCGGTGCGTCACACAATCGCAACAGACGCATCATCATTTGAGAAAGTTACTTTTGCTCTGTCATTCATCAATCGCCTCGCTTACGCAAGCGCAGCGTGGCTGCGCGACCCTTAAGTATTTCACATTTCTGCTACATTTTGAGTGTGGTTAGCCTGTACCGACAGTATGTCGCAATACAGCAATGAAGAACTTTTTGAAATGTTTATGTTGTACAGTTTATGCAGTCGCAATGCTAACGAAACTGCACGGGAATATGAACGTACTTTTCCCAATTCTCGACATCCTTCTGGGAGATTAATTTCCCGATTGGTGCAACAAATTGTGAAAGAGGAAGCGTACATCGTGTAGGTGGACAAAAAATGAATTGAATCAAAATATGCAACCCCGTACTACTTATATTATCGCAGATTAGAAAATATGCCAGTGTGTTAGTAGAAGATTACCCGTATTAGAATATGAGTCTCAAAAATAATTGCCAAAATAAAAGAGAGGACGTAATAAATTGAAAATATCAGTAATCCTCGTAATCTTTATACCAGAAGGTCGTAATTGATTCCAATATATGCCGATATATATCAAAATATATGCCAATATACCTGTACTACTTATATTCTCGTAGATTAAAAGATATAATTCATTTGTAGAAGATTACTCGTACAACGTACTATATATGAGTTTCAACAATTTTCGTCATAATAAAACAATGTCATAATAACTTGAAAACATCAATAATCCCTGAATCAACTGTCCCCGAAATATCAATAATAATAATATGTAACCTGAAGACCGTAATTGATATTATCCAGTCAAAAATGCAATGTCAATGACATTTATTTTATATACATATCTTTATTTTATTCAAATCGGAAAAGATTTAATATAAAATCGTATGCCGCATAACACATTGGATCCGTTGCTAAGCGACATGATATCATTTGCTTCAAATAAATTGATGGAAATCATATCGTCTGAATAATGGGATCTCCATGGAAGGTTGGGCGACATTTTAGTCAATTTAGCGATAACTTGAAAAATCGCCAAATTTATCGCCAAGTGGGACTATAGAACTGATAGTTCCATTTTGCGACAAATTGACGAAACATCATCACAATACTATCTCCTAACAAAACACAATTATATTCATTTATTGAGCGGGATTTTATCAATTCCATGATATTTTATGGACTCACAAATACTTTTATCAACTTCGTGATATTAAAAAAATTCGTTAAATGTGTTACTAAGTAGGATGGATGGATTGACCGACGAATGCTACCGAAACATCATTTCAGTACTCTATTCTAAAAAACAAATCATTGATTTGCGTCAATTTTATAAATTTGGAAACATTTCCGCTAATTTGGTAAAGTTTAAGAGAAGTTACCAAGTTATTTAGAGATATTCCGCTAAATTCGTAGCTCTGAATTTGCAGATCTGAAGAATAAAATATCCTGATCCCGCTTGTATATACTAAATGAAAACACTAAAATTGTATTATAAGATACACCCGTTTTACTCTTTTTCTGCTTCAACAATTGGCTAAATGAATTTATTGGGCAAACACAATATATGAGTTTATTAGCTAAACACAATATATGAGATGGAAACTTCTTTGCTAAAATAAATGAAAGTGACGTACGCAGTCCGCAATTTATATAATTAAAAGAACAACCAAACCTTTTATTTAAAAATATATTTTTACATCCATTTATTTATTATTCAAATAGAAAAAATAATAATAAATATTAACAACACATTTAATTTCATTCCACTGCCGAGCAACATGATATAAGATAGAATCTTCCTCATAAAATGCGAAATTAAATAGCCATTTTGATTTCTTTATACTTTTAATCGTTGAGTAAAAACTTGTGAAATATAACCACGGAGGTAGATTTCTCCATTTAAATTCATGTTTCAAACAATTCGTGTTTTCCGATAGTGACTAATTAATGCAAAAATCCTGCACCGAACTCGGAAATAAAGTTTTATTTCATTTCGCCGTTTTAAACAAACGATTTTCATCCTTTCCGTTTGGATAAACCACGGAGTTGGAGAGTAGATCTCCTAGGAAAAAGTTCCGTTTTTCATTAATATCTCGATAACCCCTGGTGTTACAAACTCGAAACTTGGACTAAATTTATGGGGGGCTATTTCAAGGCTATCCACAAAATTTCATTAAATTCGGTACAGCCGTTTTCCCGTGATGATGAGAGAAACGAAATATTCGTTTTTTACCAATATCTCGAGAACCACTGGTCGTAGAAACTCAAAACACGGACTAAATTTTAAGTGGGGCTATTTCTAGGCTACCCACAAAATTTCATCAAATTCGGTTCAGCCGTTCTCCCGTGATGATGGGACAAACAGACAGACAGACAGACAGACAGACAGACAGATTTTCAATTTTATATATATAGATTATGTTTGTTTTCCTCTTGGTAACGTGCTTGTGCAAGCCAAATGTATTTAAATCTTGTAATGCGATTATTTCCCCTAAAACAGTAATTTTTGGATTATCATTTTGGACAATGCGAAAAATAATGAATTCCGAAGAGTAAGATGAAGTTAAGATGACATAAAAGTATATAAAATGCGTCATACCCAGCATCGTTCCTGAGAATATCCAAAGATTCATGAGGGCAGGATGAAATATGGCTTTCAGCTGATGGAGAGCAACGGTGGTTCTTTTGTTGAAACGGTCAACCGTCAATCCCGGATGTGCTTTCGGTTGATTTTTTGATGAAGTCAGGTTTGCTGATCGTGAAGGGTTGCATTCCAAAAACCGAGAACTCAACATCTGGAACATGAAATGATGAGGGTATGAAGGGATGTAGAAGTCTGCAAAACCTCTCGCTTTTTTTTTCAGTGATATCAGAGTAAATCTAAAAGTCAAACAATACGGAACAATATTATTTTAATAGACGACAAAGTTGGAATCAGAGGTGAGCTGAAGCGAATATGTACGTACGAGTTTTTAAATTTCCACATCTGGGTACCGGTTGTAAAAGGACGAGAAATTCTCGAAATCAATTATGAAATTGGTTAAGAATACATTTTGTACCCATAGAAATTTTACAATAGAGGGGGAGACTCAAGCATAAGAGGTACAACATCGTCTCTGTTATCCTCCTTCATGGGCGTCCATAAAAACATACTATATAAGACAAATATGGCAATTTTTGGGAAAATGTCTCTGTATCAATATAGAAATCAAGTAATCTGTATCTAAATATGTAATCTACACTGCTCACAACTTAAATAACAACACCATAAAGTTGTAAGTGTAGCTTTATGTAAATAAGGCAATGGTAACAGCAAGGCGAGATATGCAAATGATCACAGTTTCGTTACGCATAGTGACGTAACACCTTGCGAACAGTATAAAGGTGTCAGGTCAAGGAGGAGCGGTAGCACAGCTAAATTGTACCGTCATTGGTTAAAGATTATAAAAATCATAACAGTATGCCAAGAGTACGTCGGCGTACAGCATACGTTCAGTTGTTGTCAATGAAATGGCAATGAATAATTGTTTTATTGAGTAAGATGTTGTTATGATCATTGATGTTGATGTAATCATTGTTTTACTGAGTACTGATGGTAGACTGAGCTTTCGAAGGATCGCTGAATGTGAGCGCAGTTCAACGGTATGTGTTACAGTTCGTGAGAGACAACGAAACGATACGAAGATCAGGTAGTGGAGCTTTCAGGTGTACTATACCAAGTGAAGATCGTGTGCTTCTTAGAAGCGTTGCGCGGGAGCCGTTTACCACAGCAACCGTCTTACAAAGACATTTATCCCACACTACAGCTAACGTGGTTTCGACTCAAACAATTCGAAACCGTTTGCATGACGCAGGACTCCGAGGTAGACGGCCTTTTTGACACGTACTGTTTCATCGTCAACGTCTTCATCGGTAACGTCTCCTCCAATGGTGCCAAATGAGATGCAATGGGTCGAGAGAATGGCGAAACATTCTGTTCACGGATGAATCACGGTTTTGTTTTGGCATGCCAGATGGCCGTATTCGCGTATGACGGCGCTTTCAACAACGCCACCAGAAAGCTTTTTCTAACAGTCGCCTCACAGTCCGTCTAAGTGGGGCCATGGTTTGGGGTGGTATAACATTTGGTGGACAAACACCTTTGGTCCACGTTTCTGGCCGTATCACGGCACAACGATACGTCTCTGACATTATGAGACCTGTGGTACAACCATATCTGTTAACCAGGCCTGGACTATTTTTTCAGCAGGATAATGCTAGACCACATACTGCACGGGTAACTATGAATAATCTACAAAGTTTTGATATCCTGCCTTGGCCAGCATGTTTACGGATTTGTCGCCAATTGAGTATATCTGGGGCATCATGGACCGTCGATTAAGAGAACTCCCAATTCCAGCAAAACCATGTTCAGTTACAAGCCCAATTGCATGCTGTGTGGAATGCCATCCCTCAGCACACCATTGACCATCTCATTGCCTCGTCGTATTCAGTCCTGCGTAGCCGTTCGCGGTGGGCCTATTCCATATTGATCTAGTGTCAATAAAGTTCCATGCTTTCATTATCCAGGTATGAATTTTTGATCATTTCACATCTCCATGTTACAATTATGTTCTGTAAATTTCATAAGGATACATCAATTTCTTCATGGTGTTGCGATTTCAGTTGTGAGCAGTGTATATCTAAACTATTTATCTATCAATAACTATCAAACCTCCATATCTAAGAAAATTTACATTATTAATATCTTTGATATTCTTGTCGCTAAGTTGAAATTATTGATTTAAGGTTCTTCATTAAAAATATAGCGATTTTCAATATTGTTCGGGAGCCAGGTAAGTTTCGGTAAGGTGTCTAGAGGGTTGCAAATAATTACGTTTTGTTAGAAGATTGTAACGTGCGTTTTGAGAAGGAGTCATATAAGAAATAACAACAATATTAAATGGGAGTGCTGCAGACGAACGTAAGTGTAGCAGATGGATGTAAGTGCTGAAGACGGACGTAAGTGCTGGAGACGGACCTAATTGTTGTAGAAGGACGTAAGTGTTGCAGTTGGACGTAAGTGCTGTAGGCGCACGTAAGTGTTGCAGACGGACGTAAGTGCTGCAGACGGGAAGTAATCCTTTGCAACTCTTTGCATCCTGACATATGGCGTGCTTAATCCTTCCACTGATGTTATAATTGTGTTCAGTTAAAAACATAAAAGCATGCGCATTCTCGTTACACGTTAATTTACAATATAAGTACACGTTCATTTACAATATAAGTGCAAGTTTACTTACAATATAAGTAAATCACTAGTCGAGGAATGTTTTTATTTATTAATTAATAAACTAGTAAATATGGAACGTCATAAAGTTTGAAATTGCCCTCTCATTGCAGCTAACAATGCCATGTATTTGGTTTCGCTTCTATTAGGTTCATGAAAGCTAGATAGCATTTAACTGAACTCAAGAAAGCTGATTATGTACAGCAATTTCGCAAGTCTCTTTGGTGATATGACAATGCAGAATGGATGTCAAGAACATCAATGGTAAAGGCTAATGAGAGCTAAATAATTTTGCAAGAAAAAAAATACAGCAATTCTTATGCAACTCACCTTACAATCGCTTGATTTATTTATGTTTTGCATGATATAGTTTTAGCGCTAAAATTAGGCTTCCTTGTGGAAATAATCAAAGTTTAGTGATCATTCTAAATAACAAAAATATTGAAAAATTGCGTTGGCGCATAATTTATATACACAGATAATACTCAAAATTAAAGCGGTTTTACGACGGATGTAACACTCAATACAAATTTAAAAGATCTTGAAACATCCACGCCAACGGCGGCGAATGGAAGCCATATTTTATTTTGCAATGAGTCACGCGATCTCTTCATATTACATGGGTCGAAAGCCTAGGCCGACCGACTCATCCGGAGACATAGAACAGCTCATATAACATGGGTGTAATTATTTAAAAAACTACTGTTTTGATGAATTAGTTTTACACAATTTACTTGATAATTTGAATATTTCTTAAAATTTTCAAAGAAATTTGTAAATGTTAACTCCGTTTTAAAAAATGTTTGAAAAATTAGTTCCCACAGGGATCAATGTATTTCATTTTCTCAACCCCGGTTAAATCCTCACATTCCCGTATGTCCCACAGACCGTCTCAACAACATACTAAAATTTCATTTTGATAAAGTTATTTTTACGGACAGACAGACAGAATGGAATGACCGCGTTAATCTTTAAATGGCCACTCATAAACACTTTTCAATTATGCTGGAATGTGTTAAAGAGTAGCTATCGATCCGGAGATTTGCAACTTCGTGTCGAAAATTCGAAGAATGTAATAGATTTTTTAATATTTGTAAAAAAGCTTCATTTTTGAGGGCAGAAAGAAGGATTTCGGAAAAAGGTGTCTCTTTCTACAAAACAATGTTATAATCTGAAACGGAAGAGAGATAATATGAACGGAAGAGATTAATATGAACGGAAGAGAAATAATATGAACGGAAGAGATTAATATGAATGGAAGAGAGATAAATTTCGAAAATCCTCTAGAAGCTGAAATTTTGATAAAGTCTATAGTTTCCTTTATAGTACAGATTTTTAAAATGTGTAAAAAAACTGGTTAAAACAAATTGAGATTCCATATTCTGTTCTCGTCGAGGAATATTCGAAGCTTGTATCACAGACACTTGTCTTAATTCTACTTCATTGCTGTATTGCTCCGGTCGACAACAACAACAAAAAATAGTTTTCGAGGTGTGGTCTCGTCTTCAAGATTTGTCATTGTCAACCCTCATTCAATAGTTCTTGAAAATTTGAATTGTTTTTTTGTCCCTTTATTTGTTGATTTTTTACAAATAAATTAAAGATTCAACAAATTTCTCTCCTTCATCTCCATATTACTGTAGCTCGCAAAGATAGAGTTTTGATTTTTTACCATTAAATTAAGGATTCAATAAGTTTCATTTCAAAGTTACGTCGCACACGTTCATAAAAGAATTTTTGTAATTATGGGACGTTTCATTTCTTAGTTTTACTCTTTGTCTAAGGTCAACCGCGATAAAACGGGCCGGTTGTCGGGAAGAAGGCTACCCCTTTTAAAATCTTCGTCTTTATCCATATTGTGACTCTTTTTTACTCTTGGAGGAGTGGGCGACCATGGTAGAAAGGAGCCGGTGGGTATAGGGGTAGAGGAAAGCCCCCCCCTTTTCAAATATTCGTTTTTATCTATCTTGTTCTGATTTAGAGGCAATTTTTATGTTGTATTTTCTATTCTGCAATGGACCCACTAAATCTACTTACTCTTAACTTCGAAAAGGCATTTGTTACTTTTCGACAGCTGCGCGTGCACAGAATTTCCTGAAACACTAATATTATTATTACTGATTGCTATATTTTGTGGACGCTTAAGGGAAAATCCCATAGTAAATATTGAATTCCAAATAGATATGCAAGTACATAAACAAAAAAATAAGAAAATAGAGTTTGAATAAGTACTTATTAAGAGAAATTAAGAATGAGGAAATAAAAGACCATTTGAGAAGTAATAAGTTGAATCAGTTAAGTTAATGAAAGTTTTAGAAGATATTTAGGGAATGTAAACAATGAGAGTTTATATAATAGACCATGCTGCACATATTTGTTATAATATACAGGTAAATAGTCGTGTAAATAAATAAAGATACAAGGCAATCATGTTTTAGATTCCCAATTATGATATATAAGATATAACGTCAAAGGTATAGACCTACCAGTTATTACAATTTGTCAAAATGCTGCACATATTTGTTATAATATACAGGTAAATAGTCGTGTAAATAAATAAAGATACAAGGCAATCATGTTTTAGATTCCCAATTATGATATATAAGATATAACGTCAAAGGTATAGACCTACCAGTTATTACAATTTGTCAAAATGCGAGTACTTGCTGTTAACTCACGAATATTAGTTGAAATTATTTCTGAAAATGTTTAAAATCATAGCATGTGAAAAATTTAACGGAAACAAAACTGAAAAATATATACCTATATATATATATATATAAATATATATATAAAAATATACGATATATATTATGCATGCTTTAGTTTAAAACACATCATGAACTGGGAATAAACGCAATTTTAAAGCGAAACGGTTCTTTTACGAAATGCTAGAATTTAAGCAGTTCACCTCTGATCTATAACGGTATTTCATGAAATTAGAAACCAGATCAGCAATCAAATACTCAATATGAAATTATATAATTATTTAAAAATCTTTATTAAAACTTCTTACTTTTCGTAGGCTCCATTATAATCTACAAACAACAGTTTGTTGTTTGTTGGAAATTGCTTTTTAACTTCTCCATCCAGAGCAGCGTGCCAAAGGTATCCTGCTCTATTCTGGAACACTACAAGATGGAGGTTGTATTTCTTGTGCGTGTATATTATGTGGCTTATGTATGTGCCAGAATGATTTGTATTTAACATCCAGCTAGCGAGGGGTACTTTGATGAATTGCGCATGGAATCCAGATTCTTGGAGTTCACTGATACTCTCAACCTGCAATGAGAAAAAAAATATAAAATGAGTATTCTACAGAAATGTTTTTCTTATATTTCTGTAGAATATAAGAAAAGCATGTAACCTGCTCGCTGACGCTTACAAACCCTGCAACTCGCTTCGAGATACCTTTCGTTACATCTGCTAATGTAATCTAATGTAGATGTAATGCGTCTGTCGTCTGTCGTGTGTGTGTGTGTGTGTGTGGGGGGGGTTCCCCTTGTTCGCAGGAGCTCACCAACCAGGATCCCACTTCGCCAGCTCTTTCAACCGGGCAGGTGCACACGACCGCTGTCGAGCCACTTACTCTCTGTTGCTTGCCAATCCTCTAGGCTCCTTCTCCTTGTTCGCTGCCGTTTATTAACCGGTTTTTAATAAGCGGGAAATGTATTAAATTTTATTAAACTCGAATGGCAAAATTCTGAAATATTAAAAGATTAGTAAAAATAAGGATTTGTGATTGCGAAATTGGAACGATTAAATAGAAATAAGAGAGAAAAATTAGCAAATGTTGAAAATCGTAAGTTCTTTTAAAAAGTTTCTAATTCAACCTATTGAAGTTACGAGAAACAGGGGAACCAGGAACACTACACTTATAACGATAGTTACCTAAGGCACTTTATCAAATTTGGGAAAAGATTTGTGAATTGAATGTGGCACAACTGCTTGCCTTTCAATCAGTTAACTCCTTGATGACAATAACCACTGTCCTCTTTGCAGTAGGCTCTGGACATTGAGACAAAGTACATTTTAATACATGGACTTTCATAAGTTCCTTGTAAAAAGCAGGTCAGTTAGGTGACTACAATTGTTTCGAAGGCGCTATAAGACCCCTTCTTCGTTCAAACAGCACAGTTGGAACAGTATACATCCTTAACAAAAGCCGAGAGTGAACTGCGAAGAAGAAATCTATAAAACTCAAGAGCAAGGATAAACGCACAGCGAAAATATTCGCAGAATGGTTGGAATCGGCACTTGAAGAAGAAGAAAAAATAAACTCGTAAACTTATCATCACGGAACGATAAAGGTACATTTTAATGTATGAAAAGTAATAATTTTGTACTGTAAAGTTTGATTTTATTAATTCTTTTGTTTAAAAACAAGACTTTTTTATTGTCTTATTTTTAATTGTATATTTAGCTACAATAGAGTGTATAATCATGGTATTGCACTACTTTGTTGAAAATGGCTGCAATTTAGAGTAAGTTGCAGATGTGCAACTAAGGATATTTGACCCAAATATATCGAAATGTCTTTACCAAGTTTTATTGTGTTTTTTGTTTCACTTTCCGCCTACATAGATATCATGAAATAGTTAAGAAAAAGGTGCAAAACCCAAAGGGACTATTCCTCAGGTATCTTACAGAAATCTGTGGAGAAAGGTGCGCACGGTGTTGTGCCTCCTGTTACACAGTAGCTTCTAAGAATACATACTTTAAGAAGATATATAAGAGAAATTTAAGGAGGACAAATTTTGTTCTATGATATATAGTAAAACAAGTTTTTAATGAAAAAGAGGAAGACGAATCGTCTAAAATATTTATAATTTATCGTTTGAATGAGTCATAGCTTAACAAATAAAACAGCTACCCGACATACCCATGATAACAGACATACCCACTAGACATTCCCATTTCAACGATAGTATTATCTTTACGGATGACATTTTTATGTGTTCAACAGTAACATTTACAAATGTTTATTTGCGCAGTTTACAATAAAAATTTAAAGTATTATCTTTCTGTAATAAACTATTAGTTTTGTTATGTAAAGGCGTATTTTCTTACAGTTTTTATGTTTACTTTTCAATTTAAGACTTGGATCATATATATATTCCGAATAGTTGGGTTAAGTATCCTTAGAATCTCAAGTATGTCTGCGAATCCTCAAGTATCCCTGGGGTACTTGACCCTTATTGGAAACTACATATTTAATATAAATTACCAACAAATGATAAATCTCACAGATCCAATAGTCATTTTATTTTAAAATCATCCTACAGACGTAAAAATAATAGCCAAAGCGCTTTCGGAGATTTTGCATGTCTATCCTCAGTGGCAGTACAATTGGAAATGATGCCAACGTGCTTAAATACACTTCAATACTTTCAAGAAAAATTTGCATATCATGAAATTGTCAGTTATACAAAAAGGTGGCCGATCCCGGGTCGAGCGGTCAGGGGCATGCGTTTCCGTCTGATCACTTGATTGCCGGGTCGTGGGTTCGAATCCTGCCAGCGGGCATGGACGTTGTGTTGTCGAGGCAAAGTCAGACTTCCGCCCTTGGGGAGCCTCAATAAAAGTGAAGCTGCATATTCTCCCCTTCGCCATAGGACCAGGGGTCTAGTGGACGTGGTGCATAGGCGCTCTTTTACCACGGGGGATTAGTAACAACAACAAAAAGGTGGGTTATGAGTCAGATTATAATTTATACAAAGCTCAAGAGCAATTACTCCAAAAAGGTTTAAAAATATATGATTGAAAAAAACACAATAATTATAAATCAATGTAACTGTGCAACGGCTTAACATGCAGGGAATCGCGAACGAGTCGCCAAGCATAACTTAGGATCCGAACAGGGTCAAAATTACAAATAGAAGAACGGTATAAATAAATAGAAAGGGATTCATAAAGCAAGATCGAATGGGGGCTATTACAGCTAACTAAAAGAAAATTTTTTTAAAAAGAGGGCGAAAATTATCTTTATTCGCGAACTGGGCAAGGACAGTCGTTAATTTATCATTTTTTATGTCTCTTGCATGTTCGGACAAACGGATACCAACCGTACGTTTAGTACTACCGATATAAAATTTATAGATATTATCCGGAGAAAGGAGGGGCACAACATACACCCCAGCAGAAAATTATATAATTTTTAAACTCGGTCAAGATGCCGGCTACTCTTATGAGTTTATCCATAATATTTACATTAAGATCCGCCAAAAGTTTTTACAATCCTTTTCTAGAACCAACGGCCCTACCGTGCTGAAAACACCGGTTCTCGTTAGATCACCGAAGTCAAGCAGCATCGGGCGCGGTTAGTACTTGGGTGGGTGACCACCTGGGAACACCGCGTGCTGTTGGCACATTTCGGGTGCGGTAGCCCGGTGGTTTGCGCGCTGGTTTTGCACGCTGCCACAACTGCCGCCGTGTTCATGGGGGGTACGATCACGTTAAACATGTGGGTCCGTAAGTCCTTTCGAGAGGGTAGGGTCCCTGTGGGTGTCTTCCCCACTGGGTTCCGGTCTAAATTGGGTGGCACTTCCCGGCCGTCCAAACGGTTACCTTACACCTTTCTGGTAGGTCGGACGGTATGGGTCTCAACAACAACCCTTTTCTAATCTTATTCCTATTAACGATCGTTTACTGTTTAAAACTAGTTGTCCTTACCATCCTAAAATTTTTCGCCCCCTTATTAATTTTTGTACTGAATTTAAATTTAAACCCGCTCATTCAGCTGTTACCACTTTATTAAATCGCATTCGAACTGATAAATTTAAGGATAATATTAACTTTAAAAATACTGCAGGGGTGTATGTGGCGTAAAATTATATTTATTCTCTATATGGTCCATACTGGAAAAAGGATTACAATTATACCCCCCCTCTTCCTTCCCACTTGGTCATACCCTTTCATTTTCCGAGATTTTGGCTATGTCTATGATTATAGGGAAAGTAACTAGAATTACTTTAAGGAGCAATGTGTAGTAGTTTCCCCCAGATAAAAATAGGAGGTAGTGCGGACGTCTTACGTCTTTTACCCGTAATCAGGGACTGGACGCTTCTATCTTGCACATTGCACCATTCGATTTCACATTCTTTCAGAGGAAATAAAAACTACCGCATTAATATCTAGAATATGTACATTAAAAATTGCAATACCTGATGAAGAACAGAAGCATCCTGCGCTAGGATTCCGAGCGTGACAGTGTCTTTCGATCCTAAATAATTGGAAATGTTGAATTTCCGCTTCACCATGAGGTCCTGATGGTGAGGTGACAGCGTGCAGTAAAGGATGGATGGTTCGATGATCGCAGCTTTGATGTTTATCGACTTTAAAACAGCCGTAAAATTCGAGAGGAGGGTGAAAAGTTCAAGCTCAGGATCCTGTGGAAATTTGAAATCATTATTAATTAAATAAATTAAAGCTAGAAAGTACTCATCTAACTACATCTAGCATTTTTCTTCATTAATAATTTCTTGGTTATTACAGCTAAAAGTATATTTATTATTTAAGATTTCAAAAATTTTCTGGTGGTTATAAAATGTTTTTTCTGCATTAAAGATTAGGACCGTACGCTATATATGTATTCCTTGGATGGCTTGTTTATTGATCTTAGACAAATCTGCCCTACATACAGAATATCACTTAATTGATCTCTGTCAATCTTTAAACTTTCCATGTGTAGCAAGTGGGCATTCGGCCTCTGAGTCAAACAATATGCATCATTAAAATTTTCGTTTCAACATTTACATCTAGACAATATACTTAGTATATCCCACAAATTGAGTCCAAATCGGTTTAGCAGTTTTTTAGATTACAAAGGGCTAATGATTTTCACAAAATTCCAATTAACAGCTAAGCTATATACATTTTTCGGAATTTGTGTTCACATGTCGAAAGCCAAGGCCGACCGACTCATCCGAAGACTGAGAGCAGCAATTTGGGCGACCGGCTGTGTTCACATGTATCTACATCGATGTATTTACAGTGAAAACTCAACCTGTGATTAAATTACGATCATCATATTTTTCGCAACATACATTGGTTAAAGCAACTAAATATTAACAACGATTAAGTAATAACAACGTAAATTAAGAAACATTAAAGTTACATCGTTAATATTGCTTAATTTACTGTTAAAATAAGTGGCACAAATCACAATATCATCATATTTTTTTAACTCAGCGTGATCTCGCTGACATGTGGTCTACTACAGGTATTAGGCATATCGTCTGTTGTGAAAAAAGAAAACGGTGATAGTAAATCTATATAAATACAAGAAAGATCAATCATGCTTAAAGCATTGATTATGAAACACTTTCCAATTTCAATGCAATTTTATTTAAACATGTCCAAAATGCAATACATTCCTCGGTAATATTTTAAAACTTCTCACAATACTACATTGATTTATTATATTTGAAAACATAAACCTTCATCGAAGAAAATGAATTTCATTCAAATGACGGCATTGAAATATAAATTGCCTGGTTTAAACATCTCTAAAATGTGATATATTACTCGGTAATAATTTTAGAATTATCATAATACCACGATAATTTATTATATTTAAAAACTTCATCGAAAACAACTGAAATTCATTCAAATGACGTCATACAAAAAATAACACGCCTGGCTCTTTCTAAAAAAGAAGCATTTCATTCGTAAATAATTTCCCATTCATGTCATTCATCACAATACTATAATAATTTATTTTATTTAAAAATTAAGACTATGGAGCTACAAGGAATTTAACTCTATGCTTAAAACTTCATCGCAAAAAATCGTCCTTCTCTCGGTAAAGTCAATGAATATTTCTTTCATATCAGCTATGCAGACTCCATAAGCCAAATTCCTTTGCGTTAAAAAAATACAGCAATTATTATACAACTCATCCTACATATTTTGCTGTTTACATTTTACATAAGTGAAAAATAGGCTTCGTTGTAGAAATAATGAAATTTGGATGAACATTTAAACTCATATATATTATAATTGCGTTGTTTCAGTATGTAGATGCATAGAATTTAAACCAAAATAAAGTAGCTTTAGGACGGATACAACACTCAATATGAAATAAAAAGAACTTTAAAAATCACGATTTTGAGACAAGATGGATGCCATATATCATTTTGAAGTGGATCACGTGATACTTTCATATCATGGTCACATGATCGTTTCATATAAGAGGTGTTATTATTATTATTTTAATTTTTATTTCAAAAACTACTGAATATATTTCGCTAAATTTTTTTTTATATATTTTATGGAACAATTTGAATATTACCTAAAAATTTCGAAGCAATTTGTGAATTTTAAATCCGTTTAAAAAATGTTTGAAAAATTAGGTCCCATAGGGCTCAATGTATTTCATTTTTTCAACCCGGGTTCAATACAAAACTAATTGGGTGATATTATTCATTTATATTCCCATAGGTCCTACAGACCGTCTGAACAACATACAAAAATTTCATTTTGATTAAGTCATTTTTACGGCAGTTATCGTGCTAACGGACAGACAGACAGACAGAATGAACAAAGTCATAAACACTTTTCAACTTCGTTGTAAAGTGTTAAAAATTGAAAATCTGTCTGTCTGCCTGTCTATCTGTCTGTTTGTCCCTTTATCACGGGAGAACGGCTGAACCGAATTTGATGAAATTTTGTGAGTTACCTAAAATACGCCCGACTTAAAATTTAGTCTGTGTTTTGAGTTTCTACGGCCAATGGTTCTCGAGATATTAGTAAAAAACGAAATTTTCGTTTGTCTCATTATCACAGGAAAACGGCTGAATCGAATTTAATAAAATCTTGTGGATAGCCTTGAAATAGCCCCCCATAAATTTTGTCTAAGTTTCGAGGAGATTCTAAGACCAGGGGTTGTCGAGATATTAATGAAAAAACTTTTTCCTAGGAGTTCTACCCTCCAACTCCGTGGTTTATCCAAACGGAAAGGATGAAAAAACCTGGATAAAATTGTTTAAAACGTCAAAATGAAATACAACTTTATTTCTGAGTTTGGTGCAGGATTTTTGCATTAATTAGTCACTATCGGAAAACATCAGTTGTTTGAAACATGAATTTAAATGGAAAAATCTACCGCCATGGTTTATCTTTCACAAGCTTTTACTCAACGATGAAAAGTATAAAGAAATCAAAATGGCTATTTAATTTCGTATTTTATGAGGAAGATTCTATCTTATATCATGTTGCTCGGCAACGGAATGAAATTAAATGTGTTGTTAATACTTATTATTATTTTTTCTATTTGAATAAAATAAGTAAATGGATGTAAAAATATATTTTATAAACGAACGGTTTGATTGTTCTTTTAATTATATAAATTGCGGACTGCGTACATCACTTTCATTTATTTTAGCAAAGAGTTTTCAAGCTCATATATTGTGTTTAGCTAATAAACTCATATATTGTGTTCACCCAATAAATTCATTTAGCCGATTGATGAAGCAGAAAAAGAGTAGAACGGGTGTATCTTCTAATACAATTTTAGTGTTTTCATTTAGTATACACAAACGGGATCAGGATATTTTATCCTTCAGATCTACATATTCAGAGCTACGAATTTAGCGGGATATCTCTAAATAACTTGGTAACATTTCTAAAACTTTTACTAAATTAGCAGAAATGTCTCCAAATTGATAAAAATGAAGCAAATCAATGAAATTAAATTTGTTTTTTTAGAAGAAAGTACTGAAATGAAGTTTTGGTAGCATTTGTCGGTCAGTCCATCCATCCTACTTAGTAACACATTTAGCGAATTTTTTTAATGTTACCAAATTGATAAAAATGTTTGTAAATCCATAAAAATATCATGGAATTGATAAAATCGCGCGTAATAAATGAAATTAATTGTGTTTTGTTAGGGGATAGTATTGTGATGATGTTTCGTCAATTTGTCTCAAAATGGGACTATCAGTTCTACAGTCCCACTTGGTGATAAATTTGGCGATTTTTTAAGTTATCGCTAAATTGACGAAAATGTCGCCAAACTTTCCATGGAGATCGCGTTATTCAGACGATATGATTTCCATCAATTTATTTGAAGCGAATGATATCATGTCGCTTAGCAACGGATCCAATGTGTTATGCGGCATACGATTTTTATTAAATCTTTTCTGATTTGAATAATAAAGATATGTATATAAAATAAATTTTATTGACATTGCATTTTTGACTGGATAATATCAATTACGGTCTTCAGGTTTAAACATTATTATTATTAGTGATATTTTCGGGGGACTGTTGATTCAGGGATTATTGATATTTTCAAGTTATTATGCCATTGTTACTTTCCTTATATACATAATGTATAAGGAAAGTATTGTGACGGGGTCGAAAATTCGAATTCGAGTTTTCGACGGGAGAGCACGTTTCAAGCATCCCTGATCACGAATCAAACATTTTTGAAGTGATGTCTGTGTGTGTGTGTGTGTTTGTGTGTGTGTGTGTGAAAGTATGTGTGTGTGGGTGTGTGTGTGTCAGTGAGTTTGTGGAGACGATAACTGACGAACGAATGGACCTATTCGAACCAAATTCCGTACAAAAATCACAATCCCTAAACACTGGAAGCCTATTGTTTTTATACGCAATCGAATGTTCAGAACACCCCTAAATTTTCGAATGAAATTTTGAAAAAATCGTCAAAAAATCAAAACCACTAATAAAGTTACGCAAATAGACATTTCTTATGTAATTTTTCATTAGAAAACGATTGACATAAATTTTAGAACGCTAACATGAACCGTTCTCGAGATATTGTACATTTTTCAAAAAAATTATCAAAAAGTCATATAAAATAAAAAAAAATATTTCCTATTGAGAAACATGGTTACTTTTCATATGTAATACCATGCGATAAATTGAGTGACATCATTCTCATGGATCTAGCTCGTTCCATTCATGAAAAAAGATACTTTGAATAATACTTTTGTATTTGAACGCCAATAGGCATTTATCTGCTGTAATAATAACTTATTTCTTAGTGCATAAAGCTTGGCGAGAATTTGGCAGAATGTCGCCAACTTGGCGACTTTTTGAAATGTTGCCTAATTAACGAAAATCTCGCCAAATGGATAAAAACGACGCTAAATCAATGAAAATGACGACTAATTGTCGAAAATTCAATATCTTGGAAAGAATATTAGTATCTGCAATAAGAAAAACCTATTTTTTACTGTAAAAGTAGTAAATTCATTACATTATATAAGGAAAGTCATGTGGTGCCCACATCAGATTTTTTTATTGTGACGAAAATTGATGAAACTCATATATAGTACGTTGTACGAGTAATCTTCTAAAAATGCAAGGGTATATCTTCTAATCTACGAGAATATATGTAGTACATGTATATTGGCATATATTTTGATATATATTGGCATATATTGGAATCAATTACGACCTTCTGGCGTAAAGATTACGGGGATTATTGATATTTTCAATTTATTACGTCATCTCTTTTATTTTGGCAAATATTTTTGAGACTCATATTGTATACGGGTAAACTTCTACTAACACACTGGCATATTTTCTGATCTGCGACAATATAAGTAGTACGGGGTTGCATATATTGATTCAATTCCTTTTTTTTTTGTAAATTTGCTTACAAAAGGGGCCAGGATGTTTTATTCTTCAGATCTGTCCGTGAAGATGATTTTGCATAGTGAGACCAGATATTCTCAAACTTCTCTTTATGAGCAATAAATTTAATATTTTAACAGAATTTGCACATGATTGCGAATTACAAGTTTCTTTATATTATACACTCCGTACGAAAGAACGGGTATGCTGCTAGTAGTATGTTAATTCTGTTTCAGGTGTGAAGATCATATGGATATAGCTCCAGTAAATTATAATAAATGTTAACGACAATTATTTGTACGTACTCAACGCTAATTTTAAAACTCTATAATAAGATCGCCGAAAATCTGTCAGTAAATGTTACTGTCAGTAAGAATTTAAAGTCTCCGTCTAGAAGTCTAATAGAATACACTTTTAGAAAATAGTACTCTATAAACCATGCATGTCAAAGATTCAGCCCGCCAATAAAATGAGGCTGCGGTCCGTCAACAAAAATGTTGCTGTCCGCCAACAAAAAAAGCTACGGCCCGCCAACAAAAAAAGTTATGGGCCGCCACCAAAAAAAGATATGGCCTGCCAACAAGAAAAAGCTACGGCCTGCCGACAACAAGGCTGTAGCCGGAAATATTTTTTTACAAAAAATTTTTCTTTGCCGAAAGAGAAAAAAAATAAATTTGTTTCTTTCTGAAAATTGCCAATCTCTGCTGCTAAAATCCTTTGAACAGAAAATTTGAAACTTGCGGAATATACTCACTAAATTAAGTTGTTAGACACGGAGCTAAATATATATATATATATATATATTCTTAATTTTAAATACTCTGCTACTCTTTATTAATACTGAACTTGTTGAGGTGAACTTATAAATGGAATCAATTAAGATACAGACTTTTTTCTTTTGAAGCAAAATTATACGGAAGTTTGAATTCGAGACTTATACTCTTATTTACCTGCAGATTGGCTCCTCCAAGTGTTATCTACCGCCATATGATGACGTCCCATTTGGGACATTAACAACATGATGTTTAAAGGCAAACAAACCAAACAAAACTTACATTAATATGGTATATGACCACCCGGCTATTCACACAAATTTTACAACGACTTTTCATACTTTCAACGAGGTGATCAACCATCGCAGATGCAAGCAATGGCCATTCTTCCAATAGGGTAGTTTCCAACTCTTTGAGATTGGTTGGCGGAGGTAAACGTGCAGAGACAGCACGCTCGAGGGCATACCAAAGGTTTTCAATGGGATTAAGATCGGGGGAATACGTCGGCCACTCCATATGAGAAATGCCCTCACTTTTCAGGTATTCGTCAACGATGTTAACTCGATGGGGACGGGCATTATCGTACATAAGGAGGAAATCAGGATCAACTGCTGCAGCGTAGAGTCTCGCACTGAGGTCCAGGACTTCATCCCGATACCGCGCAACCGTCACAGAACCGCCTTTAAAGATGTGCAGCTCTGCCCGATATCCCATTGAAATTCCACTCCACACCATGACGCTGCCACCACTGAATGCGTGATGTTCGATGATGTTCTTGGCCTGATGGCGTGTGTCTCGTTCTCTCCAGACCCTTACACGTTTATCATCTGACTCCAGGGCAAATCTGGACTCGTCCGTGAACAGGACATTGCACTAATCTGAGACAGTCCAATTGACATGTTGATGACACCACTTTAATCTTGCCTCTCTGGCTTGGACGGTTAGTGAAACACTAAAACGTGGTACTCGGTCCCTTCACGTGGAGCCTTCGGTGCACAGTACTGGTAGCTATTGTCTTATCAAGTGCCGCTGCAACCATGGATGTAACAGTTGTGGAGGTCGCTCGTCAATTCCGCTTGGTTACTATAGTAATATACCGATCATCAGAGGGGGTGGTAACTCTTGGACGACCGGGCATAGGTCTCTGCATAACTTTTTGACTGTATTCTTGCCTCTCTGGCTTGGACGGTTAGTGAAACACTAAAACGTGGTACTCGGTCCCTTCAAGTGGAGCCTTCGATGCACAGTACTGGCAGCTATTGTCTTATCAAGTGCCGCTGCAACCATGGATGTAACAGTTGTGGAGGTCGCTCGTCAATTCCGCTTGGTTACTATAGTAATATACCGATCATCAGAGGGGGTGATAACTCTTAGACGACCGGGTATAGGTCTCTGGATAACTGTTTGACTTGTTTGGAATTATTTCCATAATCTAGAAATTAGCAAATGATCAGCGTCAACGATAATAGCGACATCTTTGATTGACTGTCCTGCGTCAATGCGTCCGACAGCACGCCAGCGTTCACTATCTGTCATTCGTCTTCTTTCAGCCATGGAAACACGAATATCATCAAAAATAATCCTACAAAAATTATAAACATTTCGTATCAGCACTTAAATGCACTTCCTCAAACCCTTCAGAATGCTGGCGTCTTCAACGACTGCCTAATTAGCATATATCCGGACAGTCAATCATGGTTGTCTGTAACATACGATATTTGCATACTGCAATCTATATTTGCAGCGATTTTCAGCCACTCAAATTCAAGTATGCTTTCGAAAAATGAAAATTCATATTGGGTGCTTAACTTTTGGAAGTCAATGTAGTTTCTCTAATGCAAAATAGCACAACTCCTGAAAGTAAAAATCAGTCTAGTAGCATTTATCGCCTATTTTGAAAATTAGTCCATTCAAATCATTCAACTAAATTTTGAAAAATTTGCTTTGAGGAAAACGGTGACAAGTATTTTCTAATGATTAATAAAATAGCGAATTGCGAATTTGTTGTTTATTTTTTATAGTTTCTGCTTAATTAAAAAATAAATGCCATAAAATATTATAATTAAAATAAGTAACGTTAATTTTTATGTACATAAAATCGTATTTTGCTTATTTTTATTGCACTGTTTTATTTAGTCTGTTATTTCTCTGTTTGGGCCAAATCTCCAAATCAATTTCTCACTCACTTCTACCGAGACGATTTTCTTAAGATTTTACACACATACCTATTTGCAATGACAATACAACATTTTATCAAATTTGAGTTGATCCTTTCCAAGGATTCTGACCCCCTCCCCGTAATCATGCCAAGATTTAATTGGATACCTGATGAATCTGATACAATGATACCTGATGAATGATACCTGATTACAAAATCGCAAAAGACTGAAATGTATAAAATAAAATGTTAATAAAAAAACTTTTTAAGTTACACTGTTTTATTTAAAATGCACAAACATGAAAAAAAAATCTGATGAGGGCAACACATGACTTTCCTTATATAATGCAATAAATTTACTACTTTTACAGTAAAAAAACAGGTTTTTCTTATAGTAGACACTTATATTCTTTCCAATGTATTGAATTTTCGACGATTATAGTCGTCATTTTCATTGATTTAGCGTCATTTTTATCCATTTGACGCGATTTTAGTTAATTTGGCAATATTTAAAAAAAATCGCTAAGTTGGCGACATCCCGCCAAATTCTTCGCCAAAATCTCGTCAAGCGTTATGGATGGAGAAATAAGTTATTCTTATAGCAGATAAATGACTATTGGTGTTCAAATACAAAAGTATAACTCAAAATATCTTTTCTCATGAGTGGAAAGAGTTAGATCCACGAGAATGATGTCACCCAATTTATCGCATGATATTACATATGAAAAGTGAACGAACATGTTTCTCAACAGTTAATATTTTTTTAATTTATTTGATTTTTTGATAAATTTGTTTAAAAACTGTGCAATATCTCGGGAACGGTTCATGCTAGCGCTCTAAAGTTTATGCGAATCGTTTTCTAAGGAAAAATTACATAAGAAATGTCTATTTGCTTAACTTTATTAAACGTTTTGATTTTTTGATGATTTTTTCAAAATTTCACTCGAAAATTTAGGGGATTATGAATATTCGATTACGTTTAAAAACAATAGGCTTCCAGAATTCACGGATTGTGATTACTGTACCAAATTTCATTCGAATCGCTCCATTCGTTCGTGAGATATCGTCTCCACAGACTCACTGACACACACACACATACTTTCACACACTCACACACACACACACACACATACTTTCACACACACATATATACTTTCACACACACACACAGACATCACCTCAAAAATGTTTGATTCGTGATTAGGGATGCTTGAAACGTGCTCTCCCGTCGAAAACTCGAATTCGAATTTTCGACCCCGTCACAATACTTTCCTTATACATTATGTATATAAGGAAAGTAATAATAGCTATCACAACATCCTGAGTCATATGCAACTAAAAATAAATCCGTGGGGCGTTCACAAATAATTCTATTTGGACATTAACAGAATTTTAAGGAACAATAGAAGTTATAACATAGAAGTGACGTATAATATAAGAATGACGGATTGTTAAATCAAAATTATTAAAGAAAAATTTAAATGAATTGAATGCAATCGTTCTTATATATATCATTTCTCTAATATCACTTCCATGGTTTAAAATTATGTTAATGTCCAAAAACAATTCTTTTATGGTCGCCCTATGCTTTTATTTCCGGTCGCATATGACCAAGAATGCTGTGATAGCTAAAATTTATTTTTTTGTTTTTTAGTGCAGTTTACTGAAACAGTGTAACTTAAAAAGTTTTATGATATTTTCTATATTGAAAACGTGGTCCTTAGCTTAATACAAAGTTACTTATGGAATACGTGGTGAAATACAAGTTTGACATGCCTGTTATAAATATGGTTATTACAGATTTACTAGCGGCATATTTCAATGCTTCGAGGAATTTCCAAGGAAAACTAGCATTAATATTTGTGAATCCCGGAGAAAATTATTAAACGAGGATGTCAATTATTTATGAAGTTTTTCCGCTTTACGTCAGAATTAAACAGTGTTTTCTCCTAGTATATTTACATTTCTTAAAAAATGTGTTCAGTTTCGCTGGAAATATTCAAAATCTCCGAAGAATTTCCAAGGAAACTCGCATTAATATTTGTGAATACCGTAAAAAAATTATTAAACGAGGCTGTCAATCATTTACAAAGTTTTTCCGTTTTAAGTCAGGGTTAAACATGTTTTCTCCTAGTTTATTTATATTTCTTAAAAGGTGTTTAGTTTCGCAGGAAGTATTAAAAATATCAGAGGAATTTCCAAGGAAAACTCTCATTAATATTGTGAATCCTGGAGAAAAATTATTAAACGAGGATATTAATCATTTACGAAGTTTTTCCACTTTACGTCAGGGTTAAACACGTTTTCTCCTAGTATATTTATATTACTTAAAAAGTCTTTAGTGTCGCAGGAAGTATTCTAAACCTTCGAGGAATTTCTACGGAAAACTCGCACTAATATTTGTGAATCCCAGAGAAAAATTATTAAATGAGGATGTCAACCATTTACGGTTTTTTCGCTTCATGTCAGAGTTAAAAATGTTTTCTTCTAGTATATTTATATTTCCTAACTAAAGGTGTTTAGTCTAGTAGAAAATATTAAAAATCTTCGAAGAATTTCCAAGGAAAACACATTAATATATGTGAATACCGGAGAAAAATTATTGAACAAGGATGCCCATCATTTACGAAGTTTTTCCGTTTTACATCAGGGTTAAACATGTTTTCTCCTAGTTTATTCACATTTCTTAAAAAGTGTTTAGTTTCGCAGGAAGTATTAAAAATATCATAGGAATTTCCAAGGAAAACTGGCATTAATATTTGTGAATACCAAAGAAAAATTATTAAACTAGGATGTTAACTTTTTATGATTTTTTTTTTTTTGCTTTTCGATCAGGGTTAAACATGTATCCTTCTGGTATGTACTCGTATATTTATAGCCATTTCGCCCTCGCTTCGCGTTTTCTTAATGGTTATTGGTCATTAGATGTGACACCAGCACACTTAACAAAAGTTCAGAATATCAAAACCCGTTTCAAATTTAAGCATAAAAATGGAATGGTGCTCATTTTTGAGAGGAAATGTAGTGTCAGGTTTTTGAAAATTCCTTTGTATAGTCATTCTTAGTTCGAATTTTCAAAATTTCCGATTGCTGATCTGGAAGCTAAACGGATCTAAAAGGAGGCCTAAACCGATATTTTGGCTCGTGTGGAAGTGCTCGATCATTTTGAAAAGTGGTTTTGAATTTTTTTAATTATTCCTCTGCATCGTCAATCCTAACTCAAATTTTTGAAATGTGAGATTCTTTTCGTTGACCTGAAGATTGAAATGGAGCTAATGAAACCAAAAACCAAAATTTTAACTAGAGTGGAAGAGCTTGAAAATTTCAAAGTGGTTTCATTTTTTTTTTATTTTTTCTTTGCACCGTTACCCTGAATTCGAATTTTTGAAATTTTAGATTTTTTCCCTTTGTCTCGAAGTTGTCAGATCGAATTACTCAAAGACCAAGGTTGCAATTATAGTGGAAGTAAGTACTCGATAATTTTGATACATCACCCCCCTCACTCAATCAGTCAATGGATATCACTTCGATTTTTTAAAAAATATATTTAGTTTCGCCGAGAATATTCAGAATCCTCCAGGAATTTCCAAAGAAAACTTACAATAATATTGCGAATTAAAAAAAAATATATATATTGATAGTGTTGCAAACGTGTAATATTCCCTCATTGAAGCCTTTTTTTAGAACCAGACGGAGAAAATCCCCGTATAGGCTTTCCTAAGATGTGAAAGTAGGGTTGCCAGATTGCTGAAGAAGGATTGCCAGATCTGGCGATTTATTGCCAATTTAGCGACTTCTCGAAGATTTGAGAAGCACCCCCAAAATAATCAATATTTTACGAGATAGAGATTTCTAGAAGTTTCTATGGATTGTCTATAAAATGAATCAGCACCCAGTTGGAGAGCAGTTGACTTAGTACTACATTGAAGTGTGATTTTCGTCAATGTTTTGAGAATAGCAGCCGCTGTTTTGTGAGATGATTTTCGTCAATATTTTGAGAACAGTATCAGTTAGTTTGTGAAATTAGTGAAGCATTTAATTCTATTTTACTATATATTGTTCCTGTTTGCTTGTGAATAAACGTGCTGGTTATCCAGAAATTTGGACTCATTCTTGTTCTGAGGTCATACCCACTATTCCTTAGAATCCGTCGTAACAATACTCTAAATTAAGAAAACTCTCACGCGAAGGCCAGCAACGTAGGTAATAAGCGAGGTACTTACTTCTGCCTTAGTGGAGGAGTCTTTCTCTGTTTTTACATCAAACAATTCCAACTGTGTTGACTTCATGAAACAGCCGGTTATATTTTCACGTAAGATTCCAAGAGAAAATGTTTCCACAAAAGCGGGGTCTCCAAAATGTTCATTAAAAGATGGATAACTATAATTGTCAGACTGCAAGAAAAAAATAACTTTTATAATATTTAACGTGAACTGAAATATGATAAAAATAAGTTTTATCTTATGAAAAAGCATACAGTTCGGCGTCAGTAAAAATTGATTATACAAAAATTGAATAATAGCACAGTTTTTGCTTTCCGCCATTGTGCCAATCAATTATATGTAATTATGTAATATTTTAAAGCAATATTTTCATAAATGTGTACCACCCAAACCAAACCAAAATTCAAATATGTATGTAATATTTTAAAGCAGCTTTTTCCTAAATGTGTACCACCAAAAGCAAAATTCAAATATATATGTAATATTTTAAAGCAATCTTTTCATAAATGCGTACCACCAAAACCAAACCAAAATTCAAATATGTATGTAATATTTTAAAGCAGCTTTTTCCTAAATGTGTACCACCAAAAGCAAAATTCAAATATATATGTAATATTTTAAAGCAATCTTTTCATAAATGCGTACCACCAAAACCAAACCAAAATTCAAATATGTATGTAATATTTTAAAGCAGCTTTTTCCTAAATGTGTACCACCAAAAGCAAAATTCAAATATATATGTAATATTTTAAAGCAATCTTTTCATAAATGCGTACCACCAAAACCAAACCAAAATTCAAATATGTATGTAATATTTTAAAGCAGCTTTTTCCTAAATGTGTACCACCAAAAGCAAAATTCAAATATATATGTAATATTTTAAAGCAGCCTTTTAATAAATGCGTACCACCAAAACCAAAATTCAAATATATATGTAATATTTTAAAGCAGCCTTTTCATAAATGCGTACTACCAAAAGCAAAATTCAAATATATATGTAATACTTTAAAGCAGCTTTCTTATAAATGGGTACCACCAAAAGCAAAATTCACATATGTAAGTGATATTTTAAAGCAGCTTTTTCATAAATGCGTACCACCAAACTCAAAGTCCAAATATATATGTAATATTTTAAAACAGATTTTTCATAAATGCGTACCACCAAAACCAAAATTCAAATATATATGAAATATTTTATGTAATATTTTAAAGCAGTTTTCTCATAAATGCGTACCACCAAAAGCAAAATTCAAGTATTTTATAATCAACAACAAAAATATGTGATGTACATAAATAAGATTATATACATAATTAAGTTTTAAGTAATCACCACATATCTTTTATTTTTTTGTTTCTAAAATAAAAAAAATATGAAATATTTGTAAATATGATTAACATTATGATTAACAAACAATATGGTTATTGATTAACAAAATTACTTAATGTAATATCTGTGTCTGATTAAAATTAGTTTCTTTATATCTGGTTTTATTTTACTTAATTTTAATGTAAATTTGACTCCAAGTCGACTTTCATTCTGTATTTGTTTCATAAGTGTTTTACATAAGTATGTCGAACAAAATGCCATTTAAATATAATTGCTCTTTCTGAAATATCTTTTAAATATTTCTTTTATTTAATCCAGAAGTTAACGAAAGAGGATTTATTTTAAACCTTCCACTAAAGTTCTGTCGCAAAATATCAATGAGTTGCTCTTTTTCTTCAGAAAAGAACACTTTTTATACTGTGTATTATATTGCACAAATTATTCTTGTACCACGAATCATCTACTTGCGTACCACCAGTGGTACATATACCACTGGTTGAGAACCGCTCAGAAAGTATACTATTAGAGGTAATTTGGTGATACGTTTAAATAATTGAGTTTCGCTTGGAAATGAAATATCTGACAAGCATGAATATGATGCACATCTGTTGAAAAAATAAAAAGATGGTCTACCTCTCGTTATTTGTGCATCGTTCATAATACAGTGCAAAAAATTCAAATGTATCATTCTATGGGGAATATCACTTATATACATAAAGTTTGCATAAGTGGCTATTTTTATATTAAATCACAAACAAGGTACAAAATTTCCATTGCTTATGACCGTTGCTTATGTTCCTATGTCAAACAAATTCTACATATCCATATTCATAAAAATGCATATTTAGATTTATGTAGAAGTTCTTATCGTTGCATTCGGATATATTCAACATTTTGAAATTTCCCCATTCCGGTGATCATCTCCATATTTAAAACCTTAACTTGAAGAACGAGATTATAGTTGCTTGATTAGAACTGTGCTCTACTAAAGACTGACATTTGATATTTTTACTGAAAGATGTTAATGGTTTATTCTGATGTATCTTTTGTTTGAGAACCCTCTTTAATCCGCTATCTTATGGGATTCGAAAAATGGTTGAATTAAGGGACTGTCGGAATTAACACATTGTAAGAACATCCGAATATATCAAATCACGTGAGACAAGTTTATTAACACTTTTCCAAAATAGTTGAAAAGTGTTTATGACTTTGTTCATTCTGTCTGTTTGTCCGGTCGCACGATAACTGTCGTAAAATGACTTTATCAAAATGAAATTCTAGTATGTTGTAAAGACGGTCAGTGGAACATATGGGAATGCAAATGAATAATATCACCTAGTTAGTGGTTCTACCCCGAATTCGCCCATAATGACTTTCACACTAATTCATCATTCAATGACACGCCGTGTGTCTTCGAATTTCATCCTCGGGTTCAGAGGAAGACGAAAAAACAGGAGGGATTTTTCCCCTATGTTTTTGCTCTCCTTGATCAGAGTTTGTCGCCCAAACTTTTCACTGTTAAGTTTTTGTTTGGACAAAGGATTTAGAATATTGGACGAAGAAAATAAATAATTACAACAACGTACGTCTCAAATAGCATACATAAAATCGAGTCGTGGAGGAAATCTCTTGATGTTAAATAAATTTCTCTACAGGATTCACCACAAGCGAAATGATATATTTTATGTCAAAAATATATGAGTTTTTTAAGAATTTTAGCTTAAAATAACAAAAAGCTTAGAATTGGATATTGAAATTTTTCAGGGAACCCATCTCACACTATTTATGAACATCTCTGGAAATTTCGTCAAACTCAGATGAATTTTACTTTCCCTGAAATACATGGTAATGTATAGCGAAAGTATTGGAATCATGTCGAACATCGCAACTCGAGTTTTCGACGGATCCACACGTTTCGAGACCTCTAGAATACGCAAAAAACTATTTTTAGCGTGACGTCTGTGTGTGTGTGTCTGTCTGTCTGTCTGTCTGTGCAGATTTTGTATGCCCTCTAGCTAAAAAACTAATTGACCGAATTTCATAAAATTTGGTAGGTAAGTCACGTGTGGCCGAATCTGGTGATGATTAGTTTTGGGTACTATTCGGGATAAAAGAACCCGCTTTTTTACGAAATGGCTTGCAAAAGCTTGTATTCACTCTAGCTGAAAATCTAATGGACCGAATGTGGATCACCCTGGTGCTGATTAGATTTTAGTATGATTCGAAAAAAAAGAACCTGTTTTTTTTGTAAAATGGCCCGCAAAAATCGACAAAATCTAAAAATACGTATAGTGAAATATATCCATTAAATGCTTGTTTAATACGTAATGTTTAACGAAGAAAAGAATAAGACCAACCCCATTACACTAGGACTAGCCGTTCTCGAGATATTTTCGTTTTTTCGTATTTTCTCCACGCCACCTTTGAAAATATGTCCAGTTATTAAATGAGAACGAAAATTGAATTAAAAGTGAATTAAATTTAATTAAAATAAGGAGAACGTCGATATAAGTCTGCAGGGAAAGTCATGTGCTGCCCTTTTTCATATATTTGCTTTTTCATATAGATATGCTGTCTGCATAAAAAGAAGAAAACTGTAAATTTGCTATTTTTCTGAAGTTCACAATTTTATCGATTTTGAAGATACAACCAAACGGTTTTAGAAAACATTCTAGACTACCGCAGACCTTTCCAACGGGCCATCACAACTTCGTTTCACCACTGTAGTTTTTGAGGTACAGGCATAGCAGATATGCAGCTTGAAATCATTTCTGTAATATAGTGCCTTGCAGTGAAGTTGTCCTGTGTCTGTGCCGTAACACTTAATAAACTAATTATTCCTTTAAACTGTATCTTCATATTATTGCTTTAATATGACAGATTATATGAACTATAACTTTGATAAACTTAAATTCTAATTGATAAGATAACTTAAATTATAGTCTAACAAGAATGACATCAACGCTTTCTCTTGTAAGATGGATAATATTTAAGCTTTCGTCAACTGAAACATCAGTATCCGAATTGGGATATAATATAATATTAATATAGTCATGTTCACTGCTATTTTTACTTTCCTTATATACATAATGTATACGGAAAGTATTGTGACGGGGTCGAAAATTCGAATTCGAGTTTTCGACGGGAGAACACGTTTCAAGCATCCCTGATCACGAATAGGACATTTTTGAGGTGATGTCTGTGTGTGTGAAGTATGTGTGTGTGTGTGTGTGTGTGTGTGTGTGAAAGTATGTGTGTGTGAAAGTATGTGTGTGTGGAGACGATATCTCGCGCACGAATGGAGAAATTCGAATGAAATTTGGTACAAAAATTACAATCCGTGATTACTGGAAGCCTATTGTTTTTAAACACAATCGAATGTTCAGAACCCCCTAAATTTTTGAGTGAAATTTTGAAAAAATCATCAAAAAATTAAAACCTTTAATAAAGTTACGCAAATAGACATTTCATAGACACAATTTTGCAATAGAAAACGATTAACATAAATTTTAGAACGCTAGTATGAACCGTTCTCGAGATATTGCACATTTTTCAAAAAAATTATAAAAAAGTTATATAAAATAAAAAAAAATATTTCCTATTGAGAAACATGTTCACGTTTCATATGTAATACTATGCGATAAATTTGGTGACATCATTCTCGTGGATCTAGCTCGTTCCATTCATGAAAAAAGAAACTTTGAGTAATACTTTTGTATTTGAACGCCAATAGCCATTTATCTGCTGTAAGAATAAATTATTTCTCCGGCCATAACGCTTGGCGAGATTTTGGCGACGAATTTAGCGGAATGTCTCCAACTTGGCGATATTTTTAAATGTTGCCAAATTAACGAAAATCTCGCCAAATGGATAAAAATGACGTTATATCAATGAAAATGACGACTAATAACATTTTTTAACTGAAAAAGTATTAAATTCATTGCATTATATACGGAAAGTCATGTGCTGCCCACATCAGATTTTTTACAATAACAGAACTATTAAAGGACATGTTACTGTGGTAAAAATATTAGAATGTTATTCATGTAATGTGCTCAGAGGAAAAATTGAAGAAACACATAAGAATGTATACTATAGTAAAATATAAGTTACCAAAAGGACTTTTTTGTTAACAAATTATTTGCTTATTGGACTAAAATATCTTTGTTTCTAATGGTTATAAATATCTAACACTTATGTACAATTTGTTGACAAAATTCTGTTGTTACAGATATTCTAAGAATTGTAATTATTCAATAAATGCATAATTTACATCATTTACTTGGAGTAAAAAACACTACCAAAAATTTTTGTATTAAGACGAGTACATCGGCAGGGCCTGATTAACGCACGGGGTCGTGCCCCCCCCCCCCAAGTTTTAAGGGACCCTGCAATTTTGTTTGCAATAAAAAATATAAGAAGAAATAATTTTTTAATTTCTTTACAACTGGTAATATTAGTTATTACTTTCCGTATATACATAATGTATAAGGAAAGTGTTGTGACGGGGTCGAAAATTCGAATTCGAGTTTTCGACGGGAGAACACGTTTCAAGCATCCCTGATCCCGAATCAAACATTTTTGAGGTGATGTCTGAGTGTGTGTGAAAGTACATATGTGTGTGTGTGTGTGTGTGTGGGTGTCAGTGAGTCTGTGGAGACGATATCTCACGAACGAATGGAGCGATTCGAATGACATTTGGTTCAAAAATTACAATCCGTGAATACTGAAAGCCTATTGTTTTTAAAAGAAATCGAATGTTCAGAACCTCCCTAAATTTCCGGGTGAAATTTTGAAAAAATCATCAAAAAATCAAAACCTTTAATAAAGTTACGCAAATAAACATTTCTTATGTAATTTTTCCTTAGAAAACGATTGGCATAAACTTTAGAACGCTAGCACAAACCGTTCTCGAGATATTGCACATTTTTCAAATAAATTTATCAAAAAATCCCATAAATTGAAACAAAAAATTAACTGTTGAGAAACATGTTCACTTTTCATATGTAATATCATGCGATCAATTTGGTGACATCATTCTTGGGGATCTAGCTCGTTCCATTCATGAGAAAAGATACTTTAAGTAATAATTTTGTATTTGAACGCCAATAGTCATATACCTGCTATAAGAATAACTTATTTCTCCGTCCATAACGCTTGGCGATATTTTGGCGACGAATTTGGTGAAATATCGCCAACTTGGCGACATTTTTAAATGTTGCCAAATTAACAGAAATCTCGCCAAATTGATAAAAATGACACTAAATCAATAAAAATGACGACTAATTGTCGAAAATTCAATATCTTGGAAAGAATATAAGTATCTACTATAAGAATAACCGATTTTTTTTACTGTAAAAGTAGTAAATTCATCGCATTATATAAAGAAATTCATGTGTTGCCCACATCAGATTTTTTAAAATTATAAATAAAACTATGTATGGAACCGGTTTGAATCACTCATGATGTTTTAATAGATACTTACCTAAAAGAATTTAAAAAAGCTGCCTATGATCACTTAACTAAATTCTACCACATTCGAATATCGATAACAAGTTATTAGAATTCCATTTAGAGTAACACAATAACTTTTTCTACATACATTTAAATGTAACATCATTTGATTCTGATTTGAATTGTTAGACTTTGTTATATTAGTTTTACTTTCCCAACAAGGTAACTTATAGGAAAAGTATTGAAATTGTACCGAAAATCGCAATTCGAGTTTTCGACGGATTTGCACATTTCAAGCACTCTAGATCCCGAAAAAACTAATTTTAGAGTGACGTCTGTGTGTGTGCAAAGTATGCATCCATTCTAACTGAAAAACTACTTGATCCAATTTCACTAACTTTCATAGATAAATTACCCTAGTGATGATTAAATCTTGATACGGTAAGTATTTTTCACAGGATAAAAGAAATAAATTGAATAAAAACTTGAAATTTTAGATATACAGGGTTGATAAAATAAAACTGGCCCGGAAAAGTTTATTTGGAATTTAGTGAAAACTTAATCTAAACAGCAAGAAGATCATTAGGAGACTATTCCGGGCCAGTTTTATTTTATCAACCCTGTATATACGAGTGAATAAATAAATAAATATATATATATATCATAACTTTATAATATGATTTTGTCTATATTTTTATGAAAAGTATTTATGCCTAAATCAATTGAAACATTTGAAATACATGACACATGAATAAGCATTTGAAATATATTAAAAATATATTTATAAATATTCACAAAATTTCAAGGAAAAATATATTCGGGTATTCTAAAAATTTACTTTTACACTCGTTAAGACGGGCAGTCAAGGGCCAACATTTATTGTACGCATTAGCGAGAGTTCATTATA
Source organism: Amaurobius ferox (assembly GCA_951213105.1). Lineage (NCBI taxonomy): Eukaryota > Metazoa > Arthropoda > Arachnida > Araneae > Amaurobiidae > Amaurobius > Amaurobius ferox. The sequence continues at coordinate 81,963,269 of OX578144.1, forward strand.
GCAATATCCATAAATCTGGCTTAAAATAGACACATACTTTTATGTAACATGCTAGGTACATTTAAAAATATAACCTTAAAACAAAAAAAAAGACAAAATTTTAATCAAAACATTTTAATATGTATAATGAGGTAAATATGAAAAAATAGTGACATTCAAAGCATAAACAAAATGTAGTTATCGCTATTTCGTATCGCTATTTTTAAAATGGAGGAATATTTATTTGTTTCTTTCGGGTACACAATCTTCTTTTTATGTCATTCTCAATTGTCAATTGCTCAAAAGTATGTTCTGGAACATCTTCTACTGATTAAAAAAATTAAATTAATTGTGTCTAACTTAAGGAATGAACGACCGTATTAAGCGATGTTTACAACATGCAACGAATCCGTATTTGTACGTAATAACCAGAAATCCATCTTAAACGTGTGCCGTCTTAACGAAAGTCCACTGCATTTCATCTTGCTTTATTTTTGTTCTAAGAGAACGAGAGTTTGGTTTTCGGGATCTCCTTGTATGTCCTGGTGTAATCCTTACTAAAAATCCCTATATCTGAGCCCAAAGGGGCACTTCCCCACTGAGCGGTAATGTTTCATGTCATTCTGGGACAACGGAATGGTGAGGTGGGTAAGGACATATAGGTAAGAACACCTAATTAGTTTTCGATTGAAACCGGGTTGAAAAAGTGAAATACATTGAACCTTATGGTACCTAATTTTCAAACAATTTTTTAAGCGAAATTAAAATTAACAAATTGCTTCGAAAATTTTAGGAAATATTCAAATTATTCCATAAAATATATAAAAAAATATTTAGCAAAATATTTTCGGTATTTTTTAAATAAAATTAAAATAATAATTACACCCATATTATATGTAATTATTATTTTAATTTAAAAAAAATAATAATATTACCAATAATGTAATTATTATTTAAATAAAATAAAAATAATAATTACACTCATATTATATGTTCCCGCGGTCCAAATTGCTGCTGAAGTCCTCGGATGAGTCGGACGGTCTGAGTCTTCAACCCATACTGTATGAAGAGTTCCCGTGACCCACTTTAAAATAAAGCATGGCATCCATCTTTTTTTCCCAGTGTCAAAATCGTGATTTTCAAAGTTTCTTTAAATTTATATTTAGTGTTGCATCCGTTCGGAAACCGCTTTACTTTTGCGTATTTTCTGTGCAACTATATTCTGTTCCAACGTAATTTCAATATTTTTGAGTTTAAATTATCATCATATTTTGAATATTTCTACAACAAAGCCTAATTTTTTATTAATGCAGAATGCAAACAAGCGATTGTAAGATGAGTTGTTTAAGAATTGCTGAATTTTTTTCACGCAAAATTACAAAATTATTTAGCTCTGGAGTCTGGAATAGAAGTGTATGAATGAAATATTCATTGCTTTTTGCATAGAGAGCCCGACGATGTACATTTCGATGATATAATTCATTCTTTTCGATGAAGTTTCAAGTTTCAAATATAATAAATGACTGTATTACTGCGATAATTAAAAATATGTCAGTGCTGAATGCATTGCATTTTAGAGATGCTTAAATAATAATTGCAGTTTAGTTGGAAGTGTTTCATAATTAAAGCTTTATGCATGATTGATCGTGCTTGTTGAATGAATATTTTAACGATTGTTTACTGTAGTTTGAAAATTTATATGATAAAAGAAGACCCGAATGTGGTGAAATTTTTCAACATGCGGTAATAGGTTTCTGTCGAAAGCATTATCCTAATTCTTGTTTTATATGAAATATTATAATTGCTAGTTTTGCATAATCGTATTCACGTAGATGTTGATAATTTTATTCGAAACTGCATTTTGTTAAAATAGTAATGATTTCTCAAATATATCTTTAACATCCCTTATTATTTATTTGTGACTCTTTATAATTATTTAGAATACTTTTCCTTTTCTCTTTAGGGGGGGGGGGGGGTTTAAGTGTTGAAACTTACAATGTTTTTCGAACCTCATTTTTCGTTTATTTAAATTTGTGCTATCATAATTTCAAGAAAAAACAATCTTATGTGGGCAGAACATGACTTTCTTTATATAATGCAATGAATTTACTACTTTTACAGTTAAAAAAATCTGATGTGGGCAACACATGACTTTCCTTATATAATATAATGAATTTACTACTTTTACAGTAAAACAAATAGGTTTTTCATATAGTAGATACTAATATTCTTTCCAAAATATTGAATTTTCGACAATTAGTCGTCATTTTCATTGATTTAGCGTTATTTTCATCCATTTGGCGAAATTTTCGTTAATTTGGCAACATTTCAAAAAGTCGCCAAGTTGGCGACATTCCGCCCAATTCGTCGCCAAAATCTCGCCAAGCGTTATGCCTTAAGAAATAAGTTATTCTTACAGAAGATAAATCACTATTGGCGTTCAAAGACAAAAGTATTACTCAAAGTATCCCTTTTCATGAATGGAACGAACTAGATCCACGAAAATGATTTCACCCAATTTATCGCATGTTATTTATTACATATGAAAAGTGAACATGTTTCTCAATAGGAAATATTTTATTTTTATTTTAAATGACTTATTGATAATTTTTTTGAAAAATGTACAATATCTCGAGAACGGTTCATGTTAGCTTTCTTAAATTTATGTCAATCGTTTTCTAATGAAAAATTACATAAGAAATGTCTATTTGCGTAACTTTATTAATGGTTTTGATTTTTTGACGATTTTTTCAAAATTTTATTCGAAAATTTAGGGGGTTCTGAACATTCGATTGCGTATAAAAACAATAGGCTTCCAGTGTTTACGGATTGTGATTTTTGTACCAAATTTGGTTCGATTCGGTCCATTCGTTCGTCAGTTATCGTCTCCACAGATTCACTGACACACACACACACACGCACACATACTTTCACACACACACACACACACACACACACACACATCACTTCAAAATTGTTTGATTCGTGATCAGGGATGCTTGAAACGTGCTCTCCCGTCGAAAACTCGAATTCGAATTTCTTATTTTCCTTCACTACTTTCCTTATACATTATGTATATAAGGAAAGTAAAAATGTTATTCTTATAGTAGATACTTATATTCTTTCCAAGATATTGAATTTTCGTCAATGAATCGTCATTTTCATTGATTTAGCGTCATTTTTATCCATTTGGCGAGATTTTCGTTAATTTAGCAACATTTAAAAAAGTCGCCAAGTTGGCGACATTCCACCAAATTCGTCGCCAAAATCTCGCCAGGCATTGTGGACGGAAAATAAGTTATTCTTACAGCAGATAAATGACTATTGGCGCTCAAATACAATGCCAATAGTCATATGTCATGGCAGACATATGACTATTGGCGTTTAGATACAAAAGTATTACGAGCTAGATCCACGAGAATGATGTCACCCAATTTATCGCATGGTATTACATATGAAAAGTGAACATGTTTCTCAATAGGAAATATTTTTTTTTATTTTATTTGATTTTTTGAAATTTTTTTTAAAAAATCTGCAATATCTCAAGAACGGTTCATGTTTAAAATTTTTTTTTAAAATTTATATCAATCGTTTTCTAATGAAACTTTACATAAGAAATGTCTATTTGCGTAACTTCATTAGAGGTTTTGATTTTTTGACGATTTTTTCAAAATTTCACTCGAAAATTTAAGGGATTTCTGAACATTCGATTGCTTATAAAAACAATAGGCTTTCAGTGTTTACGGATTGTAATTTTTGTACCAAATTTCGTTCGAATCGGTCCATTCGTTCGTCAGTTATCGTCTCCACAGCCTCACTGACACACACATACACATCACTTTAAAAATGTGCGATTCGTGATCAGGAATGCTTGAAACGTGCTCCCCCGTCGAAAACTCGAATTCTCGACCCAGTCACAATACTTTCCTTATACATTATTGTATATAAGGAATGTAAAAAATGTAAGGAATGTATAAAATATGCTGTTTAAATTTAATGAGGAATGTTTTGTATGTTTTGGGGATTAAGTATTGTTACGATGTATCCTCTGAAATCGCGGGTGTACGCTGAGGATACAAGAATGAGTTCAAATTTCTGGATAACTGACGCGTTTATTTACAAGCACAGCGTAAACAGGAACAATATACATTAAAACAGTGCTTAAATGCTCCACTAATTTCGCAAAACAACCGATACCAGTCTAAAAACTCTGACGAATAGCACAATTCAATGTTGTTCGTATCACGTCAACTGCTTTCAGAGTGATGACTCTTTTCATATACTCTGTGTGAAAACTTCTAGAAATATCGTATATCTTATAGAATATTCGCTATCTCGAGGCGTTTCTGGAACTTTCGGAAAGTTGTCGAATGTCGCCAAATTGACGATAAATTACCAAATCTGGCAAACCATCTACAGAACTTCAGCATATGGAAACCCTAGATTCACGTCATAGGAAAGGTTGTCGTCTGTACGGGTGTTTTTTCTGTCCGGTTTTCAAAAAAGACCCAGTGAGGAGGGCATTTTAATTATTCATAACAGTATTTTTCAGATATTATTTTTATTCTTGAAAAATCAACTTGATAATTATTTACTGCTCGAAATAAAATACTTTAGTACTACCTTACGTTGTATGGATAGTGCACCAGTCATATCATGGGTTTCCGTATATTTATGGGAAGTGTATTTAAAATATAATTGTTATTTTACTGCTGTAATATTTGTCATATTTGTAATATTTATTGTCATATTTGTAGTATTATTGTCATATTTATTGTCATATTTTTAACACATTGATTGTGAGTTACTTACTGTTATTTATTTCAAACTCTGCTTCCCGTTGTTACAGGCTTCAAAATTTACGTGCTGGTAGATTTCAGTCTACACAAATATGAAAAATACTTAAGTTTCCAAAATATACTCATAAGTGTCATTTGTCAAGTTAGTCACTTATTTTTGCAACTAATGAATGCCTCCTAAAATCATCTTAAAGATGAAAAATTAAGGATTTTGTTTGAGTCGTTTAATAATAAAAAAGTAAGAAAAAATCAGCACAATGAAAATATTATTTCGGGGGAACTAATTTATCATAATGAAAATCATATGAATGAGAATCATACTAAGTGACTTGAAACTTCGTATCCGAGGTTAAATTTTCATATATAGATTCTAAATCTAGCGTCAAAATTGAATGTTGGCCTTTGAAATTATGAAGTTAGTGTGCATTTCGATATGAAGATAGCCCCATATGCAAAATTTAAGCATATGGATTTGTAAAGTGTTATTCTCCATCGAACTGTATATTTCAATTTGATCTATTGTGATAGGTGCACGAATGCCTAGAGGTGATTTATTTTTTCTTCCACAGCAGAGATCTGTGCTGATGGAAATATTATCAGTCAGAGCCTAGATTTGAAACGGTGATTTAAGTCACAGGTCATATTATGTCTTCCATTACTTCAAGTTTGAAGTATATATAATATTTTTTAAAATTTTCCGGAGATATATATATGACTGTCTCTTATGCAAATGTTATGCATATGAATTTGTAGAAGATTTTATACTTTATGGAATGATATTTGAATTTGCTCTACTATGAAAGATGCAGAAATAACGAGGGGTGGCTCGTATTTTTCTCGCAGTTTTTGTTCCGTCATTAGTAACGGACGCGATTTCCGGAACGTAACCTGTCAAGAAGTGGCGATGCGTGCCAAAATAATTTGGGAAGATAGAAAACCGGGGATTAAAAATTGCAAATAAAGTTTCATGCAATATATTTTAGCTAGCTTACAAATAAAGTAAAATATACTGTAAACCTAAGATATTCCGGCACGTTCTGGACATCAGCGATGCAGGATTATCGAATGTCGAATTAAGATGGGGTAAGATGGTAAGAATAAAAAAGATGGAATAAATTAAGATGAAATAGTAAGAATAAATTAAGATGGTAAGAATAAATGCGATATTTTTTACCTAAACGTGCTACGAACAATTGCGCCGATCCGGTGGTCGAGCGATCAGGGGTATGCGTTTCCGTCTCATCGCTGGATTGCGGGTTCGAATCTCGCCAGCGGGCATGGATATTGTCATGTCGAAGCCAAGTCAGATTTCCACCCTTCGGGGGGGGGGGGGGGGGTCAAGTGAAGCTGCAAATCTCCTCCCCTTCGCAATGGGACACCCTGGGGGCTCTTGTGAACGTGGTGCGTAGGCGCCCCTTCACCACGGGGGAATTAGTACACACACACGAACAATTGCGCGGTAGCCCATTGGTTAGCGCGCTGGAGTTGCACTCGGTAGGCCCGGGTTCGATTCCAGCCACTGCCAAAACTGCCGCCGTGTTCATGCGGAGTACGATCACGTTAAACATGTGGGTCCGAAAGTCCTTCCGAGAGGTTGGTGGTAGGGGAAGGAGGGTACGGTCCCTGTGGATGCCTCCCCCACTGGGTTCCGGTCTAAATTGGGTGGCACTTCCCGACCGTCCAAACAGTTACCTTACACCTTTCTGGTAGGTCGGACGGTCTGGGTTTCAACAACAACAACACACACGAACAATTGCAGGATTTAGAGAGAGGTCGCATCATAGGCCTAAGAGAAGCTGGTTGGTCCAACAGACGTATCAGTCGCCATCTTGGTTAGAACGATATGGTAGTTGCTCGGTGTTGATAACAGTGGATCAAAGGAGGCACATGTAACCGTCGCAGAGGCCCAGGACGCGCCAACCTGGTAATTCTGCGAGAGGATCCTACAGTTAGGACAGGAGCTAAATCAACACCAATGGAGTCGTTATCAGCCATTCGAAGGCATTTGGAATTCTCCATACACCGTTATCAAGGGATGCCATTAAGAGATGACTGGCAGAAGGTGGGATTAGGTGTCGACGTCCATTAAAGCGCCTAACACTGACCCCTCAACATCAGTAGAGCCATAGGAATTGGTGCCGATCTCTGTCAACCTGAACAGTGTGCAGTTGGAGGCATGTTGTTTTTAGCGACGAATGCCGCTTCTTTCTCGGTACTAATGACTGCTGCATACATGTGTAGAAGAGAACTGGCCAGCATTCCGATCCAGCATTTGTTGTCGAGTGGCACACGGCCATCACACGTGGTGTGACAGTCTGGAACCATCTCGTGAGACAGCCGATCTCCTCTAGTTTTGAAATTAAAATTTACAAAGGATTCACTTTTGGCTTATTATCTATCAGATAAATCAAATCTCAAGCAATCCGTGAATTACACATCTCTGTAGCTTACTTTTTTGAAGTAGCAGGAGGAGAAGAAATTTGTCAGATTAAGTAACTTTTCAGAAATTTTATAAAGTTCTTTGTTGATTTTTAACTTAAAAAGCTCGTTAAGGACGCAATCTGAAGCTCTCGTAGAGCTCTATTGAAATACTTTTCTCTCATGTTTATACAGTGTTTGGTTCAAAACTTACGTCTAGTTTTACAACGTGCTTTAACATGGGTGAGTTGTGCAGAGGTCGCTTGGCTAGGATTTGCGTTGGTTTCGTTTTCTTTTTCTATTGTGCATCTTTTTTTTATCTTTAAATTTGTTGTTGCAGGGTGATCGCACTGTTTGATTTCACTTTTATTATCGTTCTTTCGGGGTATAACTGTATTTTACTTTTACTATCGTTCAAAATCATCGCTAAACTCCCAATCAATCTTATCGAGGCGACTGATAGCATTACTACCACCCAAAATCATTCAAATAGATATTATATTACGATTGAGATTGGCGATAGCGGCTATCACTGTATGTCATTGGAATATTTCACAACAATCGAGCTTGGAGATAGCGCTGCTATCGCCTCAAAATCGTTCAAATAGTTTTGATATAAATAACATGCATGGTTGGGGTGTCTTTGGCCGAAATCTGCGCATTGCGAAAATATAAACACTTTGGATCTATGAACCTAATAGATATATGAATGTAAGACATTTTTTTATTTTGACATCGAAAATAGGGTTCTATTTATGAATGTATAAAATGAATTTCATTATTTTAATATTTTGAACTCTTTTTTTTTATACTAAAAAGTTTTTGTCTGAGCGAGTTTTTGCCTCACTTTGCTTACTTTCGCTCGAAATAGCTTCTAAACGATAAATGGTAGAAATGAACGGTGACTAAAATGTTCAGTGTGAATTCCGTTAGATCAGTAAATTGGTTTTATAAAGAATTATTCCTGGAAAAGAAGATAAACCCTGAGAACCCGGCAAAACACTTTTGGAGGGGGTGGATAAAATAAGTTATACATCTTTTTATCCTCCCCCTCTTGCCGACGACTCTGGATATAGTAGAGACTTGACTACATAAGCAGTCTGTAAAATAAATATAACAAAAATGTAGTAGGGGGCCGCAGTTGCTGCTTAGGGATCCGAAAATTCAGGCAGGGTTAAATACATTTGGATTAGAATGAAAAAAGAAAATGTAGTAGGAGTTCTAATATTCAATAACGTACTTTTATAATTTGCTTGTTTATTTTCTAATAATTTAAATTTCAAAATTCATTGTTTAAACTTTATTATTTTTAGATCTTGTTTTTTCGATATTTTAAATTTTGAAAAGCGTTTGTATATTTTTGGGTAACTGTGATTTTAAATAATGATTTTTGTTTACTTTTCAGTAATTTAAATCTTAAAACTTTTGAATAATTTAAACTAAATTTTAAATCATTTTCTTTTTACGTTTTGATGATTTAAATTGGAAAAACTTTTGTTTGCTTCTAACAATTTAATTTTTAAAATGAGTTTGTTTATTTTTCAATAATTTTAATTTTTAAAAGCGTTTCTTTACTTTTTGATATTTTAAATAATAAGAAGGTTTTGTTTACTTTTAATATCTTACATCTTAAAACTTTTGTTTACTTTTGAATAGTTTAAACTAAATTAAAAAACTTTTCTTTTACGTTTTGATAATTTAAATTGGAAAAACTCTTGCTTTCAACAATTTAATTTTTAAAATGCGTTTGTTTATTTTTCAATAATTGTAATTTTAAAAAGCGTTTCTGTACTAAATACTAAAAAGCTTTTGTTTACTTTTCAATACCTTATATCTTAAGACTTTCGTTTACTTTTGAATAGTTTCAATTAATTTTTAAAATGATTTTGTTCACGTTTTGAAATTAAAATTTGAAAAACTCTTATTTATTTTCAACAAATTACCTTTTAAAAAGCATTTATTTATTTTTCAAAAATTTTAATTTTAAAAATTATTTATTTTCAGTAGTTGGAATTTAAAAAATAATGTATCTTTTAATTATTTAAATTAAATTATAATTAAATTATATTAATAAAAAGTGCCTGTTTATTTTTTGAGAATTTAACTTTTAAGAAGTTTTTGCTCATTTTTCAGAAAATGGAATTTTAAAACTCTTTTTTATTTTATAATAGATAAAACTAAATATTAAAGCATTTTTGTTTACGTTCCGGTAATTTACATTTGAAAAATACTCGTTTCCTTTTATCAATTTAAATTGTAAAAAGCATTGTTTTACTCTTATTTTTTATTTAAAATTTTATTATTGAGAGAGGTAAATTTTTTAATATAACAAGCATTTTCCAATCGCACCGTATATCCTACGTTTTCATCAACTTTAAATTAAACACTCATAAATAAAAAAATAAAATCTGAAAGTTTAGATCTGAATATAGTAATAATGTTAAGGATAAATATTAGATATCTTTTACAAAATTAACTAAAATACTGAAATTTAATTTAAGAATGAACAAATATTGATACGTAGCGAAATACGTAACTATGATGCAACGTGATGCATAAATCACTGAAAATATGTTTAAAAGGCAGCGAAAATATTTGGATCGAAAATTGTACTCGGTATTCTAATGAAGTAAAACAGCTTATGAAACGTAAACAAGAAAGATCAATCATGCATAAAGCATTGATTATGGCACACTTTCCAACTGCAATTATTCAAACATCTCTAAAATGCGATACATTGACAAACATGAAAATCAAATTTGCAAACATGACGCTAAGTTAATGAAAATAACGCCTAATTGATGAATTAATTTTTAAAATATTTTAATATAAGAACTATATTGCTTCAATGTTAAAAACCCAGTTCAATTCAACGTTAAAAACTCAATACAGTGGATCTTATATATTATTTTTCACTGTAAAAGAAGTGAATTCATTGCATGACATAAGGAAAGCCATGTTCTGCCCACATCAGATATTTTTTCCTTTCTGGAGATGAATCATTAATTCATACACACAAGATGTATTGTGCACTTTTACTAAATAAAAGAGCAATATTGACAAGAAAAGTCCACCAACCTGAACTTTTCAATATTTCAATAAAACATTTGCGGTCATTAGAATAAATAAATTTAAGTATTGTGCAATATATATATATATATATATGTATATATATATATATATATATATATTATGTATATATATATATATATATATATTTATATATTATATATATATATATATATATTTTATATATATATATATATATATATATATACTAAATTCTCAACAAACAATAACACTAAATAATAATAATAAAATAATAATAGAAATAAAAAATAAAATAAATAAATAAATAAATAAAATATTGTTTTACACTGCTCAAATTGTGCGCTACTACACGTTTAAATAAAACCCTGGCCCTACCTACATATAATTAAAAAATAAAAATCTCACCAAGTTCAATAGCTGCAGTTCGTCTTGATCACTGTCCGGCGTAAGCGCTGGTAAAACTGTTATAAGAATACCAGCAGCAATAAGTATCAGAAATCCATACTTCAGTAAATACCACATTTTCGGAGATAGTTTAGTCATCATAACTATCAAGAACGCGCTTTTCTTTCCGGATTTTCTTTTCCTCTGATTCTGTATGATTATTCTTTAAACGTGATCCTCTTCTATATAATATCGTCACCTCAGGTACAAAACGTGCTTTTTTATTTTACGAAGTTAGGATAAACTGAATTTTAACCAGTCTTAAAGGATCTCTCAGTAAGGATCCCATTATTTTACCTTATCCACATGAGTCTCGCGTGATATGCGCGGGAACCGGTTTGAAAAGAATTCTCTCTAGTGAATGGCAAAATACAAAAGCTATGAATAGCCTGACTGCTCTTTTCTGCGCTTTGTTCAATGATTGTTAAGTTGTTTCTCAGCTGGCTTGAACATTTCCCCCTTGCTTGGCGTGTGGCTGCAAATGTAATTGTAACCAACATGAGATCTCAACGTGTTCATAAAAATATCTGTTCCAAAAGTTCTCGCCATGGCAACAGCAGGGCGTGGTCTTACGGTTTCCAAAGAGCACGTCTTAAATAGATTGGTGCAATTTCGCGGGAAATACCATTAATGACTTTAAAAAAGGTATCCAGTACATGCACTTCGCTACAGAATAAAAGTTTTTATTTTCGAGTATAAGAATGCCATTAAATTAATTCAGTTTTTCGTATAGATTTATATATTGAACGAGTATAATATATAATCGAGATTTTGACAAGGAACTTAAAAGAGGGAATTAATTATATTGATTATAATAACAATGATAATAATCAATATTCTTTATCTAAATTTCAAAGTTATTGCATTTTCTGCTCTTTGTATACAAATGAATGACTAAATCAATATATATATATATATATATATATATATATATATATATATATATATATATATATATATTATGTATATGTATATATATATATATACATATATGCATATATATATATGTATATATATGCATATATATATGTATATATATACATATATATATATATATGTATATATATGTATATATATATGCATATATATATATATATATATATATATATATATATATATATATATATATATATATACATTATATATATATACATATATATACACATATATATATATATATACACACATATATATATATACATACATATATATATATATATATATACATACATATATATATATATATATATATATATACATACATATACATATATATACATACATATATATATATATATATATACATATATATATATATATATATATATATACATATATATATATAGATATATATATATATTTATATACATATATATATATATATATATATACATATATATATATAGATATATATATATTTATATACATATATATATATATACATATATATATATATATACATACATATATACACACATATATATATATATATATATATATATATATATATATATATATATATATATATATATATATATATATACATATATACATATATATATATATATATATATATATATACATATATATATATATATATATATATATATATATATATATATATATATATATATATATATATACATATATACATATATATATATATATACATATATATATATATATATATATATACATATATATATATATATATATATATATATATATATATATATATATATATATATATATATACATATATATATATATATATATACATATATATATACATATATATATATATATATATATATATATATATATATATATATATATATATATATATATATATATATATATATATATATATATATATATATATATATCAATCAAAGGTGTTTAAAAATGTTTGACTAATATTGATAATTATAGCGATAAATAATAATAATAATAATAATAATAATAATAATAATAAAACAAATATTGGGTTCAAATTTCTGACACATTGCATTATAGGATTTTTGCATGCATATAAAGAAAATCATTAACTTTAAATATCTTACAATAAATCAAAAAAACGTACACAACTTCTTTGAAGAAAGCAGACATATGCCAGTTAGGTGATTATAATTGTTTAGAGAGCGTTATAAGCAAACCGTCTGCTTATAAATTATAAAATCAATGAATGTTTCATTCATATCAGCTATATTGCAGACTCCATGAGCTAAAAAATTTTGCGTTAAAGAAATGCAGCAATTCTTATACAACTCATTCTACATCTTTTGGTGTTTACATTCTCCATAAGTGAAAATTAGACTTCGTTGTAGAAATAATCAAAGTTGGATGATCATTTAAACTCAAATATATTGTAATTGAGTTGTTTCAGCATGTAGATGCACAGAATTTAAGCAAAATAAAGCTGTTATAGGACGGATACAACACTAAATATGAATTCAAAAGAACTTTAAAAATCACGATTTTGACACAAGATGGATGCCATATTTTATTTTGAAGTGGATCACTCGATCTCTTCGTATAAAGATCACGTGATCTCTTCATATAAAGGGTGTAATTATTATTTTAATTTTTATTTAAAAAATTACTGAATATATTTTGCTGACATTTTTTAATATATTTTATGGTATAATTTGAATATTTCCTAAAATTTTCCAATCAATTTGTGAATTTTAAATTCGGTTAAAAAATGTTTGAAAAATTAGGTCCCATAGGGTTCAATGTATTTCATTTTTTCAACCCGGGTTCAATCCAAAACTAATTGGGTGATATTATTCATTTATATTCCTATAGGTGTCCCACAGACCGTCTGAACAACATACTAATATTTCATTTTGATAAAGTCATTTTTACGGCAGTTATCGTGCTAACGGACAGACCGACAGAATGAACACAGTCATAAACACTTTTCAACTATGTTGTAAAGTGTTAAAAAATAGTTTATATTTCTCTAGATTATTTTTAAACAAATTATTGTAATTTAATGTAATGCCAGGGAGCCCGTAGAATTTCCATTACGCTGCTAAATTTAACTTTGTTAAGGTTGATTAGAACAAACAGCTTGATTATTACTATGTTCAATGAAAGTGTCGGGCAATCTTAGTATATAAGAGGCTATCTGGAAAAATATATAGCGAGAAACAATTCACACTAAAGCAGAGGTTCTGAATTTATCGACATTTTAATGATTAGCTTAACGCATTAAAAAAAATCTAGCTTTAGAGCGTAGTAACATCTAAAAGCTGGTTTTCTATGAGATTTGAATCGCATATTATTTCTGAAGTGACAGTAGTTTTATAAAGTTTAATCATCCTTGATTTCTTCGATTTGCTGGACGAAAAATTCAATGAATATGATGCACGCCAAACTGAAGGAGCCAACTGAACAAAACATTCATTTAATCTATTTTCATGAATTTTTAAACAAAAGCAATGTAGTACATTTATAAAATACACTGTTTTACATTGAAAATTTATTAAAAATATTTCTCATCTGTATTTTCGCTTTCGTTTTCCAGGCCCCCGGATATAGCCTGCGACGGCGCACCGTCCGCTTTCGACCAATCAGAATCTGTTATTTCGTATGTATATAGGCACAACACTATTATATAGGCACTTACTCTAGTCTCAACCTTCTATACTAGCACTTGGGTGTGACCCTGGTGCTGATTAGTTTTTGGTAGGATTCGTAAAATAAAACCCGCCTTTTTTTGCGAAATGGCCCGTAAAAATTTCATGTATCCAATCTTGCTAAAATACTAATAGACCAAATTTCACAAAATTTGGTACATAAGTTACTTGCAGGATTCTCAGGTACTGATTAGATTTTGGTACGATACAGAAAAGAACAACCTGCCTTTTTTACGAAATGGTCCGCAAAATCGACAAAATCTAAAAGAAAAAATCTGATGTGAGCAGCACATGATTTTCCCTGCAGACTTATATTAACGTCTCTTTATTTTAATTAAATTTATTTCACTTTTAATTCAATTTTCGTTCTCATTCGGTAACCGGACTTATTTTCAAAGGTGGCGTAGGGAAAGTACGAAAAACTAAAATATCTCGATAACGCCTAGTCCTAGTGTAATGGGGTTGGTCTTATTCTTTTCGTCGTTAAAAATTACGTATTAAATCAGCATTTAATGGATATATTTGAGTATTCCCAGTTCTTTAGTTTAGATTTGGACGATTTTTGCGGGCCATTTTGCAAAAAAAGGCAGGTCATTTTTTTCCGAACTGTACCAAAATCTAATCAGCACCAGGGTAACCCACAAGTGACTCATCTACCGAATTTTGTGAAATTCGGTCCATTAGTTTTTCAGTTAGAGTGGATACAAGCTTTTGCGGGCCATTTCGCAAAACAAGGCGGGTTCTTTTATCTCGAATCGTACCCAAAACTAATCAGTACCAGACTCGTTCACAAGTAACTTACCTACCAAATTTTGTGAAATTCGGTCCATTAGTTTTTTAGTTAGAGTGGATACAAAATGGACACACAGACACACACACAGACGTCACGCTAAAAATAGTTTTTTCGTATTCTAGAGGTCTCGAAACGTGTAGATCCGTCGAAAAGTCGAGTTGCGATTTTCGGCATAATTCCAATACTTTCTCTATACATTACCATGTATTGCAGGGAAAGTAAAAAGACTACATATGCTGAAATGTATCAAATAAATTCTTTATACGCAGTTTTTGACGAGGAAAAGACTATAACACACTCCATTATACTTTAGGACAAACCATTCTCAAGATATTAGAGATTTCTTGCATTTTTGTTACGCCGATTTTGGAAAAATGTCCAGTTACCAAACAAGAACAGAAATTGATTTAAAAATAGGAATTGAGTGTTATTTTGTGCAATTAAACTCAATCTAATGAATTATTAAAGAAATAAAGAAAATATGAATTTGAGTCTGCAAGGAAAGTCATGTGCTGCCCACATCAAATTTTTACTTTCCCTGCAATACATGGAAATGTATAGGGAAAGTTTTGGAATCCTGTCGAAAATCGCAACTCGAGTTTTCGATAGATCTACACGTTTCATGACCTCTAAAATACGAAAAAACTATTTTTAGCGTGACGTCTGTGTGTGTGTTTATCTGTCTGTGTATGCAATGTATATATCCACTCTAATTCAAAAATTTATGAACCAAATTTCATAAAATTTGGTAGGTAAGTCACTTCTGAGTGACCCTGGTACTGATTAGTTTTTGGTACGATTCGGGATAAAAGAACCCGTTTTTTTTATTCCGAAATGGCAACCAAAAAATTGACTGTATCCACTCTAGCTGAAAAACTAATGGATCAAATTTTACAAAATTTGGCAGTCACTTCTGAGTCACCCTGGTGCTGAATACATTTTGGTACGATTCGGAAAAAAATAACCTGGCTTCTTTTGCGAAATAGCCTGCAAAAATCGTCAAAATTTAAAATAAAATACTAAGTATGCTCAAATATATATGAATTAAATGTTTGTTTTATACATATTATTTTAACAATGAAAAGAATAAGACTGAACCCATTACTGGGGCTAGCCGTTCTCGACATATTTAGTTTTTTCTCATTTACACTACATCACTGTTGAAAAAACGTTCAGTTAGCAACTGAGAACGAAAATTGAATTAAAAGTGCCAATTCTATGCCATTTTACATAATTGTGGGCGTTATTTTGTGCAATTAAACCGTTGTGCAAGCCGTTCTCCAGATATTTGTGTTTTTTTGCATTATTGTTATGCCGATTTTGAGTCCATTATTTATGTGTGTTATTTAGTGCAATTAAACTAAATTAAATGAATTATTAATGAAATAAAGAGACGATGAATTTGAGTCTGCAGGGAAAGTCGTGCTGCCCACATCAGATTTTTTACTTTTCCTGCAATACATGGTAATGTCTCGGGAAAGTATTGGAATCATACCGAAAATCACAACCCGAGTTTTCGACTGATCTACACGTTTCGAGACCTCTAGAATACGAGAAAACCATTTTTAGCATGACGTCTATGTGTGTGTCTGTCTGTGCAGATTTTTTATCCACTCTAACTAAAAAACTAATTGACCGAATTTCATAGAATTTGGTGGGTAAGTCACTTGTGGGCGAATCTGGTGTTGATTAGTTTTGGGTATGATTGGAGATAAAAGAACCCGTCTTTTTTTGCGAAAAGTTCCACAAAATTGCTTGTATCCACTTTAGCTGAAAAACAATGGACCAAATTTCACAAAATTCGGCAGATTAGTCGCTTGTGGATCAGCCTAGTGCTGATTAGATTTTGGTACGATTCGGAAGAAAATAACCTGCCTCTTTTTGCGAAATGGCCCGCAAAAATAGTCAAAATTTAAAATAAAAACGACGCATGCTTAAATATATCCATTAAGTGCTTGTTTTATAAGTAATTATACGCTTGTTTTATACGTATCCATTAAATCTACGCCACCTTTGAAAATAAGTCCAGTTATTAAATGAGAACGAAAATTGAATTAAAAGTGAATTAAATTTAATTAAAATAAAGGGAACGTGGAAATAAGTCTGCAGGGAAAGTCATGTGCTGCCCTCATCAGATTTTTACTTTTCCTGCCATACATGATAAAGTATAGGGAAAGTATTGGAGTCATGCCGAAAATCGCAACTCGTGTTTTCGACGGATCTACTACACGTTTCGTGACTTCTAGAATACGAAACATCTATTTTTAGCGTGACGTCTGTGTGTGTCTGTCTGTGCAATATATGTATCCACTCTAACTGAAAAACTAATGGACTGAATTTCATAAAATTTCGAGTGCACGAGACGCCAAAGAATTAAGTAATTTTTTACATAAATTAAAACACTTAAGAGCTTTAAAAATAATGAAACTTAGATAAATTATCAGAAGTAATGTTGATCAATATAGTACTTCGAAAATTTGACCGTGAGTCTAGAAGGCAATATAAAATGCCCTTGACCTCCACTGAAATACCAAATTGGAAAGATTTCACTGACTTTTTAGAAAAACGAAGTCAAATGTTGGAAAATTTGCAATGCAATGCATTTACTGAAGTGAAACCCAAATTTTCTCCAAACGTGTACAATAGATCAAAAAGTTTTATAGTTAAATCTAACGTAGCTCATAATCTGTGTAAAGTACGCAGATTACAACATACAATATAAAAATGTCAAGATTTTCTGAAAAAGAGTGTTAAAGAACGATTTGATTCAATCAAACGACTCAATTTATGTATACATTGTTTGGGTTCATCTCATAAGACTAATGAGTGGAAATCAAATTATAGTTGTAGTTTCTGCTCAAAAAGATATCATTCAATGATTCATATTGGACCTAATGAGCTTCGCATTACAAAGGATGACGCAGGGGGATACTAATATAAACAATCCGATAGTCCCAACCGCCATAGAGGCTCCACAAGGTAATAAACTATCTTCAGGAGCGAGTTGTTTATATTCGAGGAGAGGAACATCTGTATATTTTTCTACTGCTGTTATTTATTTGACGGATAGCTTAGAAAAGCGTATTCCATGTAAAGCAATCATTGATGTGGGTTCAATGTCGCATTTCATGGCCAGTAACTATGCCAAAAAATTGAATTTGAAACAATGAAAAAAAAATCTGATGTGGGCAGCACATGACTTTCCTTATATAATGCAATGGATTTACTACTTTTAAAGTAAAAAGAAAATAGATTATTTTTATAGTACATTCTTTACAAGATATTGAATTTTCATCAGAGTCGTCATTTTCATTGATTTAGCGTCATTTTTATCCATTTGGCGAGTTTTTCATTTATTTAGTAACATTTAAAATTCGCCAAGTTGGCGACATTCCACCAAATTCGTCATCAAAATCTCGCTAGGCGTTATGGACGGAGAAATAAGTTATTCTTACAGCATATAAATGACTATTGGCGTTCAAGTATAAAAGTATTACTCAAAGTATCTTTTTTCTTGAATGGAACGAGCTAAATCCACGAGAATGATGTCACCCAATTTATCGCATGGTATTACATATGAAAATTGAACATGTTTCTCAATAGGAAATATATATATATTTTTTTATTTTATATCATTTTTTGATAATTTTTTTGAAAAATGTACAATATCTCGGGAACGGTTCATGTTAACATTCTAAACTTTATGTCAATCGTTTTCTAATGAAAAATTACATAAGAAATGTCTATTTGTGTAACTTTATTAGAGGTTTTGATTTTTTGACGATATTTTCAAAATTTCACTCGAAAATTTAGGAGGGTTCTGAACATTCGATTGCGTATAAAAACAATAGTCTCCCAGTGTTTACAGATTGTGATTTTTGTACCAAATTTCGTTCGAATCGGTCCATTCGTTCGTCAGTTATCGTCCACACACACACACACACACACACATATATTCGATTTTTGGTCAGGGATGCTTGAAACGTGCTCTCCCGTCGAAAACTCGAATTCGAATACCGTCACAATACTTTCTTTATACATTATGTATATAAGGAAAGTAACAAATATTGCGGTTTCGGGTTTAAATGGAATTGATTTGAGTATAAAGTCAAATGTCGAAGATACTTTTTCTAATTCTAAATGGTATTTTAGAATAACCTCAGAATTTTTAATTGTTCCTACGGTCCCAGATGTCATACCATCTAGATATATGGATATCTCAATGCTCAAATGGCTTTCAAATATTCAACTAGCCGATTCAGAATTTAACATTCTTGGGAAAATTGATTTACTGTTAGGAGCAGAACATTTTTATGTATTATTGGGACCAAATAAAATGCATATAATTGATAGTCCAATAATATTACAGGAGCCTGTATTTGGATTTTAGTAAGTGGGACTATAAGCCAATTAATAAAGGAAGAGAATGTCTACTGTAGTTTCGTTCGGAAAAATAATTATATAGACACGACTTTGAAACAGTTCTGGGAAATATAAAATGTTGAAGAAGAGAGGCCTATTCAGGGAAAGGGAGAAAAAATGTGCGAAGACCATTTTCTTAAAACGCACTACAGAAACGAAACTGGAAGATATGTAGTACAAATGCCCGTTAAAGAAGTTGGAGCTCGAGGAAATTCAAAGGATATCGCACTTAGAAGACTAAATACATTGTGGAAACGCTTTGAACAAAATTCTGAGATGGCCGTACTGTATAGAGATTTCATGCTGGAATACAAGGATCTAGGGAACATGGAGGAAGTGCATTATGAAGAAGAACCCAGATGTAATTATTATTTGCCTTATCATGGTGTCTACCGTGCGGAGAAAAGCATAACAAAACTAAGAGTGGTGTTTGATGCGTCGGCAGTTACTTCAACCGGCTATTCTCTAAATTCGCAATCACTAAATCGAGGTGTTGTCCAAGAAGACTTATTTTCCATACTAATAAGATTTCGAAAGCATCGCTACGCATTCAGTGCCGACATTCTTAAGATATTCAGACAAGTATTGATACATCAAGATTAGCCAGACTATCTCCGTATTCTTTGTAAAAACAATGCTAATGACACTATTAGGTATATAGACTCTCAACAGTGACGTATGGGACAGCTGGTGCTCCTTTTTTAGCAACAAGAACACTTAAGCAACTAGCGCATGATGAAGGCAAGAATTTCCCGCTAGCATCAGCTGCAAAATCACGGCCCCTTTTTGGATTATTTACATTTCTTTAAGCATAAATCTTCATCTAATTGCACTTGTAATGTTTATGGTGATGCCGACCACTTTGTCTTTAACTGTCCTCTTACCCTCCCCTTCCACCTTTCCCGTCCCACTGATGCCAACTATGCGGCCTGGTTTTCCAGGGTTCTTAAAAACAAATCTTCTATTTCAAAAATTAAAAGCTGTATTCTCGCTGCTAGGGAGATTTCTAACAAAATTACTTGATCAGCCTGGGGGTCCCCCCTGGTCCGTGAATCCTTCACTGCTCCCCACACGTTCTAAATCTGTTTTATAAAACCTGCTCCCTGTGCCTTTGGCACTATAAGATTTTATATTCACCACCTCCTGTAACTCATATGGTTTAGTTTTTATATTTGTACATTAACTGTATATCAATCCTAATCTTTTCGGTATGTATCAAAAACATCCATTGTGTATATATACTTTGATCACGCTCCATTATGTATATATACCTAATATGTATCATCCATTATATATCATCCATACCTAATATGTATCGTCTTTTATGTATCATCCATAAAGAATATATACCTAATCTTTTCGGTATGTATCAAAAACACCCATTATGTATATATACTTTGCATACACCCTAACCCGGATTTTTATAATTATATTTTCTCACCCTGACTTTATTCCCTTACATCCTCGGTTTCTCAACTTATACTTTCGTTTTTCATCCCCCAACTGTCATGTGTTTTTGTATATATAATTTTATATGTAATTTTTGTGTATTTTTTTGTATTTCTGTGTATTTTATGTATTTCATGTACTTCTTTTCGTTTTGTTTTAGTTGGTTATACTACATTTGTGCTTGGGTTTTTTTCCCTTCGGGGTTTTCCCCTCTTTTCTTTTTTTCCTGCTTATGTCTCTCTTGTATTGTATTGTATTGTATTGTTTTTATGTTTTGTTTTGTCGTTGCCATTCTTTTATTTGTCTTGTTGTAACTGTGTTGTGATTCATTTTTAACCTGTTTTGTAATGTTTTGGATCTAAAATAAAGTTCCCGGCCACACACTTAGCTACAGTAAACCTTCGGGTCTGTCGTGTGGTCTGGGTTTTCAACACTTCAACTAACTGATTTCCATGTCGCCGATAGCTGGCGCTGATGATCTGAAAAATGCTACAACTTCAACTGGTAAAATTACTAGAACGTGGTGACACGATCCTTCATAAATGGTGAGCTAACGATCAAGAACTCTTACACAACATCAGCATTGATGATGAATATTCATTTCACAGTACTAATGAAGTCAGGGCATTAGCCATGCTATGGAAACCTCATGACGATTATTTTGGTTACAAGGTGACCATTAAACAACAGACTGTGTATGTCAATCGTGCAGTGTTATCAGATATCGCAAAACTTTTTGACCCTCTAGGTTTGCTTGGACCTTTAAGGGTGAGCGTCAGTAAATATTTTGCCCTATCCGCGCTTTGTTAATTTTCGCGGCACACATTTTTCGTCGAAATTCTGCTGAAACAGTTGCGAAATATTTTCTGAAAGATAAAATACAATACTTAGATTATATTAAAACTAAATTTAATACCCAATAAAACATATAATATATTTTTTATTTTAATCCAAAATATTTTTGGTGCTGCCATCTGTTGTTGTAATTTAATTCATAACGATTATTTTTATTTTTTAATGAACATTTTAAAATATCTATTACTTCTAATACAGTATTAAATACAACAGCAGATCATATATAATAATGCCACAATCACGGAATGGTAATTTCTCATTCTATAAATTTGATAAAGGGATCTGAATGTACATCACTGAGGACTGCAGTTCTGTCTTCAAGTTCCTTTGTCTTCAAGTCTAAGTTCATTTACGTTTCCGTGATTGTAGCATTATTATATATGATCTGTTGTTGTATTTCATAGTGTATTAGAAGGAATAGATATTTAAAAATGTTCATTAAAAAATAAAAATAGTCGGTATGAATTAAATTGCGACAACAGATGGCAGTACCAAAAATATTTTGAATTTAAATAAAAAATATATTCTATGTTTTATTGGGTATTTAATTTAGTTTTAATATAATATAAGCGTTGCATTTTATCTTTCAGAAAATATTTCCCAACTGTTTGAGCAGAATTTTGGCGAAAAATGTGTGCCGCGAAAGTTAACATAGCGTGGATAGGGCAGAAGATTTACTGACGCTCACCCTTAATTACAAAGGCCAGGATTTTCATGCAGACTGTGGCTTTTGAAGCTAGATTGGAACGATCATCTTTCAAAGAAAGAAGAGCAAGAGTAGAAAAGATTCATAAGTGCTAGACAGACCATAAGTTCAATCAAAGTCAATAGATATGTTTCAGACGAGGATGCCATACAAATTAAAGTCCATGGGTTCGCGGAAACAAGCTCATGCTGCTTCAATTTATGTTAGATGCATCACAAGTTCCAATGCTATTATTGTAAATCTTTTGTGCAGCAAATTTCGAGTATCCCCTAATGAGCCAGTCACAACCCCTCGTTTAGAACTTTGTGCAGCGGTACTGCTCTCTAGTTTGCTATTGTCACATGGTGATTTCCAAAATATGTGACATTGTGAAATTTTGGAGAAGAAGGCGACCTGCAAAGACAGTCCCTAGCCCTGGTACAAATATGTATAGGGTCCCCCTCTGGCCACCTGCAAAGGAGAGGGTCAGTGGAGCTGCCTGGGTGGTCTTACACAAGAGGAAGACAGAACAGGGGGAAAGCGGTCGTTGGGGGCGCAATTAAGCCCAGAGGTTCGCACAAGAGTGTGGGACTCCTGTCCACCTGCAAGCGATATTTCAGGGGCTAGTGGGCAAGCCCTGCTGTCATGGACTGGCCACTGAGAGTGGAAGCTAAGTGTCCACCAGTAGTATTTAGGGGGCTTAAGTCCTGTCAGCAAATAATATTTGAGAGGGAGGAGACTTAAAATTACAAGTTTTTGGAGAGAGTTTTTTCAGAAAAAAGGAATCGAGAGTGCCTTTGTGAATTTTGGAGAGTGAGGTTGTTTTTCAATAGTTGACGGAGCAAAAAGATGCTCCTTCCGAACTCCAAGATGTCATCGCAGCCGAGCCCTTGCTGGACCCAGAGCCGAAGGTAGGCCTATGGAATTTCATGCATGACTCTGATGTTGAAATCGCTCTCTCTCTCTCTCCTCTCTTTTTAATATTTGCTTTCTAAGGGAAAATATGTTTTACGACAAATTGATGATTTATGAAGTGTGTAGAATATTCGAATAGAATTAATTTTAAGAGGTTTTATGATGTTTTTTGATACTTGGCTATGTCTTCATACTTTAAGGGAGTAACTTTCAAGCTCATGTGTTTTGAGCAAAACTTCTTCATGTTTTTATTTTTAAATGTTAATTTTGTAAATAAACTTATTATTTTGTTGTTTTAAATCTAATCCGTGTCCTCATTTCAATTCTTATTAATTACTTTTTTTTCAGTTTTATCCACTTGCGATCATGTTCCATGAACTTTTTAAGTATTTTAGCGTTCAAATCGAACGTGAGGTGATTACCTCGCAACAGCTATCCAAAGTTACAAGTTCACTAAGACTGAATGTGAACAGCATTCATCTATAGTCAGATTCTAAGATTGTTTTAACGTGGTTTCAAAGCTCGCCCATCTATTAAAAACTTTTGTGGCAAATAGGGTAAGCACTATTCAAGATTTAACAAGAAATTGCCAGTGGCATCATGTGCGATCGGAAGACAACGCAGTCGATCTAGTATCGAGAGGTCTAGATCCAGACAACTTTTAGCATCAAGATCTCTGGTGGAAAGGTCCATCCTTTTTACATCGTGAAGACTTTTCGTCTTCCTTCTGTCAGTCGCATGTAGAAGAAACTACAGAGTATCTATGGGAATTGAAGAAACATCCAGAAGCCAGCCTGGCAATGACTGTTAAAACTGTGCTAACTGTGTAATTCTAATCTCAAGGAGTCAGAAGACATTCCATGCACTGTTTCCAAAAAACATTTTTCGTTTCTAGACAATTTAATTAATGCTTGCAACAAGTATACTAAACTTGTCCGAATTTTAGGCTTTATTTTCAGGTTCACAAGCAACTGCAGACACCCAGAGAAAGGAATGGGACCTCTAACGGTAAGAGAGTTAAAACATGCTGAACAGTTTTTGTGGACAGAAATTCAGCAAAGGGAATTTAAAGAGGAAATAAGTAGGGTAGCTAAAGGCAAGCCAGTAGCAGGTAATGGTAAATTAAAGGCTTTAAACCCATTTTTAGATAGCAATCAGATCCTAAGGGTCGGTGGTCGATTGAGTGCTACAAATTTGAGTTTTGATCAAAAGCATCCAGTAATATTACCTAAAGGTCATAAGGTAACTTAATTAGTTTTTGAGCACATTCATTTGGAAAATTTGCACGTCGGTGCCTAAACGCTCCTATACTGCGTCCGATAGAAGTTTTGGCCATTAAATGGCAGAAATACGGCAAGAAAAGTAGTACATAACTGCATAGTTTGCTTCCGCCATAAACCTATTTGTGCAAAGCAAATAATGGGATCTCTGTCAGCAGAAAGAGTAAATCCAGGAGCACCTTTTGATTTAAGGAGTGTCAATTTTTGCGACCCATTTTATATAAAATATAAAAATCAAAGAAAAGGGACATTCTTAAAAATTTACGTTGCCATTTTCATATGCTTTGTGACAAAGACCATTCATTTGGATGTTGTGTCAGATTTGACTTCATCTGCATTTATTGCAAGCTTGAAACGATTCTTTACCCGACGCGGCAAGAGTTAGGTAATTTTTAGCCACACTGGAACCAACTTTGTTAGAGCTAACGCAAAATTAAAACGACAACATTCAATTGCTAGCTATCCCAGTGAGGATCTTGCTAATTATCACAGGCTGACAAAAAAAAACTCTGTTGACTTGGATGTGACATTAGTTTTTAACTAATTTTGGTATGCTGATTTCAAATATGACTCTATTTTTTCTTTCCTCATATACATAATGTATAAGGAAAGTATTGTGACGGGGTCGAAAATTCGAATTCGAGTTTTTGACGGGAGAGCACGTTTCAAGCAACCCTTATCACGAATCGAACATTTTTGAGGTGATGCTTGTGTGTGTGTGTGTGTGTGTGTGTGTATGTGTGTTTGTGTGTCAGTGAGCCCGTGGAGAAGATATCTCACGAACGACTGGAGCGATTCGAATGAAATTTGGTACCAAAATTACAATCCGTGAATACTGGAAGCCTATTGTTTTTAAATACAATCGAATGTTCAGAACCCCCGTAAATTTTCGAGTGAAATATTGAAAAAATCATCAAAAAATCAAAACCTTTAATAACGTTACGTAAATAGACATTTCTTATGTAATTTTTCCTTAGGAAACGATTGACATGAACTTTAGAACACTAGCACGAACCGTTCCTGAGATATTACACATTTTTCAAATAAATTTATAAAAAAAATCCCATAAATTAAAAAAAAATTTTTTAACTGTTGAGAAACATGTTTACTTTTCATATGTAATATTATGTGATAAATTTCGTGATATCATTGTCATGGATCTAACTCGTTCCCTTCACGAGAAAAGATACTTTGAGTAATATTTTGTATTTGAACGTCAATAGTCATTTATCTGCTGTAAGAATAACTTATTTCAACGTCCATAACGCTTGGCGAGATTTTGGCGACGAATTTAGCGGGATGTTTCCAATTTGGCGACATTCTTAATGTTGCCAAAACAACGAAAATCTCGCCAAATGGATAAAAATGACATTTAATCAATGAAAAGGACGACTAATTGAAGAAAATTCAATATCTTGGAAAGAATATATGTATCTACTATAAGAATAACATTTCTTTTAACTATAAAAATAGTAAATTCATTGCATTATATAAGGAAAGTCATGTGTTGCCCACATCAGATTTTTTTTTTTGTATCACGTCAAGCTTGCGAAATATCGTATTCATTATTTATTGCTATAATGTTATATGAATCAAACTCATTACTCATATACCAGGAAGATCAAGCTTCGAAAATCACATATAAGAATATCAACTCTTCAAGAAGCGGAATATTTTTTTACTATTCATAGCAATGTTAAATTAGAAAATAAAATAAAAATTAACTGTTCTGAATGACATCCCAGTGTTCGAAAGACCAAGCAGTTTTACAAAAATGATATTTGTAAGCACGACATTTGTAATAAGACATCCGTAAACATAACGTCTGTATAAAAGGAAATAACTGAAATATCTAAATATTGCATTTGCTTATTTCGGGAAAAATATAAGAATGAGAAAGATCAATCATACATAAAGAATTGATTATGAAACACTTTTCAACTTCAATGCAATTTTATTCAAACATCTCTAAAATGCGACACATTTCTTGGTAATAATTTTAAAGTTATCACAATACTACATTAATTTATTATATTTGAAAACTTAAAACTTCATCGAAAAAACAGAACTTCATTCAAATGACGGTATTGAAATATAAATTGTCTGGTTTAACCATCTCTAACATGCGATACATTCCTCGGAAATATTTTTAAAATTATAATAATACTACAATAATTTATTATATTTGAAGACTTCATCGAAAACAAATGAACTTCATTCAAATGACGTCATCGAAATATAAATCGCCTGGCTCTCTATATAAAAGCAGCATTTCATTCATAAACTTTTTTCCATTCTTTTCATTTATCACAATACTACAATAATTTATTTTATTTTAAAATCTAAAGCCATGGAGTTACAAGTTATTTAATTCTATACTTAAAACTTCGTCGAAAAAATTGTTTGCATCTCTATTGTAAAATGAATGAATGTTTCATTCATATCAGCTATATTGCAAACTTCATGATCTAAATAATTTTGCGTTAAAAAAATGCAGCAATTCTTATACAACTCATTTTATATTTTTTGGTGTTTACATTCTCCATAAGTGAAAATCAGGTTTAATAATAAGAAAATAATCATAGAAATAATCAGAAATATTTAAAAATAATCAAATCCTCAGAAAGAATCAACGTTTGATGATCTTTTAAACTCAAATATATTGTGATTGCGTTGTTTCAGAATGTAGATGTACAGAATTTAAACAAAAATAAAGCGGTTTTAGGACGGATACAACATTAAATATGAATTTAAAAAAAAAACTTTTAAAAATCACGATTTTGACACAAGATGATGCCATATTTTATTTTGAAGTGGGTCACGTGATCTCTTCATATAATGGTCACGTGATCCCTTCATATAAAGAGTTTAATTATTAATTTACTTTTTATTTAAAAAATTACTGAATATATTTTGCTGAAATTTTTTTTCTATATTTTATGGGATAACTTGAATATTTTCTAAAACTTTCGAAACAATTTGTGAATTTTAAATTCGCTTAAAAAATGTTGGAAAAATGAGGTCCCATAGGGTTCAATGTATTTCATTTTTTCAATCCGGGTTCAATCCAAAACTAATTGGGTGATATTTTTCATTTATATTCCCATAGGTCCCACAGACCGTCTGAACAACATACTGTCTGTCTGCATGTTTGTCTCATCATCACTGGAGAACGGCTGAACCGAATTTCATGAAATTTTGTAGGTAGCCCGGGAATAGCCTCACTTAAAATTTAGTTTCTGTTTCGAGTTTCTAGGATATTGGATTGTCTAGAAATTAATTAAAAACACACAGTTAAACATCCATAGACATAACATTATGCAGACGATATATTTTTGATAAAGTCATTTTTACGGCAGTTATCGTGCTAATGGACAGACAGACAGACAGACAGAATGAACAAAGTCATAAACACTTTTCAACTATGTTGTAAAGTGTAAAAAACGGTGAATGTTTTTCAATTAAAAATCATTTTCAAAGTGATCAGACTCCAAAAAGGGTATCTTTTTGAAAATGAAGAAAATTATTACTTTCCTTATATACATAGTATATGTAAGGAAAGTATTGTGATAGGATCGAAAACCCGAATTCGAGTTTTCGACGGTAGAGAACGTTTCCAGCAGCCCTGAACACAAATCGAAAATTTTTGAGGTGATGTCTGTGTGTGTGTATCTTTGTGTGAAAGTATGTGTGTGTGTAATTTTGTGTGAAAGTATGTGTGTGTGTGTGTCAGAGAGCCTGTGGAGACGATATTTCACGAATGAATAAAGCGATTCGAATGAAATTTTCTAAAAAAATTACAATCCGTGAACACTGGAAACCTATTGTTTTTAAACGCAATCGAATATGCGGAACCTTCCTAAATTTGCGAGTGAAATTTTTAAAAAATCATCAAAAAATAAAAATCTTTAATAAAGTTACGCAAGTTGTAATTTCTTTTGTAATTTGTCATTAGAAAACGATTGATGTAAACTTTAGAACGCTCTCATGAGCTGTTCTCGAAATATTGTGCATTTTTCAAATAATTGCATCAAATAATCCACATAAAATAAATTAAAATATTATCTATTGTGAAATATGTTCACTTTTCATATGTAATATCATGCGATAAATTTGGTGACATCATTCTGGTTGACCTAGCTCGCTCCATTCATGAGAAAATACACTTTTGTATTTATAATACTTTTGTATTTGAACTCCAATAGTCATTTATATGCTATAATAATAATTTATTTCTCAGTCCATAACGCTTAACGAGATTTTAGCTACGAATTTGGCGGAATATCGCCAACTTCTCGACTTTTTTATATGTTGCTAAATTAACTAAAATATCTCCAAATTGATAAAAATGGCGCTAAATTAATGAAAATAAAGTCTAATTGATAAATTAATTATTAAAATATTTTAATATATGGTCTATATTGCTTATTGAGGATGCTATCAATATTGATAATTGTTTTTTTAGAGTTGCGCGAAATATAAGTTAATTGGGTACTTTGAAATAAGTTTAGATGTTGTCATCAGTAATATCGCCAAATGTACAATTCAATGTTAAAAACTTTGTACCGGGGATCTTATACATTATTTTTTGACTGCAAAAAGAGTAAATTCATTGCATTACATAAGGAAAGTTATGTGCTGCCCACATTAGATTTTTTTTAACAATTGTGTTTGTAACTCAATAAATGCAGAGTTTCTTAAATTATTACTGACCATCAGCGACAAAAAGAAACAACCTATTTTGCAATGTTTAAAAAAAAAAGAACATGTCTTCATACTGTTAGTTGTGACGCTGTCAGTATTGTTAGTATTTTGTTCGTACATAAAATCGAGACTTCGTTTTTGTTATGACACGTTTTACTAAACAATGTGACTTTTGAGAATCGCCCATCACTTTCTAGAAATCTTCATTACAACTAAAAGTGCGATGTAGAATATGTTGTATCAATTATGGAGAACATTTAGCATATTTTTACTCGAAAGACACCTAGATTGCAAATACCAGTATCCATGGACCGGAATGGAACAACCAATATCAGCAATGGCAGTAAGAAATTTGCTACAAGTCACAATTTTAGCGAATTTCTATAGGAATTCATAATTTCAGTCCTTCCATGTGGCCGGCATAAAATTAATTTATAAGTTGGCTTAGGGCACATGAAGCTGCAAATTTAAACAAGGGGTGTTGCAAGGGCGCGACAGCCCAGTGGTTAACGCTCGGGAATTGCACGCGGACAGATCGAGTTCGATTCTTGACAATGCCAAAACTGCCGCTGTGTTGACGCGGAGTACGATCACGTTAAACATGTGGGTCCGTAAGTCCTTCTGAGAGGTTGGTGGTAGGGGAAGGAGGGTATGGTCCCTGTAGATGCCTCCCCAACTGAGTTCCGATCTAAATTGGATGGCACTTCCCGACCGTTCAAACAGATACCTTATACCTTGCTAGTAGGTCGGACGGTCTGGGTCGGTGAAGGACAGTTGCAAAAATTCAGACAACAGCCCCATTTCATGTACCACTATACATGGATAGGTTTTGCGTTTTTTGGTAATTGTTTCACTTTGAAATCAATTATGTTACTCATATATTTACCTGAACAGAACTGCATATAAAATATAAATACAAATACTCACACATACATGCACATATATGAACATATACACATATAAATATACACACATGTTAACATCCCCACACATGTAAACATTCCCACATATATACATACGCATATATATATATATATACACGTATAATCATACATACACATAAACATACACTTATATATATATACACATATATCAACATACACTCATATATATATGTATATATATAAACATACACTTTCATATATATATATATATATACACATATAAATGTACACTCATATATATACATACAGGGCCGGCTCAAAGATGTTTTCGTGTGTGGGCAAGACAGTTTGGGGCCGCCCTTCATATACACACACACACACACATATATATATATATATATATAAATTGAGCTACAGCCACGAAACTGAGCATGCAAATTTCGTTTTAAGAGTTATGCAAATGATCAAACTGTCAACGCCAATGACGCTATAGGGCTCATGCAACGCGCATGGGAACGACGTATCGTGCAGCATTTAAAATGTCTGATGTTCTTACTTACGAGCAATTGAAACTGGATTTTCTGCTTTGATACTGAAAATTTTGTACAAAGATGCCTTTGAGACGTTCCTCGACAGCACTACAAACAATTGTCGGATTTAGAGAGAAGTCGCATCAATGGCCCAATGGAAACTGGTTGGTCGAACAGACGTACCAGTCGCCATCTTGGTCGGAACGATATGGTAGTTGCTCGGTGATGGAAACAGTGGATCAAAGAAGACCCATGTAACCGTCGCAGAGGCTTAGAATGCCCCAGACAGATAACTGCTCGAGTGGATCATGCAGTCAGGAGAGGAGTCACATCTACACCAATGGCGTGGTTCGAATCTTATCAAACATCGCCCGTGCATCCTGAATCAATGTATATTATTCAGAAGACTGATGGGATTAAGTGTCGACGTCCATTAACGCGCCTACCACTGACCCCTTCAACATAATCAGAGGCGTCTGAATTGGTGTTTAGCTCGGTCAAACTAGACAGTGTCCGATTGGAGGCATGTTTAGAGACAAATTCCGCTTCGTCAGTACTGATGACCGACGCATAGGTGTGCGCATGAGGACTGGACTTTTTTCGTGATTATACGAGAAAGCTATTAAGAGCAAAGTATCTTAGATAAGCAAGAGCAGGAGGGAATAATCTCTCTTAGAAACAGGATCACGATCACCTTACGAAAATTATTTTATTTCATTGATCTATCAAATTTTATTCTCATCTCAATTTAGAGGTTTAGAAAATGTAATGCTTCACATTTCTTTCTACATACATACATGCATAATGCAGCAGTAAGTTATAATACATAGCTGAATTTTGACTTTATTTGTAATTTCCCTGCACACAAATGATGTATTTTTAAAGGGACGTCTGTGCATGAATATAATGTATATATGGATGTGTATAGGAGTTTAAAGAGACAAAATTTCTAGAACGAATGAAGTGAAGTAAACAAAATTTATGATTTTAAAGGGAAATGAACACTCTGAAGGTCGCAAGTTTTCAAACTTCTTTTAAATCATAAAAAGGAAACGGCATTCAAAAATATTAAATGAACACTCATATTATATGTAAGTTTACGTAAATAACATCTATGTTTGGGGTTTCTGCGTAGGGGAATCGAAGCGTTACGAAAAATGTAAACCTTTTGGGCGCTTATAATAATAATTTCAATATTTTAATATTCAGAATTTTTTTTTAGAAAGCAAAATAGTGTCTGTCCGAGCGAGTGTTTTTATTATTCTTGTTTTCATTTTAAACTATAAAATAAAGATATAAATAGTAAACGACAAAAATACGTACTAGGAAATTTAGTATCAAAATCTATGTTTATTATTAAGAAAATCTTTTATAATTCTCGAGTAATCGTCTTGCCAAATTGAAGAAGATTGAATTTTTTCCATTTTTCAACTTAGTAACATCTCAAAAACTAAAAGAACTAACTTTGAACAATACGCATGAATTTGTAGCTCTGTGAAAGCCCTACAAGTGTATATAATTGGATTTTGGATCGAAATCTATTTTTCTTTGAGGGGGGGGAGGGGTTAAACTTTGAAGCATAAAAATTAGTTTTTTCCTTGTTTCATACTTTCACTCAAAATATCCTTGAAAGTATAAAAGATCGATAGAATTATTAAGTGATAAAAATATGTATGAGGAAATTTAGTTTCTAAATTTATATGTATATTTAAAAAGCTTTTCTAGTTTTCGAGTAATCATCTTGTCAAGTGAAAGAAGTTTGAAAATTTGAAGTATTTCAAGTTTGTAATGCTTATATCTTAAAAACTAAAAGTGATAACTATAAGCAATTAGTATGAATTTATTGCTCTTGGTTTTTGAAGTATAATGGTTATAATTTCGATATTTCAACACATCGAAATTATAACCACTATACTTCATAAACCAAGTTTTCCAATGGGTGGGAAAGCTGTAATATTTGAATTGCCACGATTGTTGCAAATCAGTCTGGTTACTTACTCTTTTCTGAAATATTGGTGCACAAGCACGAGATATTTTGCTTTGTTTAAAAAGAATTAGGAAATCAAATGAATATGGGGATTCTAAAGATGTTTAATGATTGGTGAGGGTTGAACAGAGTAGGTAGAAATATACGTATTCAATTACGTATTTATGTGCCGCCAGACAAGTTTATAGATTAACTATAATGTAAAATTTTGTCAGTAAGTTTAATTTTTATACTGCAAATCAAGTTATTAAAATAATCGAATATATTAAAGTGGAGTCTATGGTCGGAGATTTCAGATGAAATCAGGGTGAAAATTAAAAGCGCTAGCTAGTTATAAATAGTTGATTCGTATTGCTAGTAATTTGTATTGCTTTGAAAGCCCATAAACGAAACAAATGAATCTGAAATAATCGAATAAACTTATTGAACTTTACTGGAGTTTTATCTTACAAAATATTATTCACGCAAAGCAATTTCGGCTCCTTCGGACTGGAGTCACCGCCGATTTTATTTTTCTGAATTTATCAGGAGTCAAAAGTAACTTACTCATTATGTAGTGTCATGAAAGTTGCCCTCATCAATTTTTTAATAAAATTTGAATTTTTAATTGCATGAATCTTATACATTATTTGTACATATTAGCAGTAAAATATTATACGCAAATTACAGAAATGATCTTATGAATAAATTAGGAAAGAGGAGAGATGAAGGAAAAGCATTTCAATCCCTACGAAGCTAAGATATAATATAATAGGACAATTCAGAATTTTGCCGGTTATTATCAGCAATTTATTTAAATAACCAATCTTTAATATTAAATTTAAAATGCAAAAATATTTAAATTTATTGGGTTTTGATTTCGCAGATAAAAATCTGGGATTCTATTTCAGAGCAGTTTATGACTGTCCATTGAAGCTCCTCTAAAATCTGATTAAAATACAGAAGGGACATAGAATATAACCACTATACTTAAAAAATCAAGTTTTCTAATGCGTGAGAAAGCTGTAATATTTGAAATGCCACGATTGTTGCAGATCAGTCTGGTTACTTATTCTTTTGTGAAATATTGGTGCACAAGCACGAGATATTTTGTTTTGTTTAAAAAAAAAATTAGGAAGTTAAATGAACATGGGGATTCTAAAGTTGTTTAATGATTGGTGAGGTTTGAACAGAATAGGTGGAAATATACATACGGAAATATACATAATAATGGAATACTATCCAAATTACAACAAAATTTTACACTTTGACTATTTTAACATTTGTTTTATTGTATCACTGGAACGAATTACCCGGTGTTGACCGGGACGTAAATAAACCCCCGTTACATAATACATTTACAAATAACACTACTCAATTTTCTTCAAATCCTAAACTAACGCCAAATTACCAGTACGCTATCCGCAAAGAGAAAAGGAAATAAACGCTCTCCGTAATGCAAAATATAAATGAATGAAAGATTAATAACTTCTAGGAGATGAACGTGGCATTAGATCGTTATGGTAGCTGTTAAATCGTATGATTTGTTGTTAGATCATATCGATGGCTGGGGGTTCTGTAACTGTTAAATCGAGAATAAAGCTGCTAGGTCATATCGGTAGCTAAAGATTATCTGATTTTGGAATTTAAAAATTCGTTAAAAATCGAATGTAAATTTTGGTAAAAGGACTTCGAGATGCATTAGTTCAGGTATAGATGCGGCTGTGTGAAAAAATTCAATGAGATAGATATCGATCGGCATTGTGGACAAGCAAACAGATAGATTCTTCTTTTTATTATTATAGATTCACTGGGAGTGAAGACGATTGATATGTAATGTTTAAAATGTCCCTGAGTTTGTGACAAGTGAATGAAAATATATAAAAAATTGTTCAAAGATACAAAACCTAATCCAAAAGCAGGAAAAATATATAGAATAGAAAAGGGGACAACAATTAAGAAAGAAAGGTGGAGAGGGTAAAAATTAAAAACATTCTAATTTTCTGCCGAAAGATAAAGTGCATAACAAAACTAAGAGAGGGGAAAAAATCATATTTGCAATCATAAGAGAACAAGGTGGTAAAAAACGCGATATTTGTTTTCGTAATTTTGAAAAAAATAATAAACGAAAATATCCGAAAAAATTTTGAGAAATATATGGGCCCAACAGAAACACAGGGAAATATCCAAATGCTTTCAAATTCTTTAAAAAAAAGGACGGGGGGGGGGGATTTAGAAATTAAAAAATATGAACTTTCGAGTGGGGTAAGAAAAATAGGGTGTATTAAGAATGAAAAAATATATATCCATTTGTTGGAAAAGAGGACCGTCAATGTTTAATTTTTTCTCGGTTTTGAAAAGAAAAATGGACAAAAAAATACCACATATCATACAATACAACTTTATACAAGAAAAATAATGAATCGAATGTTGACTGGAACATGGGGATATTAAATGAATTGTTTAAGTAGAAATAAAAAAAATCACAATATCAAAATGTATATTACAAATTTTAAGATTGTTTAATTAACATTTTACTTAAAAGTGTATTAAATTATAATTATAACTAAAAGTGTAATTATGTAAAAATAAAATAGTATTTACAGATTATTCAACGTATATCTAGACAGAAATTTGTATGCATGAGCAAAAGAATATGTATAATTATCAGATTAAGTCTATAGAATAAATTTATTAATTTATAAAACAGCTCTAACAATTTATAAACAACTTTTACACTTTCATACAAACATTCATAAAGGAATATTTTACTTCGTAAAAATATTTTGTAGCATTTTTTTTTCGTTTTGCAGTGAAACTGGAAAAATTACAAAATTAAGATCATTTTACACCATTGCTTAATTATTTACCTCTGAAATTCCTCATAGAACAGCCACGGGGCATATTATTTTAGATAAAAACATGAAAAAATTATTCTTTTATCAGTATTATTCTGTGGCTAATGCCATAGACTAAATTCAGTACCAAATTAATTTTATTTGTTGAAACACATTAAAAATCGACAAAAAATGTAGTCAATTAAGAAATTTTGCAAAAATATTTTAAATAATTGAAAGAAAAAGTTACCCGAATAGTTAGAACTTAAAGACAACCATATTTGTCGATGGATTTGTGAATCTCGCACAGCAGCATAACACAACACATTGCTTTGAACAACACTAAGAAGTAGCTTGAATACTAAGAAGTAGCTTTTTACTTCTAGTCACTATATGTTTGTTATCTGCATGGCCTCCAGCTAGTCTCAATGCCTAAATGAGCTAAAACGGTAGACGACCAAAAGAATGACCATCTGGGCTAATCTCCTCACCCCCGTCCTTTTAGAAGTGGGATCATAGAGACCGCATGAATGTGTTTGCAATTTGAATTTGAAACCAGGAAAAAATTCTGAGAATCGCTCCTTGAGTTTTTCCCAGTATTTGGGAAAAACAAAGTCCCCTAAGGGATTGGACCCAGCTGCAAGTTGTTTAAAATCTCCCAAGTATTTGAGCGTACGTACTTTCAAGCAGAACTGTACATTGCTTAAAAAAAGATATAATTATGGGAGAAATTTTTTTTATCCTTTTATATTTTAATACTATCTAAAAAAGTAAATTCATTTATATTAAAGTGGCACAAAATTGGTTCATTTTCAATTTTTTTTTTAATACGACCACAAAAGTCATTCTTACTACACCTAATTTCACTTCCAAATGGCCGCCCCTGATTCGGCCGCTGTGGGCAATTGCCCACGCCTTAAACCGGGCCTGTATACATATACACATATAAACATACACTCATACATACACACATATAAATATGCACTCATACATACATATGTACATACATAAACATACACACATATATATACATAAAAATCTTGCACAATAATTTCTTTATACAGTATAATATATACGGGTATATGTAGATAAAGTAATAGTGAACACAACACGCATTACAATCTTTGGCTATTCAATACATATTTTAATTAAAATCAAGAATTGTTGAAATAACTGAAGGTTTCACAGGCTTACCGACATATAATGTGTTATATCCATATTCAGCAACAAAAGGACAAAGCACATAAGCATTGCAGCTATCAAGGACCATTTGCCAAGGTGAATAATCTCCGAAAAATTGACGGCTGACATCTTGGTATAATGTTTCTTCTGATTTTCGATACTATTTTGATATGAATTTCCATAATCGAAATTTAAATATATGTTAACATTGAAAGCTGAATATTTAATTTATTTTAAAACGCCACGGGTGAATATTAAATACAATCATCTTGAATATTTTTCACCAATGTGACATGATGAGGTAGAATTGAAGTCTCTTCACCATATGGGTGATTGCCGATTGTTGATTTATCGGCACCGATAACTTTATCAACTACAAGTCAAACAAAGACAGCTACGTATCGATAGCAAAGTGTCCAAAGTTTAAATATTGGAAAAATTGTTTAGGGGGTGGGAAAGGTTCTTTAATATAAGGTTGGGCACTCAGCTTGGAAACCAATCAAAAAGTTGTCAGCTTGACGTGATGGGATTTAAGTTAATTGCATGTTAATCGGAACGATAGATGCTGAAACGATGGCTTTTAATATAGAGGCCCAGTAACTTATTGATATGCCGTAATCTAAACAACAGGCACAGAAAATTATGACGTAACTAAAGGATTATTTTGCGACGTCATGCTTCGGGAGATAACATGTTCTGTGCTTTGAGAAAAAGTGGCATTTTTATGCAGATTCAATACGAGTAAACTCGAGAAAAGTCTCCCTTAAAAATTCCCCCCAAAATTAAAAATAGACTAATGCATTTTTTTTCTATTCGTTAATCAAGATATAATTCAATATATCGATAAAAGCTCGTTGGAAAGAGTGTCCGTGTTCATCAGTGTATTAAGATCGAAATCTTGTGTTCATATTTTTGAGCACCGAAGAACGGATTTGTGGGAAAAGCTCCTAAAATTTTGCTTCAATATAAAATAAAAAAAACTAATTCCAGTTAAAAATATCAACGTCGCGTTATTTAAGGTACCCTCGTACCAAATTTTGTAGCTATAGTTTTCTTAGATTTTACGCTATATCGCCACCAGATAGATGCACACATCGAGATACTTTTAATTATAGATAATCGTAATTTTATAATAGTCAGTTTTGTTTCAATATGACACTGTCATATATAGTAAAAATCTGATTTGGACAGCACATGACTTTCACTGCAGCGTTATAACCACGTTCTTTTTATTTTAATAAAATTTAATTAACTTTTAATTCAATTTTCGTTCTTATTGGGTAACTGGACTCATTTTCAAAGGTGGCGTAGAGAAAATACGGAAAAACTAAAATATCTCGAGAACGGCTAGTCCTAGTGTAATGGGGTTGGTCTCATTCTTTTAACTGTTAAAAATTACGTATAAAACAAGCATTTAATGGATATATATGAGCATATGTAGTTTTTTATTTTAGATTTCGACGATTTTTGCGGGCCATTTTGCAATAAATGGCAGGTTACTTTTTTCGAATCGTACCAAAATCTAATCAGTACCAGGGCAACCCACAAGGGACTTATCTACAGAATTTTGTGAAATTTGGTCCATTAATTTTGCACCTAGAGTGAATACAGGCTTTTTAGGTCCATTTTGCAAAACATGGCGCGTTCTTTTATCCCAAATCGTGCCCAAAGCTAATCAGCACCAGATTCGCCTACAAGTGACTTGCCTACCAAATTTTATGAAAGTCGGTCAATTAGTTTTTCAGTTAGAGTGGATACAAAATCTGCATAGACCTACAGACAGACACACAGACGACACTCTAAAAATAATATTTTCGTATTCTAGAGGTTTCGAAACGTGTAGATCCGTCGAAAAGTCGAGTTGCGATTTTCGGCATGATTCCAATACTTTCCCTATACATTACCATGTATTGCATGGAAAGTAAAAATATTACCGTTTTAGAAACGCTGAGATGCTTATATGGGGCTTCTAATAACATAAAACCTAGCCATCCCCGGTATACTATATGATTCTAAATTAGATATAAGCCATGAAAGTATAATAATAATTTAAAAATAAGTATAAAAATAAAATTTAATCGACTGAAAACAGAACTTGGATTATATTCTTTCCTATATTTCCTAGCACTTTTTCTGCAGAGAATTTCAGAAGACAGTGGCAAGACAGCAAATATGTATCCTATTGCTTTTATTTTCCAAATGAACACTGAATGTTCTTACCTGCTTTTCTGAACCATTGTTCACTCTAGAATTAGTTAATAAAGGTCACGTTTAAAATATACTTCCCATTTTATGCCACAGCAACAGAATAATTCCAATAAAGTTTTAAAAATAAATTCTTGATTTCACAAATGTCACTTAAGGGGACGGCGGACGTTGAAATGAGCAAAAATCGACTAAAAGTTTTTTTTTTAATATATAACATTATTTTACACATTTAACCTTTTGCTTATGAGTGAGACAGCGTCCATTCCAAACGAAAAACTTCCCAAAAAGACAGGTATTTGACATACCCTATCCCAAACAGTTCGATCCTCCTTTGTAAGCATTGGCGTTCATGTCCATGGAAATCGCCAACAGAAACATTGCATCTGCTGCAGCAGGGTATGTCAAAACCTGTATTTTTGGGAGGTTCTTTGTTTGGAATGGACGCTGTTCCATCCGCAAGCAAAAGGGTAAATGCATTTTTTTTCGAAACGGAATTTTCAAAGGTTTTACATTTTTAAAATGCTGCATGCGTCTTAATTTTTGTTTGAGATGCATAAAATTTGGCAAGGAGACACCTTTCAAACTTTTTAATGAAACTGGGTATGCATTTATAATTGGACTTCATTAAGGTAATTAAAAGTGAATAGGAACCTAATTAAATGATGAAAATTAAGTTTCAATGCAGAAAAATATTTTTAAAAAATTGACTTTCTGAGGAATTTAAAAATAAATACCCAAATGTGTTCATAATGTGTTTTTGAGTGATCATAATGCAAAATTAATAAAAAAACGTGAACAAATGGCACGTAAGGAGCATTTTCAAATGTTTGTTAGAAACAATTAAATAAAAAAAAAATACAAAATGATAACAAAATTGAAAAAAAATTAATGGTATCTTATATAGTAATGTTAAGAGGAATATTTATACAAATTTTCATGTTTCAAAATCAATAAATAAATAAAAAAAAATTCAACGTCTACCGTCCCCTTAAAAGACAACTGCAGTTTTAATTCGTCCTCACATATTTCAATTTGGGGTGTTCAAAAGCTAGCAGAAAATACTGTTTACCATACTTCAAAGGCGGTTATCTGTTTGATAACTAGATACAAATGATACCAATGTCAAAACTCGCTATGATTTGGACTTCTGAATGTTTTCATGGGTGATCTAAAAAACCCTCTATTGGAATATCAAACGTATTTCTATATATAAAATTTAAATTCGGTTTGTTTGTCTGTTACGTAAATGTAAATCGATAGGTTTTGACGTTTTTTTTTTAAAATTTAGTACAGTTATTGTTTATTTCACAGCTAGTATCTCGGTTCATGTTTCGAGTTTCTATGATTAGGGGTTGTCGAGATATTAATAATAAACGTAAAATAAAATATTAATGCTAATGCAGAGAGAGTACGTCGTAACAATATTTCTTTAAGGGAAAATAATAATTTTGCAACGTATTTTCTTAAATCGTGTGTTTATTCCCAGGATCCAAAAAACAAGAAAGATAAATCATGCACAATGCTTGATTATGAAACACTTTCCAATTGCAATGCAATTTTATTTAAATATATCTAAATTGTGATACATTCAGCGGTGATACTTTTTAAATTATCACAGTACTACAATAATTCATTTTACTTAAAAACTTAAACCCATGGAGGTGAAATTTCTTTTTAACTACATGTTGAAAACTTCATTGGAACATGCAATGGTATGAAATTGTTTGCTTCTATATCTAATATCAATGAATATTTCATTCATATCACCTAAATTCCAGACTCCAGAGCTAAATAATTTTGAGTTAAAAAAATTCAGCTGTTCTTATGCAACTCATCTTAAAGCTTGATTTGTTTACATTCTGTATATGTTAAAATTAGGCTTCGTTATAAAA
Source organism: Amaurobius ferox (assembly GCA_951213105.1). Classification (NCBI taxonomy): domain Eukaryota; kingdom Metazoa; phylum Arthropoda; class Arachnida; order Araneae; family Amaurobiidae; genus Amaurobius; species Amaurobius ferox. Next base: position 82,004,206 of record OX578144.1, read on the forward strand.
ACAATCAAAGATTGATGATCATTTAAACTCGAACATACTGTAATTGCGTTAGCAAAGAATATAGATGCACAGAAATTAAACAAAAATAAAGTGGTTTTAGGACGGATGCAACACTAAATATAAATTTAAAAGGACTTTAAAAATCACGATTTTTACACTGGGAAATAAAGATGAATGCCATATTTTATTTTGAAGTGGATCGCGTGATCTCTTCATATAATATGTGTTGTTGTTGTTGAGACCCAGACCGTCCGACCTACCAGAAAGGTGTAAGGTAACTGTATGGACGGCCGGGAAGTGCCACCCAATTTAGACCGGAACCCAGTGGGGGAGGCATCCACAGGGACCGTACCCTCCTTCCCCTACCACCAACCTCTCGGAAGGACTTACGGACCCACATGTTTAACGTGATCGTACTCCGCACGAACACGGCGGCATTTGTGGCAGCGTGCAAATCTAGCGCGCAAACCACGGGGATACCGCACCCGAGATGGCCAACAGCACGCGGCGTTCCGAGGTGGTCACCCACCAAGTACTAACCGCGCCCGATGCTGCTTGACTTCGGTGATCTAACGAGAACCGGTGTTTTCAGCACGGTACGGCCGTTGGCCTTCATATAATATGTGTGTAAGTATTATTTAAATTTTTTTTAAAAACTGCTAAACATATTTTCCTGAATTTTTTTCTATATATTTTATTGGATAATTTGAATAATTTCTAGAATTTTCGAAGCAATTCGTAAATTTTAACTTCTCTTAAAAAAGTTTGATACATTAGTTCCCATGGGGTTCAATGTATTACACATTTGCAACCCGGGTTCAATCCAAAACTAATTATTTGGTATTGTTCACATTTACATTCCCATACGTCCCACAGACCGTCTTAACAACATACTAACATTTCATTTTGATAGAATCATTTTTACGGTAGTCATGGTGCGAACTAACAGATAAATAGACAGATAGAACAAAGTCATAAAAACTTTTCAACTATGTTGGAAAGTGTTAAAATTCCACAATGCTAAAATAAACGACTTCTGACATCAAAGTATCCTGTCATTGGTTTTCTCATTTCTCCAACTCCATATGTAGGATAACATATTAAGCGCTATCGTAAGTTCATGTCACTGCATTATCATCAGTCGTTGTGGGAAGCCAAACAATCGAGACATCGCCAGATTCTATCTTTCCTGATTTTGAATCGACATCATCTGATCCTAGCACATCGCGATTACCACGTTCTATCAGTTTCAGTAATAGAACTTCCTTTGCAGCAGGAATATTTTTAAGAAAATGCATATTTTGCTTAAAAGAAAAGAAGAAACACAGTGATGTGAAAGGGAAGCTAATCAAGAAAGCAAAAAAAAAAAAAAATCTGATGTGGGCAGCACATGACTTTCCTTATATAATCCAATGAATTTACTACTTTTACAGTAAAAAAGTAGATTATTTTTATAGTAGTTACTTGTATTCTTTCCAACATATTGAATTTTCGTCAATGAGTCGTCATTTTCCATGTCACATCGTCAATGAGTCGTCATTGATTTAGCGTTATTTTTATCCATTTGGCGAGTTTTTCGTTAATTCAGCAACATTTAAAAAAGTCGCCAAGTTGGCGACATTCCACCAAATTCGTTGCCAAAACCTCGCCAAGTGTTATGGACGAAGAAATAAGTTATTCTTACAACAGATAAATGACTATTGGCGTTCAAATACTAAAGTATTACTCAAAGTATCTTTTTTCATGAATGGAACGAGCTAGATCCACGAGAATGATGTCACCCAATTTATCGCTTGGTATTACATATGAAAAGTGAACATGTTTCTCAATAGGAAATATATTTTTTTATTTTATATGACTTTTTGATAATTATTTTGAAAAATGTGCAATATCTCGAGAACGGTTCATGTTAGCGGTCTAAAATTTATGTCAATCAATTTCTAATGAAAAATTACATAAGAAATGTCTATTTGCGTATGTTAGCGGTTTTGATGTTTTGACGATTTTTTAAGAATTTCACTCGAAAATTTAGGAGGGTTCTGAACATTTAATTGTGTATAAAACAATAGGCTTCCAGTGTTTACGGATTGTGATTTTTGTATCAAATTTCGTTCGAATCGGTTCATTCGTTCGTCAGTTATCGACTCCACAGACTCACTGACACACACACACACACACAGACATCATTTCAAAAATGTTTGATTCGTGATCAGGGATGCTTGAAACGTGCTCTCCCGTCGAAACCTCGAATTCGAATTTTCGACCCCGTCACAATACTTTCCTTATACATTATGTACATAAGGAAAGTAAAAATTATCTCGAACTGAAAATAAATACATTTACAGAGAAAGTAAAGGATGATCAAATGTTGTGTCCAATCCGAGATGTTGATTTTATTGCCAAAGAAGTGTACTATCATGGAATGTGTCGTACAATTTATCAGAATAAAGTTCAGGCTAATATCTGTCAAAAATACTTAGTTCGGTTCATGGCACATCACTAGAAATGCCCATAAAGCTGCTTCTAAGAGCATATATGGTCACTAATAAAAAAAAATCTGTAATTGAAGATGAAAAAGTGCACTAAAGTAAATATATTTATGAGCGGTACATTGCGTTGTTAGCCGAAAATTCCGAAAGTAGTTTCGACTATATTTCTAGCTCATTTTCAAGTGAATTTCTTGAAAAAAGATGAAGAAAACATTTTGAAAATCAAATCAAAATATATCCAGGCAGTAGAAGTTAACATAATATTATCTGCAAGAATGATATGAATTTGGACGTAGTAATACTAAATGCCTACAATGACAGACAAAGAAGAGTTTAGCTACCCCTCTACCGAATTTCGTGGTTGTCCGAAGCTTCGATTTTTCGTAACAGATGGTACCTACGCACACACAGATATATCTTCTACGCAACAAGTTATAATCAAATAAAATACATAATTTAGACGAAATTTCTGTTACGACATAGGAATAGAATAGTAAGCGTTGGATCACGGTAAATTGAAACTGATAGCTATACTTGATAAAGACTATTGGAATCTCAGCTGATATTTATTAAAATGCTAGAGCATGGTGTTACGTAGATGCAAGTACAGTGGCGTCACAAAAGGGGAATTTTGGGGTCATACCCCCCCCCTCATGGAGCTCGTTTAAGTTCGTAGAAATGTTATTTGAAGAAATGGAAAAAATACATTTTGTCACCCCCCCCCCTTTTTTCTGGCGACTGCTAACATGTTTTGTTATTTTCCCCACAGACTTTATTTGATCCGTTAAAAATAAATTTTTTATGAATGACATAATTGTTATCTGCAGCGCCGTATTTTATATCATCAAATAATTAAGTATGAAATTCTGTAAAATATCCCAACACGCTAAATTATGTAAAAAAGGGTCTGTTATGTGATCCCCTCTTTATGAAAGCGCACAGATTTTTAAAGGATACGATATGAAGAAGAAATTTGCTAAGAAACCTTTATACGGCAGGAGCAAGGAAATGGTTTCGCACTTTATTTTTGACGGAATTCTTGAGTATTTTTATTATAATTTGCGCACTTGCAGTCATAAGAAATTTTGGGAAAAACTGGAAGTGACATAATCAGACTTAGAAGTGAAATTTAGTTATCTCCTCTATTCCCTCTAGAATTTAATGCAGAATCCATATCAGTCATCTTTGTTTTATCTATAGCCAATTCTGACAAATAGATATTTCAAGGAAATATTTAAAATCGACAAAAAAAAAAAATTAAAAATCTTTAGTGAACCTCACTAACTCATACGGCATTTAAAACTGAATCACTATATTCATATCATCGATGTTCTATCTATAGTCAAATTTGAGAAATAGATGTTTCAAGAAATTTTCTTTAACCGGAGGTGGAAATTTTTGAGAATTCACTTTACCTCCTGCAGAAGTTGATGACAAATTCATATAAATTATCTTCTAAGCTCAATTTTGAGAATTCAACCAATCATAAGAAACATATGTTCAAAGTGAAATGAACATCTTTTAACCGGATATGAAAAAGAAACCCGAAAGTGAAAATCCTTAGTGAATCATGGATATTCTCAAGAATTTGACGCTGAACTTATGTTAGTCATTGTCTGATCTCTACCTGCAGAAGATCTTACAGAATAGAGGCTTCAAGGAAACTTTTAGTAATAGTATAATATGGCAAAAATTTTGTCATCAATTACTCATATATCAGGAAGACAAAGCTTCAAAAGTCCCATATAAGAATATCAACGATTTAAGAAGCGCAATATTTTTTTACTATTCATACCAATGTTTAATTAAAATAAAAAAGATCAATCATGCATAAAGAATTGATTATGGAACACTTTCAAACTCTAATTTTATTTAAACATCTCTAAAATGCGATACATTCAGAGGTAATACTTTAAAATTATGACAATACTGCAATTAATTATATCTAAAAATTTAAAACGTCATTGAAAAAAGACGAACTTGATTCAAATGACGTCATCGAAATATAATCGCCTAGCTCTATGTGTAAAAGCAGTAAATATTTCATTCATACATTTTTATTTCATTCATCATAGTTCTACAATAATTTATGCTACTTAAAACCATGGAGGTAAAAGTAATTTAACTCTATGCTTAAAGCTTCACCGAAGAAGTCTGCCATTAAATCGTCTGCTTCTCTATGTAAAACCAATGAATGTTTCATTCATATCATCTATATTGCAGACACCTGAGCAAAATAATTTTGCGTTAAAGAAATTCAGCAATTCTTATACTATTCATCTTACAGTCTAATCTGTTTACATTCTTCATAAGTAAAAATTTTGACACAAGATAGATGGCATTGATCATTTAAACTCAAACATATTGTAATTGAGCTATTTCAGAATACAGATGCACAGAAATTAAGCAAAAATAAAGCGCTTTTAGGAGGGATATCACACTAAATATAAATTAAAAATTATAAAAACCACGATTTTGATACAAGATGGATGTCATATTTTATTTTGAAGTGGGTCACGTGATCTCTTCATATAAAGGGTTTAACTATTAATTTTATTTTATTTTTATTTAAAAAACTACTGAATATATTTTGCTGAAATTTTTTTTTATATATTTTATGGGATAATTTGAATATTTCCTAAAACTCTCGAAGCCATTTGTGAATTTTAAATTCGCTTCATTTTTTCAACCCGGGTTCAATTCAATCCAAAACTAATTGGGTGATATTATTCATTTATATTCCCATAGGTCCCACAGACCGTCTGAACAACATAATTTCATTTTGATAAAGCCATTTTTACGGCAGTTATCGTGCTGACAAGCAGACAGACAGAATGCATAAAGTCATAAACACTTTCAACTATGTTGTAAAGTGTTAAAAAATAATAATTAACTGTTCTGTACGATATCCCAGTGTTCTAAATATAAAGCAGTTTTACAAGCATGACATCTGTAATAAGACATCCGTAAACATAATGCCCGTATAAAAGGAAAAAATCTGATGTGGGCAGCACATGACTTTCCTTATTTAATGCAATTAATTTACTACTTTTACAGTAAAAAAAGTAGGTTATTCTTACAGTAGATACTCATATTCTTTCCAAGATATTGAATTTATTTTCGCGCACTAGTCGTCATTTTCATTGATTTAGCGCATTTTTATCCATTTGGCGAGATTTTCATTATTTCGGCAACATTTAAAAAAGCCGCCAAATTGGCGACAGTCCGCGAAATTCGTCGCCCAAATCACCAAGGGTTATGGATGGATAAATAAGTTATTTTTATAGCAGATAAATGATTATTGGCGTTCAAATGCAAAAGTATTACTCAAAGTATCTTTTCTCATGAATGAAACGAGCTAGATCCACGAGAATGATGTCACCCCATTTATCGCATGATATTACATATGAAAAGTGAACATGTTTATCAACAGTTAATATTTTATTTTAATTTATGGGACATTTTGATAAATGTATTTGAAAAATGTGCAATATCTCGAGAACGATTTGTTCTAGCGCTCTAAAGTTTACGTTTATGGTTTTCTAAGGAGAAATTGCATAAGAAATGTCTATTTGCGTAACTTTATTAAATGTTTTAATTTGATGATTTTTTCACAATTTCACTCGAAAATTTAGGGGGGTTCTGAACATTCGATTGCGTTTAAAAATAATAGGCTTCCAGTATTCACGGATTGTAATTTTTGTACCAAATTTCGTTCGAATCGGTCCATTCGTTCGTCAGTTATCGTCTCCACAGTCTCACTGACTCACACACGCACACACTGTCACACTGTCACACACACACACACACACACACACACACACACACAGATATCACCTCACAAACGTCTGATTCGTGTTCAGGGAAACTTGAAACGCGCTCTCCCGTCGAAAACTCGAATTCGAATTTTCGACCCCGTCACAATGCTTTCCTTATACATTATATGTATATAAGGAAAGTAATAATTGCAATATCTAAATATAATCCTTTCTTATTTCGTAGAAGATATAGGAAAAACTGTGAATGTTTTTCAATTAAAAAACATGTTGCGGTTTTGCTTCAAAGTGATCAGACAGACTCTTGAATGGATATCTTTTAGAAAATGAAGAAAATTATTTTAACAATTGTGTTTGTAACTTAATTAAATGTTCAATTTCTTAACCTTAAATAATTACTGATTATCAGTGACAGTGACAAGAAGAAACAACCCATTTTGCAATAGATTAAAAATATAAAAGAAATATGTCTTCATATTTTTAGTTGTGATGCTGTTAGTATTTTGTTCGTACATAAAATCGAGACTTCGTTTTTGTTATGACACGTTTTACTAAACAATGTTACTTTTGAGAATCGTCCATCACTTTCTAGAAATCTTCATTACAACTCAAAGTGCGATGTAACGTATGCTGTATCAATTATGGAGAACATTTAGCATATTTTTATTTTTGAGACACTCTTATTGCAAATACCAGTATCCACAGACCGGCATGGAATAACCATTATCGGCAATGGCAATAATAAACTTGCTATAAGCCACAATTTTTGCGAACTTCAATAGGAACTGATAATTTCAGTCCTTCCATGTGTCCGGTTGTAAGTTGGTAGGTTCACATTTGAATCACGGATGCGAGTCACTTAGTTATCTAAATAGAACATTATATAAAATATAAATACAAATACTTGCAAACATGCACATATATAAATATATACATATATAAACATACACAAATATAAACATCCTCACTTGCATACATGCACATATATAAATATATACACATATAAACATACACAAATGTAAACATCCTCACAAACATACACACATGTAAACATCCCCACAAACATACACACATGTAAACGTTCCCACAAGTGTACACACATGTAAACATCCCTATAAACATATAAACATATATACATACGCACGTATATATACACATATAATCATACATGCTATATATATATATATATATATATATACACAGGCTAAAATAAAACTGGCCCGAAAAAGTTTTTTCAAAATTTCGTGAAAACGTAATCTAAACAGCAAGGAGATCATTACAAGACATTTTCGGGCCAGTTTTATTTTGGCCACCCTATATATGTATATAAACATACACTCATACATATACATATATAAACATACTCTCATATATATATATACATATAAATATACACACATATATATACATATAAACCTACTCATATATATATATATACACATACATGAACACACATATATATATATATACACATACATGAACACACTCACATATATATATATACAGATAATCATATGTATACATACATAAACATACACATATATATACGCATAAACATCCTGCGCAATAATTTCCTTGTGCATTATATTATATATATGTAGATAAAGTAATAATGAACATAAAAAACATTACAATATCTATGGCATGCTATTCAATGCAAATTTTAATTAAAACCAAGAATTACTTAAATAACTAAAGGTTTCACAGGCTTACCGACATATAATGTGTTATATCCATATTCAGCAATAAAAGGACAAAACACATAAGCATTACAGTTATCAAGGGACATTTTCCAAGGCGAATAATCTTTGGAAATTTGATGGATGACATCTTTGTGTAATGTTTCTTCTGATTTTCGATACTATTTTGACATGAATTTCCACAATCGAAATTTAAATTTCTGTTAATATTGAAAGTTGAATATTTAATTTATTTTAAAACGCTACGGGTAAATGGTAAATACATGCATCTTGAATATTTTTCACTAATGCGACATGATGAGTTGGAATTGACCACTCTTCACAATATGGGTGATTGTCGAATGTTGATTTGTCGACTGCGATAACTTTGTTATCAGCTACAAGTCAAATAAAGGCAGCTACGTATGGATAGCAGTGTGGTCAAAGTTTGAATACAGGAAAACATTTTTAGAGTGTGGTCAAGAAACTTTAATATAATTTTGGGTACTTAGCCCAGAAACAAGTAACAAATTTGTCAGTTTGGCGTCTTGTTTGTTAATTTGAAGTGGCAGTAGCCAGTCGTAAACAACTTGCGCAAAGATTTTAAATTGTGCTGTCCACACAGAATCCAGTGACATGCAAGGAAATTTAGTGACGTTGGTGGAGTAAGATGACAGTCGCAGTTAACAAGTTCGGTCCCTGTGGAGAGCCAGTGAACGAAATGCGCGCGTTCTTAATTTCCATGTCGTCATATGCGCAGAGCCAAGTAAAAAATTCTGATGTGAGCAACGCATGACTCTCCTTATATAATGCAATGAATTTACTACTTTTACAGTTAAAAAAATGTTATTCTTATAGCTGATACTTATATTCTTTCCAAGATATTGAATTTTCTTCAATTAGTCGTCATTTTCATTGATTTAGCGTCATTTTTATCTATTTGGCGAGATTTTCGTTAAATGGTTTCTGGTTATTTTTTTACCAGATAAATAACTTTTGGCGTTCAAATACAAAAGTATTACTCAAAGTATCTTTTCTCATGAATGGAACGAGCTAGATCCATGAGAATGATGTCACCCAATTTATCGCAGGATATCACATATGAAAAGTGAACATGTTTCTCAACAGTTAATTTTTTTTTAATTTATGGGATTTTTTGATAAATTTATTTGAAAAATGTGGAATATCTCGAGAACGGATCATGCTAGCGTTCTAAAGTTTATATCAATCGTTTTCTAAGGAAAAATTACATAAGCAATGTCTATTTGCGTAACTTTATTAAAGGTTTTGATTTTGTGATGATTTTTTCAAAATTTCACTCAAAAATTTAGGGGGGGTTCTGAACATTCGATTGCGTTTAAAATCAATAGGCTTCCAGTATTCACGGATTGTGATTTTTGTATTCGCTCCATTCGTTCGTGAGATATCGTCTACACAGGCTCACTGACACACCCACCCACATGCATACTTTCATACTCACACACACACACACACATACAGACATCACCTCAAAAATGTTTGATTCGTGATCAGGGATGCTTGAAACGTGCTCTCCCGTCGAAAACTCGAATTGGAATTTTCGACCCCGTCACAATACTTTCCTTATATTATGCATATAAAGGAAAGTAATAACGAAGTCAGTCATGCCCTGGATGAGCAGTCATGCCCTGGATCCTTCGTGGGGGTGGGAATAAACAAATGTATACGATATTTATTTTAGAAGAGTGCGCTGCCAGCATTGCAACGAATCAAAACGTTTCTATCAACGAAACAAAACGTCAGTGTGGTAGAATTTCATCATTTGTAATATGCGTATGTTATGTAACGTCACGGTCGAGAGAGGATTTTGAAAGGCGTTGGCAAAACATATAAAGCTTTCTAATTATTACGGAAGGAAAACGATATGTTTACTTCTCAAGTTTTTGAAATAAAACTGTTTAATTAGCTGTAATTAGCGATCAAAAGTTATGAACGTTCAGTTCAAAATCAGGGTCAATTAAAGGAATAACAAAAGGGATTTGAGTACGTTAGTGAAGCATGTTAATCGGATCAATAGGAACTGAAACAGATGAAATAGTATTGCAGGAAGAAGATGTCTTATAATATGGAGGCCCAGGAACCTAATGAAATGATGTAATCTGAATAGCACTGACAGAAAATTATGACGTAACCTAAGGAATATTTTGTGACGTCATGCTTCCAGAGATAAGAAGTTCTACACTTTTACAGAAAAAGTTCTATTTATTTTTCAGACTCAATCGAAGTAAAATGAAATCTTCCTTAAAAATTCACCCAAAATTTTATAATCGAGTAATGCATTGTTTTTGTTAATCAAGATATCATTCCATATTTCGATCAAAGCTCGTTGGAAAGAGTGTTCATCAGTGCATTAAAATTGAAACGCTGTGTTAATATTTTTGATCGCCGAAGAACAGATTTGTGTGAAAAGCGCTTAAAATTTCGCTTCAATCTTAAATAAAAGAAAAACTAATTCCATTTAACAAAAAATTCAACGTCGCCTTATTCAAGGTACCCTTGTACCAAATTTCGTAGCTATAGGTCTCGTAGATTTCACATCGCCACCAGATACATGCACACATGGAACTACTTTTAATTATAGATAATCTCAATTTTATAATAGACAGTTTTATTTTAATATGAAATTGTCATGAATAGTAAAAATATTTCCGTTTCAGAAGCGTTGAGATTCTTATATGTGGCTTCTAATAACATGAAGTCTGACCATCCCTTGTATACTATATGGTTCTAAATTAGATATAAGCCATGAAAGTATAATAAAAAAAATATATATATATAGAGAGATATATATATCCAAAGTATAAAAATAAAATTCAATTGACTGAAAACAGAACTTACATGAAATCTTTTCCTACATTTCCTAGGACCTTTTCTGCAGAGAATTACAGAAGACAGTGCCAAGACAGCAAATAAATACCCTATTGCTTTCATTTTCCAAATGGACACTGAATGTTCTTACCTGCTCTTTTTAAACTACTGTTCACTATAGAAGTAGTTTATAAAGGTCACTTTTAAAATATACTTTCCATTATATATATTTCCATTATATACCAGCAACACAATCACTCCAAAAGTTTTAAAAATAAATTCTTGATCTCACCTGTGTCACTTAATGGACAATTGCAGTTTTAATTCGACCTCACATATTTCAATTCGAGGTGTTTAAAAGCAGACAGAAAATGCTGTTTGTCGTACTTCAAAGGCGGATATCCGTTTGATAACTAGCTAAAAATGACACCAATGTCAAAATTCGCAAGGATTTGTGGTGATTTCTGAATGTTTTCAAGGGTGGTCTAATAAAACCTCTATTAAAATATCAAACGCATTTCTATATATAAAATGTAAATTCGGCTTGTTGTTTGTTACGTATGTAAATCCGCAGGTTTTGACGAAATTTCTTTTCAAATTCGGTATAGTTACTGTTTATTTCACAGTGGATATCTCGGTTTATGATTCGAGTTTCTATGACCAGCGGTTGTTGAGATATTAATAAAAATTGTAAAATTAAATATTAATGCTATTGAATTGATAAGATACGTCGTAACACTATACTATGTCTTTAATGGAAAATAATAATGTTGCAACGTATCTCCCTAAATCGCGGTTTTAATCCCAGGATAAAAAAATCTGATGGGGGCAACACATGACTTTCCTTATATAATGTAATGAATTTACTACTTTTACAGTAAAAAATAGGTTTCTCTTATAGTAGTATACTAATATTATTTCCAAAATATGTAATTTTCGACAATTAGTCGTCATTTTCATTGATTTAGCGTCATTTTTATCCATTCGGCGAGATTTTCGTTAATTTGGCAACATTTCAAAAAGTCACCAAGTTGGCGACATTCCGCCAAACTCGTCGCGAAAATCTCGCCAAGCGTTATGCACTAAGAAATAAGTTATTCTTACAGCAGATAAATGACTATTGGCGTTCAAATACAAAAGTATTTCTCAAAGTATCTTTTTCCATGAATGGAACGAGCTAGATCCACGAGAATGATGTCATCCAATTTATCGCATGGTATTACATATGAAAAGTGAACATGTTTCTCAGTAGGAAACATTTTTTTTTATTTTATATGACTTTTTGATAATTTTTTTGAAAAATGTACAATATCTCGAGAACGGTTCAGGTTAGCGTTCTAAAATTTATATCAATCGTTTTCTAATGAAAAATTACATAAGAAATGTCTATTCGCGTAACTTTATTAGTGGTTTTGATTTTTTAACCAAAATTTCATTCGAAAATTAAGGGGGGTTCTGAACATTCGATTGCGTATAAAAACAATAGGCTTCCAGTATTTACGGATTGTGATTTTTCTACCAAATTTGGTTCGAATCGGTCCATTTGTTCGTCAGTTATCGTCTCCACAGACTCACTGACACACACACACACACACATACTTTCACACACACACACACACACACACACACACACACACACACACAGACATCACTTCAAAAATGTTTGATTCGTGATCAGGGATGCTTGAAACGTGCTCTCCCGTCGAAAACTCGAATTCGAATTTTCGACCCCGTCACAATACTTTCCTTATACATTATGTATATAAGGAAAGTAAAAAAATCGAGTCCGAATTTCTGGATAACTAATGCTTTTATTTAAAAACACAAATAGGAGTAAACAGGAATAATTCACAGTTAATAACACTATAGCTATCTTACAAGATCACAACACAACTGTAAGATACAATAAAACAGCAATTGAAGGATTAACTTACTCACAAAATAGCCGAATCTGTTCTCAAAACACTAACATATCTTACAATTCAATTTGACTCGTATTACGTCAACTCTGTCCAAATGAACGACGACTTCCTTATATATAGAATTCTCTAGAAAGAGGGCGTATCTGCGAAACTAATGGATAAATCAAGGAAGTTCCAGTGGAATCAAAAACTCGTTAAGAATCGCCAAGTTGTAGATATTTCGCTATATTTGGTGCCAAGTTCCCAAAAAGAGTCACCAAATTCAGACAAACCTATCTTCACGTAATAGGAATGGGTGGATGTGAAAGTGTTGAAAGTTTTTGTGGGGAAGCAAATTGCATATTCGTAAAAGAAATTTGGAACACTACCTCCTATTTCCTGAGTGAAACTGCCTCGACTTCCTTTGCAGAGTCCACTTCGATAATCAGATCTTGCAATTCCGTCCCAGTAGCTCAACGGTAGAGCGTCGGCTGGCCAGTTCGGAGATCCAGGGTTCGAGTCTCGGTTGGGGTTCTTTACAGTGACGCCCTAACGAATTAATCCTGTAGGTTAATGCAAAAATGTTGGATGTATCACAGTGACCTTAGTGCGATTAGCAAGGATTCAGTGGACTCTGGGATATTCAGCGCCGATTTCAAATTAACAGGACAATGCAGGATAATAACTTGGGTAAAAATAGTAGTATCAGGAGGCTTACCTGAGGTAACAATAACAGGAGGGGCTACCAGATAGTCAATTGCACGCCAATCTGACATTAGAGGGTGGAGAATGGAGAGTGGTGGAGAATGCATAAGAGCTTGCAATTTCGTCTCAGTAGCTCAACGGTAGAGCTCCGGCTGGCCAGTTCGGAGATCCAGGGTTTGATTCCCGGTTGGGGCAGCAAGGTTCTTTATACCTTCACTAAAATCGGTATTGAGCATAAAGCCTTCCATCTATTGATGATATGCCGGAATGGCGTTTTTCGCTGTGAAAGAAATAAAGTCATATAATTAAGAAGACAAAGTTTTGTGTTGCCCACATCAGATATTTTAATTTTATGATGAAGTTGGGCCATCTTGCAATATAAGGTTATTAAAAGAATAGATGGAAATTTATCAACCCTTTTATATTGAGAAGTGAAGAGCCAGACGCAAATATTGCGAAATTAGTAAGGATTATTCTTTAGCCTCGAGGTCTATTGTTAGCTGGAAGATTAATTCTCCCATTAACTGTCGTTCATTAAACGTTGTAGATAGATAGTGTCGTATTCTTCTCTTTTGATTAATTGGAGGTATGAGGGCATTTGAAGTTTAATAAAGATAATATCCTTTCAAGTTCTTCAAATTTGTGTCAAATAAATCAAAATGCTGATTTTTTCTGTCCTGTTATAGTAAATAGGTTTTTAGAATTTTTTTAAATTGATTTTGACGAATTTTAAAAATATGTAACACTAGTTATTTCCCCTGCGCTTCTTCGTGCACTCTTAATGGGTAGCGGACATTAAATGGAACTCGTGTACATATAATTCAAAGTTGTTGGTAACCAGTTTTTATTTTTTGAAGAGGATAGATATTAAATTCTGCATTTATTGTTTTTGAGAGGTAAAGTGGGATAAGTTTTCTGAAAAATTCCTTTGCAGCGTTGCCCCTAGTTCAAAATTTTTGAATTTTAGAAATTTTATTTCATTTCGTTGGTATAAAAGCTGAGACGGATAAAATTTCACAAAATTCGGCAGATAAGTCGCTTGTGGGTCAGCCTAGAGCTGATTAGATCTTTTTACGATTCGGAAAAAAAACCCCTGCCTCTCTTTTGCAAAATAGCCGGTAAAAATCGTCAAAATCTAAAATAAGAAACTACGTATGCTCAAATATATCCAATAAATGCTTGTTCTATAAGTAATTTTTAACGAAGGAAAGAATAAAATCAACCCCATTATACTAGGACTAACCGTTTTCTAGATATTTTAGTTTTTTCGTATTTTCTCTACGCCACATTTGAAAATAAGCCCAGTTACCAAATGAAAACGAAAATTGAATTAAAAGTGAATTAAATAAAGTGAACGTGAATACAAGTCTCCAGGGAAAGTCATATGCTGCCCACATCAGATTTTTTATGCTCGTAACAATACATTCTCCTCTTCACTCCTTCACTGATGATTTAGTCAGTCAGTTCAGTGCATATTATAAAGATTATCTATTAACACACGACACGAGCTTCGCGTGTTTGAAATGACTAGTGGTCATTAAATGTGATACCCACACATTTAATAACATTCGTTGATACTTTTTCTGAATACCAAAATCCTTTTCAAACTAAATTAAAAAACAAGAAAGATCAATCATGCATAAGCATTGATTATGAAAAACTTTCCAACTGAAATGCAATTTCATTTAAATTTCTAAAATGTGATACATTCAGTGGTGATATCTTTTACATTATCACAGTACTACAGTAATTTATTGTACTTAAATATTTAAAACTGTATCGAAATATAAGTCATCTGATTCTCTATGCAAAATCAATAAATATTTCATTCATATAACTTGTATTCCAGACTCGAGAGGTAAATCATTTTGGGTGAAAAAAAATTCTATTCTTATGTAACTCACCTTACAATCGCTTCAGATATCGTGCCGAAGATCGGAACTCGAATTTTCAAAGGATCTACACGTTTTGGGACTTCTAGAACACGAAAAAACTATTTTTAGGAAGACGTCTGTGTGTGTAAGGGGTGTATCTGTGTATGTTTCTGTGTGTCTGTTAGGATATTACATCCACTCTAATTGAAAAACTAATGGATAGAATTTCATAAAATTTGGTAGGTATGGTATTTGTGGGAAATCCTGATGTTCATTAGATTATAGTACGATTCGTAATAAAAGAATCTGCCTTCTTTGCGAAATGGCCGGCAGAAATTGCCTTTATCCACTCTAGCTGAAAACTAATGGAACAAATTTAACAAAATTTGGCGTATAATATTTCAATAACCTACAAGTAATTTATATACCAAATGTAACAAAATTTGGTATATAAATCATTTGTAGGTTATTCTAGTACGATTCGGGAAAAAGGAATGGGCTATTTTTGCGAAATGGCCCGCAAAAATCGTTAAATATAAAAATAAGGGACTACGTGTGTTCAATTATATCAGTTAAATTCCTATTTTATACGTAATTTTTGACAACAAAAAGAATAAGACTAACCCCATTACTCTAGGACTAGCCGTTCTTGAGATATTCTAGTTTTTTCGCGTTTTCGCTTCGCCGCCTTTGACAATAAGTCCAGCTATCAAATGAGAACCAAATTTAAGTTTAACATGCAAATTCAATGTCATTTAAAGTACTTATGGCTGTTATTTTATGGAGATAAACTCAAATTATTATTGAAGAAATAAAGAGAACGTGAATATGAAAGAGAACGTGAATATAACGTATGAGTCTGCAGGGAAAGACATGTGCTGCCCACATCAGAATTTTTAACAATATTATAACAATGATTTATAGAAGTGAACGGGGATTATTTGCAGGCCATTTCGAAAAAAAATGTATGATCTATATTTAAAGATCCACCAAATTTTTGTCGAATAAAATGTTCAACAAATTTAAGCTGTGTACCAAATTTTAACTCTCTAGGACGTAGGAAAGTGCATTAAAATGCCATCAAGTAAATATATAATGAAGAGTTATATAAAATTAAAAAAAAAATTGAAAAATTGTTATCTACCAAATTTATTTTAAAAGGTGAAGCCTCTCTCTTATACAAAATGATTAAAGTCTTGGAAAGTTATTTATTATATAATATATCTCTTTTTTCTTTTTGGAGGGTATCCCAAAAGTCAGAATTTAATTGAATTTGTTTTCTTCCCTACATTAAATAATTTTTAATTAAAAAACTACTTAACATATTTTACTGAAATTTTTTTTATATATTTTATGGGATAATGTGAATATTTTCTAAAAATTTTGAAGCAATTTGTGAATTTTAAATATGCTTAAAAAATGTTTGAAAAATTAGGTCCCATGGTGTTCAATGTATTGCATTTTTTCAACCCGGGTTCAATAAAAAACTATTTGGGTGATATTATTTATTTATATTCCCTTAGGTTCCACAGACCATCTGAAAAACATACTAAAAGTTCATTTTGATAAAGTCATTTTTACGGCAGTTATCGTGCTAACGGACAGACAGACAGACAGACAGACAGACAGACAGATAGACAGACAGAATGAACCAAGTCATAAACACTTTTCAACTTTGTTGTAAAGTGTTAACAAAGTCATAAACACTTTTCAACTTTGTTGTAAAGTGTTAAAAATTGCGCACACTTTATAAATTCGTATAATTAATAAAAATCGCGCACGTTTTATAAATCTGTTAACAGGTTGAATGGGAAAATCTATTGAATCTTATCTTCGAGCTTGTCAAAATTATTTAATTATTTAATTTTGCGGTTGTCACCGAAAGCATATAAACTTGAGATTTTATTACTTCTGGTTCGTGATCTTGCTTTTCACGTGGTAATTGTGAAATGATTTTAAATAATTAGAAAAATTATAATATCTATAAAATTATTTCTTTTTTACAGTTTTAATTATTGGCAGCAAAAGGTTATTAAATTGCATGTTTATTATTTTTGAGAAGCAAAGTGGTGTAAGTTTTTTGAAAATCTCTTTGTATTGTCATCCCTTAATTCGAATTTTTCTATATTATTTTCGTTGATTTGAAAGCTGAGATGATCGAATAAAGCTAGAATCGAAACCAAGAATTTAGCTAGTATGGAAGTACTAAATAATTTTTTTTACTTTCAATGCAATACATGGTATAGGGAAAGTACTGGAATCGTGTCGAAAATCGCAATTCGAGTTTTCGACGAATCTACACGGTTTGGGACTTCTAGAACACGAAAAAATATTTTTAGAATGACGCCTGCCTGTCTCTCTCTCTCTGTGTGTATGTATGCCTGTGTGTCTCTCTCTCTGTGTGGTTATGTCTGTTTGTCTCTCTATGTGTGTGTGTATCTGTGTTTTTGGGTGTCTGCCTGTGCAATTGATGTTTCCACTCTAACTCGAAAACTAATTGACCAAATTTCAAAGAGTTTTATAGGTAGATCACTTGTTTTATTACTCCGCATCTATCCTTTAATTCGGATTTACGAAATGTTAAATTTTTCTCTTAACCTAGAAGATGAGACCAAAACCGAGATTCTAGCTCAACTGGAAGTGCTGCATAATTTTGAAAGTGGTTTTGTGTGGATTTTCGCTGTAGTGGAAGTGCTCAATAATTTTGATATATCAATTTACTCACTTATTCACTCACTGTTAGACAAACACAGTGTTAGACAGTGAACATTAAATGAATTTTTTATGTTTTAGAACCTGTAGGATTCGATTAACATGTTTTTGGAAACTGTTTCTTTGTGTATATGTGCGTGCATACGAAGTGGTCTGTCTGGCTTAAGGGGATCGTGGACGTTAAAACTTTTTTCATTTATTTATTGACTTAGAAACATGAAAATTTGTATAAATATTCTTCTTAACATTATAAAATACCATTCAATTTTTTTCAATTTTGTTATTGTGGGAACCAAAAAAGAAATAAAGCTTAACTTTATAATTAACATTAATTATTATTAATCATCTTATCTTAACATTGCCGTAAATTCTCATATTAGTGGACTTATTATTGAAATCGTACATTGCTAGTTGTGCCGCTATATAAAACCCTCCAATTATTTAACTTTCGTGTGAGTCCTGTAAAGGAATTATTATTTATTATAATACTCATTGACTGCACCATTTAAACTTTAACAATAAAACATTTATTACCAACATAAATCTTAATTAAATTCAATTACATTATTTAATTATATTATTTCAGCGGAGGGGACATATGTGACAAAAACGGAAACGCCTAAATAATAGTTAGGACCAGATATCATTTTCAATGGGCACATACCTTCAAGCCTGTCTTGGACTTTTGTCAGCATCTGTATTTAATGTCGTTCATTTACCGCATTAACTCTTGGTGTAATGCTCCGGCACGTAAATTCGTTGAACATATTGTACTGCTGTAACTCTGCACTCGCACTTATTTCATTCTCTTAGTATATCAAGTCATCGCTGTAATATCTGCACAAGTTATAATGTCTTAATTATCTGTTCCAAGTCACGTTACTATCCCTTTTCTGTGCACAAGTTATCTTCTTGTGTCGTTCTCGGGTCACAGGCTGTGGTTCCCTCGTGTGTGTGTGTGTGTGTGTGGGGGGGGGGTAACTTCCCCTTTTCTTCCATTTGTTGCATTGAGTTTGACGTAACAATCTTCTTTTTCCATTGGTTACTCCTTTAACAAATGGAACCATTCCACATCTCGTAAGGCCCAGCTCGGCCCCCTCTGTCATGACACCCCTGAATTTGTGGTTTTCTGACCTTTAGGTTCACAGGATTATAAAACTCGGTGCTAGCCAGACTACAAGTATTGTTCGCCGATTTGGCCACCATAAATTTGTACATAAAAGTGTCTCATCAAACGTGAGATCTATTTCTGGTCTCACAGTTATAATTTTGTATTTTTTTTTAAATTTAATTTTTTTTAACGAAAATTTGAAAATGATCCTTGCGTGCCATTTGTTCACATTTTTGATTAATTTTACATTATGATCACTCAAAAACAGATTATGAACAAATTTGGGTATTTTTTTTAAAGCCCTTAGAAAGTTAATTTTTAAAAAATATTTTTTTGCATTAAAACTTTATTTTCATCATTTAATTGGGTTATTTTATTCACTTTTAATTACCTTAATAAAGTTCAATTATGAAATGCATGCCCAGTTTCATTAAAAAGTATGAAAGGTGTCTTCTTACCAAATTTCATGCGTCTCAAACAAAAATTAAGACGTATGGAGCATTTTAAAAATGTAAAACCTTTGAAAATTCCGTTTCGAAAAAATGCATTTAACCTTTTGCTTACGGGTGGGACAGCGTCCATGCCAAACGAAGAACCAACCACAAAAAACAGGTATTTGACATAATGCTTCTTTGACATAATGCTTCGTAATGCTTCTGCCGGCGATTTCCATGGACGCCAATGTCTGCAAAGGGGGGTCGAACTGTTTGGGATAGGGTATGTCAAATACCTGTATTTTTCGTTTGGGATGGACGCTGTCCCACCCGTAAGCAAAAGGTTAAATGTGTAAAACAATGTTATATATTAAAAAAATATATTTTTTTAGTCGATTTTTGCTCATTTTAACGTGCATCATCCCCTTAGGAGCCCCAAATTTTATATTATATAGAAAAATGTATTTTTCCCTATAAATTTTAATATATGAAATGTTCGCGAATGTCCCCTTTGAATACACATACCACATTTTGGGAAATATGTCTTTCTGTGTATGTGTGTTATGTGTATCTGTCTAAGTTTTAAGAATTCTTGATGTTTTGGCTATTTTTTGCATGGTGTTTGAGTATGTCTCTCTGTGACTCTATGGGCTCGATACCTCGAACAAATTGAGAGACGCGAAGATTAATTGAAACATTCAAATGAAATACGTCAGAAGTACAATCTGTGAACCTAAAAGACCTGATGATTTTCGCCGACATGAAAGTTAAGCTAGACCTTCAATTTTTTTTAAAATTTAAGAAGTTAAACACATTCAAGTATATTCATTAAAAAAAAATCTGATGTAGGCAACACATGACTTTCCTTACATAATGCAATGAATTTACTACTTTTACAATAAAAAAATAGGTTTTTCTTATAGTAGATATTTATATTCCTTCCAAGATATTGAATTTTCGTCAATCAGTCATCATTTTTATTGATTTAGTGTCATTTTTATCCATTTGGTGAGATTTTCGTTAATTTGGCAACATTTAAAAAAGTCGCCAAATTGGCGACATTCCGCCAAATTGGGCGCCACAATCTCGCCAAGCGTTATGGACGGAGAAATAAGATATTCTTATACCAGATAAATAACTATTGGCGTTCAAATACAAAAGTATTACTCAAAGTATCTTTTCTCATGAATGGAACGAGCTAGATCCACGAGAATGATGTCACCAAATTTATCGCATGATATTACATATGAAAAGTGAACATGTTTCTCAACAGTTAATATATTTATTTTAATTTATGGGATTTTTTGATAAATTTGTTTAAAAAATGTGCAGTATCTCGAGAACGGTTCATGCTAGCGTTCTAAAGTTTATGTCAATCGTTATCTAAGGAAAAATTACATAAGAAATGTCTATTTGCGTAACTTTATTAAAGATTTTGATATCTTGATGATTTTTTCAAAATTTCACTCGAAAATTTAGGAGTTCTGAGCATTCTATTACGTTTAAAAATAATAGGCTTCCAGTATTCACGGATTGTGATTTTTGTACCAAATTTCATTTGTACCAAATGACGATATCTCACGAACGAATCGCTCGATTAGCTCGTGAGTTATCGTCCTCACAGACTCACTGACACACACACACACACACACACACACACACACACACACACACACTTTCACATAATTTCACACACACTCATACACACAGACATCACCTCAAAAAATTTCGATTCGTGATCAGGGATGCTTGAAACGTGCTCTCCCGTCGAAAACTCGAATTCGAATTTTCGACCCCGTCACAGTACTTTCCTTATACATTATGTACATAAGGAAAGTGACATTAAAAATTAACACAATTATAAATATAATTTTTCATTTAAAACTGAGCATTATGACTTAGAGGCCTATAATATGATTCGTTCTTGAGATATTAGAAGTTGTAGGTATAAAATGAAAAAAAAAATGGCAGACATTAATATGTTTACTATTTTACTATCATAAACATTTTAAACCAAAAATGTGTTGGTATAATTTCTCTGGAGATATAATAGGACGCTTTGGAGATTATTTTTCCGAGAAACACGTTATTTTTAGAAAGAGTTTAATTCTATGAAATTTAGTATGTCTTTCCCATTCGGTTAGTAATATAAACCTAATGGTTCTCAAAGAGATCAAGCCAAAAAATATTTTAATTTAATTATTTTTCTTCCGAGCGAATCGAAAACTTTTATTTTGTACTAGTGTGAGTCAATAAATAACCGCAATCTAGCTATAAACTTTATTTCAATCAAAATAAAGAGTTTACAATAACATCCTTTTCCAATTTATACTTTTTGCCTTTTATCTCGCTTATTTCATCTTTGCATAAGCTTTTTTAAGCCTCCAGAAAAAAAAATGTTTCACCTGACTGGCTAGTCATGCACCACTACTTTCAGTTCTTGGTTCGAGGTTATTCAAAGGCTCTATAATGCAGGGTCGGATGGTTTAAACAAAACAGAAAAATAACAATAAACAAAACGACAACAAAGAAAATATCTTGGTTTAAATTAAGAAACTAGTTTAAACCCAAAACACCTAGTTTAAACCAAAAACCATTTAACCATGTTTTTTGGATCAAACCAGGATTTTTGTTTTAAACCAGATTTTTTGGTTTAAATCATGGTTTTAACTAATGTGGTACAAACCAGCCAATCCTGCCTTAATGTCTCGTTGAGTAAAGTGTTGATTAAATAAATTGAAAAGTGCGCGAAAATCGTTTAAAAAAAGTATGTTCTTAGTTGCAATTATGTATTTGCAAAGTCCAGTGGGTAATTTATTATTTTGTGAGAGTTTTATATGTATTATAGTTCAATATTTTAGAAGTTATTAAGGGGACCGGAAAAGCCCCATCTCCTCAATGTTAAATTCATTCTTCACTTTATGTACCCTTTTCTCAGAAACTAGTAAAGCTAGGCGTCTAAAAGTTTATGGCTTATAGAGGGATATGTTTCGCATATTTTAACGGCTCATTTTTAAATTTTTCCAAATCAAATATGTTCGGCCTAGTCAAACTCGATTTTTAAAAACAAAGTTCGAATCCAGCTAGATCGAAATGGTGTTAAGAAATTCAAGCTTGATCCGGGCCAAGGTAAGCCCATGGGCTAGATACGGAGCCCGTGCAGACTTCTAACGCAACTACAGAACGGGCCTTTTATCTTCAGATAAGGCTTTTATGTTGAGCGCAGATCAGTTGAAATCTTCAATACAAAGACAAAAGCCTTTAAAAATAATATATGTCTTCTTGACATGAAATAAATCAATCGAATTTTATAATGCACCGTGATAAGAAATAATCCATACATTACAATGAAATCTTCAAGGTGATCAAGGTAATAGAAAAAAAAAATTGCTATAGAAATATCAATCATCATCAGACAAATGCAGCAAACACTGGAGAACTTATTCTTATCTTTTATGGAATTTCATTTTTCTGATCGGAAAATTCTAAAGTGCCTATTAACGTTGACATGACAACAAGCATAACATATAACTTCTGCAAATAAGATAAATAAAAAGAAAATACGTAATAAATTACTTTATTGATTGGCAAATTATATTGTCCAAAAGTTGGGACATCAAAATATGAGGTTGTAGATTTTTATTTAAAAGAATGCTTATTTATTTTTATTTCAATTTCCAAGGAGTGGTGTAATCTATCGTGAATACAGTTTTGCTTGTTTATAACGTAACTTTGAAATCAATATCACAACTTTATCAATATCAAGATTTATTAGCTCCCCCACAAGTATCTATCTTCCAGTTTGTTTATTCGCATTTATAAATTATTTCTCAACAAAGATATTCAGTCATTTAAATTCTTATTAAAATATTAAATATTTAATTAATTAATTACAATTATTAATTCTTGTTTTCTCTATACATGGTAATGTATAGGGAGAGTATTGGAATCGTGTCGAAAATCGTTTTCGACGGATTTACACTGTTACGACATATCATCTTGAAACGTGGGTGTGCACGCATGATACAAAAATGAGTCCAAATTTCTGGATAACTAACAGGTTTGTTCACAAGCATAGCGTAGACAGGAAAAATATGCAGTAAAACAGCATTTTATATACTTCACTCATTTTCACAAAATAAACGATATTATTCTCAAAACATTGGCGAAAGTCATTTCACAAAACAGCAGCTGCTATTCTTAAAACATTGACAAAAATCACAGTTCAATGTAACTTGCATCACGTCAACTGTAACTCCAACGGAGTGATGACTTCTTTTATAGTCTGCCTATAGAAACTTCTGGAATTCTTTCATATCTCGTAGAATACTTTCTATTTCGCGGTCTTCTCGAGTCTTCGAGATGTCGCGAAATGTCGACAAATTGGCGATAAATTGTCATATCTGGAAACCCTTCTCTAGCTTTTGCTTCTATCAACCCTAGACTGACGTCATGGGAAAAGATGTCTTTACGGGTGTTTTCTACGTCTGGTCTTCGAAAGAGACGAAAGGCTCACGAAGAAAAGGAATATTACGCTTTCCCAACAACACGTTTCGAACACTCTAGAACCCGAAAATACTACTTTAAGGGGCATGTCTGTGTGTCTGTTTATGTAATGTATGTATCTACTCTAACTCGAAACCTAATTAACCAAATTTCATAAATCACTTGTGAGAGACTCTGGTGTTGATTAGATTTTGATACGATTCGGAAAACAGAACATACCCTGTTTTGCGAAATGGTGCACAAAAATCATAAAAATATAAAATAGAGTACACATGCTCAAATATGTTAATTAAACATTTCTTTTATAGGTAATTTTTGACGACGACAAGAAGACCAACCATATTTAAGGAGCTGCAGACATTTTGCATTGTAGTTAAAATCCATTTGCTGAAATTTCTTAAAACTTAGCAACTTAGCAGTTAAGTCCCTTGAGGGTTATCCTGTTGCTGATTAGATTTTGGCATAATTCGGAAAAATAAACCCGACACATTTTTTGAAAAATGTCCCGTAAAGATTATGAAAATTTAAAATAAATGACTAAATTTGTTGAAATATATTAATTATATACTTCATATTTATTAATTATATGTTTTATTACTAATTATATATTCTTTATATAATTTTTGACAACAAAGCAAAAAGATTGACTCCATGACACTGCGATGAACCGTTCTCGAGATATTTTATTTTTTTTTTAATTTTGAAGAGTTGAAGCCGTTTTAAAATGCGTTAAGTTGCCAAATGAAACGAAGATGCATCAAAAATGTAATTTGGATATAATATCAGAAAAGTACCCTTGTTATTTTCTGCGATGGACTCAGTTTAATGCCTTGTGAAATAAATAATAGGAAAATTAATTTGAGCTGAAATGAAAGCCATGTGCTGACCACATCAGCTTTTTACTTTCCCTACAATACATGGTAATGCATAGGAAAAGTATTGGAATCATGCCGAAAATCACTAATCGAGTTTTCGACGGACCTATACTTTTCAAACGCTATAGAACACGAAAAAACTATTTTTAGCGTGACGTCTGAGTGTGTGTTTCTGTCTATGCTGTGTATGCGCAAATGTATCTACTTTAGCTGAAAACTAATTGGCCTAATTTCACAAAATTTAGTAAATATGTCACTTGTAGAGGGGGGGGGGCAGGTCTCTGATTATATTTTGGTGCGATTCGGAAAAAAGAGAACCTGCCTTTGTTTTGCTAAATTGACCAAAAAAATCGCATGTATCTACTCTAGTTGAAAACTAATCGACCAAAACTTTTGCAAAATTCAGTAGATAGGCTACTTGTGGCTTAACCTGGTGCTGATAAGATTTGAATATGATTAGGAAAAACAATCCTGCCTTTTTTGCGAAATGGCCCGCAAAAGTCGTTAATATGTGACATAAAAAGCTACGTATACTTACATGTACCAACTAAATGCTCGTTTTATACTAAATTTTTGACAATGAAAGGAATAATATCAACCCCATAGCTCTAGCGCAAACTGTTCTTGAGATATCTGAGTTTTTTCGTTTTTCAGGCTCGTCGCTTTTGAAAATACGCCAGTCGCTAAATGAAAACGAAAATTCAATTTATACTGAATTCGCAGTTTTATTTTAAATAATTAACCATGTTATTTATGTAATTAAACACAATTTTATGAATTGTGAAAGAAAGAGAGGGAAACTGAACTTATGTCTGTTGGGAAAGTCATGTGCGGCCCACATTAGATTTCTATTTCCCTTTGTATACAGGGTGTCCCAAAAAGATTGAAACGCCCTTTAATTCTTTAACTGTTGGAGATAAGTGGGCAATATAAATTGCAAAAATATTGAAAGTTAGGTAGGAAATAAGATTACGTTAATGAAATAGTCCTCCTATTCATTTTCAAAAAGTTACACTTTTTAAATTTTTATACGACTCCCTTACACAAATTGGGTCAATCAGAAATTTTTATTTTTAATGCAACAAGATCATAAAAAAACCCGCATATCTGTATCTTTAAAATCAAATGAATTATGATAAAGGAAAAAATCTGAATTATGACACTTTTCCGTACCGTGTGAAAGGCTGTTTCATCAGTGCAAATAGAGATCATAAATTGACGATGGAAATTGTTTAGAACAAAAATATGTTAATATGCGTCAAATTTTTTTTATCACAAATGCATCTAAATAAAGCATTACGCAGATAGAGATCATATAAAGCAGTGGTACTCACTACTCGGTTGGGTATCCTATGTACTATCAACCAGTTTTATCTTTTTTGTGATATGTCACAAATTTACATTTCTAATTTGATATAGGGTCCCTATTCACAATGTTCAGTTTTCAATTAAATATAACTCGCTCAATTTTAAAGATACAGATATGCGGTTTTTTTAACACTTTACAACAAAGTTGAAAAGTGTTTATGACTTTGTTCATTCTGTCTGTCTGTCTGTCTGTCTGTCTGTCCGTTACCACGATAACTGCGGTAAAATGACTTTATCAAAATGAAATTTTAGTATGCTGTTCAGACGGTCTGTAGGACCTATGGGAATATAAATGAATAATATCACCCAATTATTTTGGATTGAACCCGGGTTGAAAAAATGAAATACATTGAATCCTATGGGATCTAATTTTTCAAACATTTTTTAAGTGGATTTAAAATTCACAAATTGCTTCGAAAATTTTAGGTAATATTCAAATTATTCCATAAAATATATAAAAAAAATTCAGCAAAATATATTCAGTAGTTTGTTAAATAAAAATTAAAATAGCAATTACACCTCTTATTCGAAGCGATCACGTGAACATGATATGAAAAGATCACGTGACCCACTTCAATATAAAATATGGCATCTATCTTGCCTCAAAATCGTGATATTTATTCTTTTTAATTCGTATGGAGTGTTGTATTCGTCCTAAAACCGCTTTATTTTTGTTTAAATTCTGTGCATCAATGTTCTGAAACAACGCAATTACAATATAGTTGAGTTTAAATGATCATCCAAATTTGATTATTTCTACAACGAAGCCTATTTTTCACTTATGTAAAATGTAAACAGCAAAATATGTAGGATGAGTTGTATAAGAATTGCTGTATGTTTTTAACGCAAAAGTATTTAGCTCATGGAGTCTGCATAGCTGATATGAATGAAATATTCATTGATTTTACAGAGAGAAGGACGATCTTTTTTGATGAAGTTTTAACCATAGAGTTTAATTGCTTGTAGCTCTATGGTCTTAAGTTTTTAAATAAAATCAATTATTTTTGTACTGTGATGAATGAAGTGATTGGGAAAATGTAATGAATGAAAATGCTGCTTTTATAGAGAGAGCCAGGCGTGGTATTTTTTCTATGACGTCATTTGAATGAATGTCAGTTGTTTACGATGAAGTTTTCAAATATAATAAATTATTGTAGTATTATGATGATTTTAAAAATATTACCGAGGAATGTATCGCATTTTAAAGATGTTTAAACCAGGCAATTTATATTCCAATGCCGTCATTTGAATGAAGTTCATGTTTTTCGATGAAGGTTAAGTTTTCAAATATAATAAATTAATGTAGTATTGTGATAAGTTTTAAAATATTACTTAGAAATGTATTGCATTTTAGAGATGGTTAAATAAAATTGTATAGAAGTTGGAAAGTGTTTCATAATCAATGCTTTAAGCATGATTGATCTTTTTTGTTTAATGATCTAGTTGTATTAAAAATAAAAATTTTCTGATTAACCAAATTTGTCTAAGGGGGTAAAAATGTAAAACTTGTTACTTTTTGAAAATTAATGGGAGGACTATTTCATTAAAATAGTCTTATTTCCTACCTTACTTTCAACATTTTTGCAATTTACATTGCCCACTTATGTCCAACAGGTAAAGAATTAAAGCGCATTTCAATCTTTTTGGGACACTCTGTATATAGAATAATGTGTAGGGAATATATTGTGACGAGTTTGAAATTTCGAATTCCAGATATCGACGGAAGAACACGCTTTAAGCATTCCTGGACTCGAATCAAATGTTTTTGAGGTGATGTCTGTGTGTATGTGTTTGCTCGTGAGTGCGCATAGGTGTATGCGTCCGTGAGTCCGTGGATGTAATATCTCACGGACGTATGGGGCGTTTCTAACGAAATTTGGCACAAACATTGGAATTGGTGAATACTGGAACTATTGATTACAAAAGCAATATAATGTTTTGAAGATGCCCTAAGATTTTCGAATGACATTTTGAAAAAATCTATTAAGAATCAGAGTTTTAATAATATTACGCAGAAGTTAATTTCTGATGTATTCTTTATCGGAAAATGAATGGCACAAATTTTTGAACGCTAGCTTGAACTGTTCTCGATATATTGAACATTTTAAAAATAAATGTGTCAAAAAATAACTGAAAATTAAAACTATTAACTATTGTGAAATATGTTCACTTTTCATATGTAATATTATGCTATAAATTTGTTACCATCATTCTCGTGGAACGAGTTCAACAGAATATACTTTGAGTAATAATTTTCTATTTCGTCACCTAACAATTCGCCAATAGTCATTTTTACTTAAAAAAGCTTTGTAACGCTTGGCGATAAATTTGGTGTATCGGGCGATTAATTTAGCGAAATATCGCTAATCGGTCATATATCATCCTAGATTGATGAAAATATGGTCAAAATTTCTAAAAATAACGCCAAATTGATGAATTAATTAAATATTTTAATATATGGACTATACTACTTATTGTGGATGCCATCTATATTAATAATTATCAATGTAGAGTCACGTGATATATAAGTTAATATAGTTATATATACAGTTGCTCATAAAAACACGAAATGTGCAATTCTATGTTTAAAACACTGAGCTATGGATTTTAAACTTCCTTCTGTCTCTGTGAAAGAAGTAAATTAATTCATTGCATTATATAGGGAAAGTAATGTGCTGCCCACACCAAAATTTTTAAAATGCCTCATTAAATTTCACATTCAGATTCACAAAAGCTACGTATCTATTTTGCATACAAGGCGGTCTGTTTTTCAAAACCTAGGGCAGCGAAATTTAAGCGGGATTTAAAATTTGCGCTCCAGTTTTTAGTTAGTGTGTATTATTCATCTACCTATCTAGTTCTAGCTTCTTTAAACAATGTATCCACACATAAAATTTCCGGGGGCGCGGTAGCCCACTGGTTAGCGCGCTGGAGTTGCACTCGGTAGGCCCGGGTTCGATTCCAGCCACTGCCAAAACTGCCGCCGTGTTCATGCGGAGTACGATCACGTTAAACATGTGGGTCCGAAAGTCCTTCCGAGAGGTTGGTGGTAGGGGAAGGAGGGTACGGTCCCTGTGGATGCCTCCCCCACTGGGTTCCGGTCTAAATTGGGTGGCACTTCCCGACCGTCCAAACAGTTACCTTACACCTTTCTGGTAGGTCGGACGGTCTGGGTTTCAACAACAACACATAAAATTTCCGAACAATAGTTTCATTCATTCTGTAAGAAATATGCTATTAGTTGTGCCTAAGCCCATATTGCAACATTACTTATGTTTGTAATGGCAACACCTTTTTCTTGTGTTGTCAGAATGGCAACGGCCGTGTGTTGTTTATGTTCGATGTTTATGTAGCCGCGCGTTTGTTTATTGTATGTTTGTGTGAGATGTTACGTGATGTATTTCTTTTCGTTTAAATATAGTTCTGTCTAATATAATCGTAATGTTTATCATTTACCATAACACCCACTATTTCTGCTAAAACTAACAGGTTATGGTTGCCCAGGTTGTTTATCTGCGAAACGGTAAGAAGACGTACTTTCGTTTTCGCGAATGCTGAGAATTTTTTGTTCTATGGTAAATTGCAATAAGTAGACGCACTTAGAAGTTATTAAATATTACGGATTATAATCAGAACTTTAAAATAAAGAAGCATGGCTGCAATGAATGAAGAATTCAGAATCCCTAAATTATCGAGTGATAATTACCATTCTTGGGCTATTCGTGCCAGAGCAGTTTTGGTTCAGAAGGGATTCTGGGAGGCCATAGATCCTGGTTTTGGATCCGAAATGACGACTGACGAAAAGAAAATGAATAATCGAGCTTTAACTTTTCTGTTTCTTGTTGTTGATGACACGTATTTGGATGATATTGAGATGTGCACTACCGCAAGAGAAGCATGGAATGCGCTTGAGGAAATTAATTCGAAATGCGGTTTGTTGTACATTCTACAATTAATGCGGGATTTCTTCAACATAAAAATGAAAAATAATGAAGAGATGAAAGATTATCTTGGACGTTTAATGGATATTCATAGAAAATTAGCCAGCAGTGGTTACGCTTTTAATGATAAAGAAGTCGCATTGGTGATGTTACTGGGTATTCCAAAGACGTATGAAGCCCTAATTCTCAATCTTGAACAAGATGAAGAAAGTCTAACAGCAAAAAAGGTGAAGGCTAGACTTTTGATAGAAGAGAAAAGAATAAATCGCCGTAATGAAGAAAAAGAAACTGCTGAAGAAACAGATTGCAAGGCTATGTTTATACAAAAAAGAAGTGTAGCTAAACATAAACATTCAAATCAGGTTGAAAATAATAAAACTACTTTGGGGCATAAAAGTTTATTTCAAAAAGACTATAACAGAGAAGGAAGACGTGTAAAATGTTTTTGTTGCAATAAATTTGGTCATATTGCAAGAAGCTGCCCTGAAGGCTACAACTGTACAGTAAACAGCCAAGACGTAAATAAACAAAATACAAAACATGAAGTAAAGAAAGTTGTACATTCAGCATTATCTGCAAAGAATGGAACAGTGGAAAATCCATTAGTTTGGTATCTGGATAGTGGTGCCACAGACCACATGACGTCATACAGAGAAAAATTTTCAAGTTTCAGAAAAACGGATTCAAGCGTTAAAGTTGCCAACAAAGATGAAATTCGAGTTGAAGGTGTGGGGCATGTTGACATTGAATTGTGTGAAGCAAATGGTGGATTACATGCCCACATGGACAATGTTTTATATGTACCTGGTTTAGACGGAAACCTTTTATCAGTTGGTAGAATTGAAGAGCTTGGACTTAAAATACAATTTGGAAATAATGAAGCCAGAGTTATCAAGAAAAATGGACAGATTTTGCTGACGGCAAAACGCAGTGGCAGACTTTATGCAGTTGAAGAACATCGTAAAGTGGCAAAGTTTGCAAAACTCGTTGATGAATCATTGTTGCATCGCCGACTTGGACACCTCCATTATAATGCCATAAAACAATTAAGAAGTGGAGCACAGTATTTTAAATCGTCTGAAGACCCCCAAGAAACGTGTTCTGTCTGTATGATGGGAAAAATGAAGAAGCTAAGTTTTCCAGAAGGTAATGCTACCAGAGCAAAGGAAGTATTAGAATTAGTCCACTCTGACGTAGTTGGAAAAATAGAACCAACATCAGCGGGTGGATCAAAGTACTTTGTTACTTTTATTGATGACTACTCTCGATATACAGTTGTGTATCCATTGAAAGCAAAAAGCGATGTTCTTAGTAAATTTGATGAATATAGGCGGATGGTTGAAAATCTCCATAAGCGCAAGATAGGAACACTGAGAAGCGACAACGGCGGTGAGTATGATAGCAAAGAATTTAATGACTATCTACTTAAGCATGGAATACGAAGACACTAACAGTTCCCGATACTCCACAGCAAAACGGCGTCGCCGAAAGGATGAATCAAACATTGTTGGATATGACTAGGTGTCTGCTAATCGAATCAGGACTTAAAAGAACTCTATGGGCTGATGCAGTATGTACAGCAAGTTACATTAGGAACAAGTGCCCCTCCAAATCTATTGACGGAAATGCTCCCGAAGCATTATGGTTTGGAAAAGAAGCCTCACTTGATCATCTAAGAGTGTACGGTTGCAAGGCATGGAGTGTGGTGAATCGCAGATACAGACACAGTAAATTAGACCCCAAATCTATAGAGTGTATATTTGTGGGTTATCCAGATGGAGTTAAAGGCTATAAATTGTGGGACATGAAGCGTAATACTTTCTTTGTCAGCCGGAATGTAATTTTTGAAGAAAATGTATTTCCCTGCAAGAAAGAACCAAATTCTCAAGACGTAGAAAGCCACAATATCGAAGATACTGCTATAATTCACATTGAGAATGAAGAAAGTAATGATGCACAGAGTTGGAGTTTTGAAGCTGGTGGTGAGGGGGAGATTGCTATAACTCCACCGACGAGCATAATAACGAGTGAAATTGTAAACTTGAACTCAACAAGTGTACAAGATGTAACAAGTATGCAAGATGTAACTCTTGCAAACACCCCTGTTAGTGTTCCATCCTCTAACAATACAATAACATTAGGTGGTCCATCAACATCAAGACGTTCAGAACGGTTGGCGACAAAGAAACCAAAACAAGTGACATGCCATATATGCAATTCTGTCAAACGGCAAGATCCTGTAAAAGACCCAATAACGATAGAAGAAGCTCTATCGTCTCCAGAAGCAAATGAATGGGAAATGGCCATTCAAGAAGAGTTAGAAAACTTAAGACGAAATGATACATGGCAAATAGTACCACGACCTGAAGGAAGAAGAATAGTGAAAAGCAAATGGGTTTTCAAAAGGAAGTTTGACAAAAATGGCAAATTAGAAAGGTACAAAGCCAGGCTTGTTGCCCGTGGTTTCACACAAGTAGAAGGAATTGATTTCAATGAGACTTTTTCACCAGTTGTGAAGATAAAATCTATTAGGACTTTGCTTGCACTCGCAGTGGAGCGTAGCTGGAAAGTTCATCAGCTGGACATCACAGCAGCTTATCTGAATGGCGTATTAAAAGAGACCATATACATGGAACTACCTACGATGTGCATAGATGCGGATGAAAAGGAATATGTCTGCTTGTTAAAGAAGAGTCTGTATGGTCTACATCAATCAGGAAGAGAGTGGAATGTTCGTTTGGACGAGTTCTTGAAATCAATCGGACTAATAAGATCAAAAGCAGACCCATGTGTTTATTTCACTAAACAACATGACTTAATTATTGGAGTTTACGTTGACGATCTTATCATTCTTTCAAATGATGACGTAACCATCCAGTCATTCAAATCTAAGATAAATAAAGTCTTCGAAGTAAAAGACTTAGGAAAAGTTAACCACATATTATCTATGAAGGCTGAATATGATGACGATGGGACACTCACCCTAGACCAATCAGCATACGCAACTGAACTGTTGACGACCTTCGCTATGACTGACTGTAAGGGAGCATCTACACCTTTGGACCCTGGAATGAAATTCAGCCGATCATCAGATGACGAAGTAATGATCTCTGAAGACGCACGCAGATATCGACAAGCTATTGGAGGACTTTTGTATTTAGCTGGTGGCACGAGGCCAGACTTAAGCTTTGCTACGACGTACATGAGCCAGTTTAGTAATAGGCCAAGTAAAGAACATTGGACCGGTGTCAAGCATATATTACGATATGTAAAGCAGACAAAAGACTACAGCCTAATATTCAGAAAAACAGGAAGAAGTGTGACCGTGTATTGTGATGCTGACTGGGCCACAGACAAAAGTGATAGACGATCCTTCAGTGGTTATGCGGTTCAGTTAGCGGGCACAACAATCTCTTGGTGCAGTAAGAAGCAACGGTCAACTGCGCTCTCAACAGTGGAAGCAGAATACATAGCGATGTGTCATACTGCGTAGGAAATTCTTTGGTTGCGAAATTTCCTGTATGAAATCGGAGCTGGTGAGTTCATGCCATTACCACAAATTATACACGTGGACAATCAGGGTGCTATCTCCTTAGCGAAAAATCAGGTGACATCGGAGAGAAACAAGCACATAGATCTTCGACATTTCTTTCTTCGAGAGAAAGTTGAAGCAAATGAGCTGATTTTTGAGTACATCCCTACAGGAAACAATCTTGCAGATATGTTGACGAAGACACTAGGAAGTAAAAAGATGAACACTCACCTAAATGAAATGGGACTTTTCAGATTAAACGGAACTGTACAAAATGGGCTTATTCAAGGGGGAGTGTAAGAAATATGCTATTAGTTGTGCCTAAGCCCATATTGCAACATTACTTATGTTTGTAATGGCAACACCTTTTTCTTGTGTTGTCAGAATGGCAACGGCCGTGTGTTGTTTATGTTCGATGTTTATGTAGCCGCGCGTTTGTTTATTGTATGTTTGTGTGAGATGTTACGTGATATATTTCTTTTCGTTTAAATATAGTTCTGTCTAATATAATCGTAATGTTTATCATTTACCATAACACCCACTATTTCTGCTAAAACTAACACATTCTTTAGCTATCGTGTCACATGTCACAGATATACATGTGTTATGAACTCCTTGCCCCCATTTATTAATTAATTTCTTTTAAATTTTATTTTAGGAAACGCTATTTCAAAATTCCATTTTGTTCCATTACATTCGGCAAAGTTTAGTTTCGTTTTCAATTCAGAATTCTATTCTTGCTTTTATTTCAAATTGATAACTCGCCAAATGTTTCCCTTTGACTTCTGGAGTCTTTCTGTTTATATGAATAACCATGAATAACCATTACATATATATTAATCTGTTACCATGATGATCTCTTATGGAAAAAGTGATTAGTTCAATTGGCGATGAAACCTTGAGTAGGCAGGACGCGTTTGCCCTAGGGTCATAAAACGAAATTCTGTATTCTTAAATGATTAATCGAGTAATGTTAAAATTATGAAGAAATAAAATGATCTTGTCACGCCTTCGTCGTGAACAACAGAGTCTGCGAAAAATCCCGTATTTTTCGGTTTCTAGAAATTTCTGTTGTACTTCCGATTTGGCCGTGTTCTTAGCGACTTTTGGTTTTATTGCTAAGTACAAATATATTTGGAATATGCTCTATGATTTAATTATGATTCTTCGTCGCCTAATGAAAGATGAAAATAAATCCTATTTGTCAGACTCTCATCATTTAACAACTTACTGATTTTTCCACAAATCGCCATCTTGGGCTATTATTCGATCCGGACTCCGTTCTCAGATTCGTGACCTCAACTCTGGTATCCTATGTCTACAAATCCTACTGCTGGTGAATACGGATATTCCCCGTGTATGCCATGCCTGCCATCGACGGTCCACGATATTCCACGCGTCCCTCTTCGTATTTCCGACTCGTCCACATCGCTTCAGCTCCTTCACCCCAGCTGTTATATTCAACGTCTCGTCCTGCCGTCCAATCACGGATATCGGCTACATAGCCCCTTCGTTCATCTTCACGTCTTCGAATCACCCGCCTGCAGCGATCGAGCTCCCAATCCACTTTTCAACGGATTCCTCGTAGCCATGTTCGATTACAGTCAGATTATATGCCAATGGGGCATACAACACATATATACACCTGCACATACAGATGGACATATTTATTAAAACATTTGAAGTGTGTTGAGGAGGTATTGAAACTTGGTTTTTCCACAAAATCTCGAATTAAGAAAATTTTCAAATAGCAGTCTATACTCGAGGATTCTTTAACTTGAATATACAGGGTGTCCCAAAAAGATTGAAACGCGCTTTAATTATTTAACTGTTGGTGATAAGTCGGCAATGTAAATTGCAAAAATGTTGAAAGTTAGGTAGGAAATAAGTCTACTTTAATGAAATTGTCCTCCCATTCATTTTCAAAAAGTTACACTTTTTAAATTTTTATACGACCCCCTACGGCAAATTTGTTCAATCAAATTTTTTTAATTTTTAATGCAACAAGATCATTAAAAACCCCGCATATCTGTATCTTAGAAATCAACTGAATTATGGTAAAGGAAAAAATCTGACTGATGCCATTTTTCCGTACCATGTGAAAGGCTGTTTCATCAGTGAAAATAGGGATCATAAATTGACGATGGAAACGTTGACAATAAAACATTATTGACGATAAAACATTACACAGGCAGAGATCATATAAATCAGTGGTACTCACTACGTCTCCTATGTCTACTATGTATTATCATTCAGTTTTTTTTTTGTGATATGCTACAAATTTACATTTCTAATTTGTTATATGGTCCCCATTCTCAATGTTCAATTTTCAATTAATTGTAACTCGCACAATTTTAAAGATACAGATATGCAGCTTTTTTATTGATCTTGTTGTATTAACAATAAAAATTTTCTGATTGACTAAATTTGTCTAAGGGGATCGTATAAAAATTTAAAAAGTGTAACTTTTTGAAAATTAATGGGAGAACTATTTCATTAACGTAGTCTTATTTTCTACCTTACTTTCAACATTTTTGCAATTTACACTCTCAAGATCTCAAGGCGGGATTAGAGAAGAACCCAGGAGAGGATATTGTGCCCCTTTAAACTTCTAGCGAAGCCTACTTACCTCCAACAGGTAAAGAATTAAAGCTCGTTTTAATATTTTTGGGACACCCTGTATATGTTTATACTACAAGGTGGATTCTTCCGTCATAAAAATATAGTTCTTGAAATGTCACAAATGTGTGGCAGAAAAAATGAATAATGAATAAAAATTTCAATAAAATTTGAAAATACTGAATATTTACTGTGAAATAAATTACTTAATAATTTTAATTTTAGTGTATTTTGTTATTTAACTGATTTCGCATATCATAATACGAATCAAAGGCTGGCAGAATTCTTTTGCTTTTTGCAACCCTTGAGGCGAAATCCAAGAAAAGAAAAAAAAATCCCCTTGGCGTCAGAATTTTCCCGCCTTTTTTGTTCACAACATACATATTTGTTCTCTTTAGGATTTCGTGATTTTTAGATCGATTCATTACATTATTTTAAATCCTTCATTTCCCAACCTGGTAGATTGAGCAATATTTCCATCAGTGACGGCTCGTCAAGTGACTCAGGTGAAGCGTTGCTTCACTTGAATTCATAGGTTGAATAAGTTATTATTAATACTATTTGGCGAATTTTTCAGGCTCGTTTGACGATTTTTAGATGATATTTAATACCACTTATGCCAGTAGGTAGTAGCGCGATGTGTTTTGATGTTCGTTGTCGAGGACAGGGGAAATTCCATCACTAAATCTGCTTCACCCATTCATGAAGTCACAAGTATTGACTGATTTCCACATTTTTAGTAATTTGTTCACTGATTCGATGGTTTCAAATACATTAAGAAGCTACTAGTTTCAGCTTCATAGAAAAGTAAAACCAATAAATAGCGCAAAAGCTATTGTGATGAATATTCTTCACGAATTAAAAGATGAACATCCACAAACATTTCAATCCAAGTTTTTAGTATTGTGTCGGAGTCAGCTATATTTTAATCGCCAGTATCATTGACATAGCGTGAATTTCATACAATGTAATGTGAATGCGTCCAATAACGTTTATAATGTCTGTAAGTACTTTACAGAAATGTAGACTCCATACTTGAAAAATTCCACAGTGTATAATAGTATATTTATGTTTTGCATATATATATATATAATATACAAATTATCTTCAAAGTAAATTGCATTTTTTGCACTTACACATCATTCTTTGAAAATTTATTTGTTACTTTAATTGTTAATTTATTTGTTAATTTTTTTGTGTGTAAAACAGAAATTAGTAACGAATTCTCAATAAAATGATATTAGATATAAAAATTTAATGACACATAGTATTTAAGCGATAATCACACCAAACAGGATCCGGCTCTATAATAACCAAAGTTGCTCCCGAGTATTACAATTGTGTGAAAATTTAACCGAATTTCATGAAATTTTGTGGGTAGCCTTAAAATAAATCCGCTTCAAATGTTGCCTATGTTTTGAGATTTTAGGACCCGAGAATGTGGAGATATTATTGAAAAAGAAAGATCAATGAAACATAAAGCATTGATTATGAAATACTTTCCAACTGAAATGCAATTTTATTTAAGCATCTCTAAAATGCGATACATTCATAGCCGATACAGTTTAAATTATCACAGTACTGCAATCATTTATTATATTTGAAAACTTCAAAAAATGAACATTCAAATGACGTCATTAAAATATAAATCATCTTGCTTTCTGTGTAAAGCAGTGAATATTTCATTTATATCACCTTTATTCGAGACTCCAGAGCTAAATAATGTTCGTGAAAAAAATACAGCAATTCTTACATAATTCATCTTATAATCAATTGTTTACATTCTGCATCCATTAAAATTATGCTTCGTTGTAGAAATGATCAAAGTTGGATGATCATTTAAACTAAAAAATATTGTAATTGCGTTGGAACAAAATATAGTTGCACAGAAAATACGCAAAAATAAAACTGGTTTAGGACGGATGTAACAAGTAAATATTAATTTGAAAGAACTTTAAAAATCATGATTTTTACACTGAGAAAAAAGATGGATGCCGTATTTTATAATGGGTCACGTGGTCTCTTCATATAATATGGGTGTAATTATTATTTTATTTTTTATTTAAAAAACTACCAAACATATTTTTCTGACTTTATTTTGTATATTTTATGGGATAATTTGAATATTTACTAAAATTATCGAAGCAATTTTTGAATTTTAACTTTGCTTAAAAAATGTTTGAAAAATTAAGTCCCATAGGGTTCAAAGCATTCCACTTTCTCAACTCGTGTTCAATCCAAACCTCATTGGGTGATATTATTCATTTACATTCCCATATATTCACAGACCTTCTCAATAACATACTGAAATTTAATTTAACTTTAATAAAGACATTTTTACGGCAGTTATGCGAACGGACAGGCAGAATGAATAAAGTCATAAACACTTTTCAACTATGTTGGAAAGTGCTAAAAATGAACCTTCCATAGAAATTTAATTATGCAAATGATGTTTATGCTGCAAATTTATTTGAAGAAAATTATATCATGTTGCTTAGCAACACAATTAAATCGCATATATTTATACAGCAGCTGATTTTTAACACTTTCCTACATAGTTGAAAAGTGTTTATGATTTTTGTTTGTCTGTCCGTTTGCAAGATAACTGCTGTAAAAATAACTTTATCAAAATTAAATTTTAGTATGTTGTTGAGACGGTCTGTGGGACATTAGGGAATGTAAATGAATAATATCACCCAATTAGTTTTGGATTGAACCCAGGTTGAAACAGAGAAAATATGGCTTGCGATATATTCTAGTACCATTTTAGTTCTTTCCTTTTTGCATAATTCAATGAATAAAATTTCATGTTTTTTGCAATGTTTAGAAACGGGACCACTATATTTTATTCTTCAGATATATATAGAATTAGAAGGTATGGCATAAAATGGTATAATATGCTATTATAAGGTTTATACCATTTTAATCCATAAAATGTTAGAAGATATACAGGTATATCTTTTAATAACATTTGAGTGCTTTCATTATATATATATATATATATATATATATATATATATATATATATATATAGATCAAATTTCATGTTTTGTGTAAATATGTTTATAAAGGGACCAGGATGTTTTATATTTCAGATATACCAGATAGAGGATAATTTTGTGTAGTGGGAATATAAATCCTTATTCTTCTTTATAGGAGAGTAAGCAACGTCGGGTATACCTGTTATTATCTTTATAAGTAAAATTATACGTTGTGCTTCTATCTGTCTGTTTAATATTTCAGCACGGGAAGAACCTCTATGAGAATTATTGTGAAATTTCAATGCATGACTCCATATAACAAAAGTTCACTTCAAACTGTGAATTTTAAGTTGCTTAGAATTATTATTTTTCCATACGAAGAAAAGTTATACTGCTAGTAATTAAATAAACATTTAAATTTTTAATTATTGATTTTATATTCAGAACATAAAAGAGTAGTAGATATTAAAAGTTTAACTTGATTTAGACTTTTCATTTAGACGATGGTTGCAGTCGATTTCCTCCCTAAAAGTAATTGTTGATAAAGTACTAATTCTTTTATTATTTTTAAAATAAGTTTCTAATGAAAAATGGCAACTTTTTAAACACGAACCGTCAAAAGTTCATATTTGTTTATTGGAAAATTAAACAATGTCGATTAAAAAATCTTCTAAAATGTTGATGTTGAAATCTAAAAAAATCTCATTCTTTAAGAAGTGTTCTTTATTTATTATTTTTCTCCTGTTTTTTATATTATGGATGAATATGGATTTAATAAAAAACATTTGGGTAAGCTTATCAGTTATACTTTTTATCTATTAATAGCAATTTAACTCTTTTTGGAATAGAATTTGGCTAAAGTTTCGAATCGTTCGCGCTTGTTAATGAAACTGATGAAATGGAATTAAAACAGAATATTATCTAAATTTGCATCCTTACAGGGACAGAATAAATTCGAATGTGGAACATTCCACAGTTGTTCCATATTTTGTCCAATGTTGTTCTATACTGTTCCATATTTTGTCGCAATGTGATATCAGGCTGTGAATCACGTGGTTTTCAAAACTAGGATATAAAGAGTAATTTTACTTAAAGAATATTTTTGCAGAGATGGCGTAAGATATAGAAGTTTGACAAGCCAATTGCTCGCAAAAATTTATTTTTAAGCATTTAAATGCATGGAGTTTTAGAGCAGGAGATGTAACACCTATGGATAAAATTCTTAAAAATGTTACAAATCTTTAAGAAATACATCTAGGTGTCTGCAGTTTTCATAACGTCTCATCTGTTCTTATTTGAGACAACAGGAAAGCGTAGTGTTTAGTTTATGTATTTTGGAAACATTTCAAATTAAAAATAAAATTTCTAATTATGAAGTAGCAAGTGTTTTGTTTCTGTTTGTAAAACAGGATACAGAATTTTTTTTTTTTTCAAATGGCCAGGCACTTGGCTCATCGTCATTCGCCTTTATTTCAGCGGCCAGAACGTGAATCATTTAGCCGTCCTATGACGTTGCTCCAGGCACACCAGAGGGGGGCGGAACACACTGCGCCCACAACACAAACATCCTTGCCTTACGTGGAACTCGAACCCACAACGCGGCGGTCGAGCGGATACAGAATATATATGGAAACAAAAATATATTGGAAGTTCAAAATATATGCAAGTACGTAGGAATATTCTTTTTTACTTGGGCTATAATTGCACTGATAATTTATTTCTGCGAAATTAGCTGTTTAAATAAATATATTTTAAGGTATATCAGCCTTTCACTTTGGAAATGCATACGATACGATGGGACGCTAAAATTGTCCTTGAAAAGTTGGAAGGAAGTTCCTTGTTAGGAAGTTCAGCGAAAGAGTAAATTTGTCGCGGTCCATTGTTGCGAGCACAGCCATTCTACCTGTAATAAAAAGAAAATGCCACCGGGAAAGTTTGCAATAAGAAAAAATTCACGGCACTGTAATAAGATGAAATGCCACCGATTTGTGTAAGATTTGCAAACGACATTTGTAATAGGATTGCACGACAAGCAACTGGAGCGCGATCGCTGCGGTTGATTTCTTATAGGAATCGGAGAAGATGGGAGATCCGCGCTGATGTGGCAAGGGTAAATGTATACACCGATTGGAGCTGATGGCGCCGTGATGATAGTAGAAGATAGCAATGACGACTCGAATCCTTTTAAATTTACCTTTTTCTTTATTTGATGAGAAATTATCATATTTCAAATCATATACATCAACAAGTATTAGACATCGAATTTATTGACGATGATACTTGAAGTTACACTTAGATTTTTCCAACATTACAAAGTAATATTCGTTGAATACAACGGCGGATCCGATAGTGGTTTGCGCCGGTTGGACATCTCAGAATAATCAATCTATGATGAACAAATCTCGCAACTCTTCGAAATTACATTAAAACGCGACTTAAACAATTTACTTCATTATTAATTTGATTTTAGATACATTCTTTTAAAATACATTCTGTTCTTTACCCCGCGGGCAAGAACACGTCCGACTGCTTTGGAATTACATCGCCAATTGAACTATTTACCAAAAACAGACATAAGCGTCTTTAATATACTTACGCAAGTTCATGACGAAAGAAAAATAGTTCCCATGTTAAAAGATATGAAATGCAGATGCACGGTACATGTACAAACGCGCGAGAACAAAACCCTACGCCAAGGTTTACCAAAACTGGCGAGAAATATCCAAAAGGCCGAAATACAGAAATGGCGTTTTATGAATTTAGAATAAAATTTTGAGAACAAGTTTTAGAATCGAAAGTAAATTAGAATTCGTCGAAAGTTAAATTTTGAAAGAAAATAATTAATAAAGAAGAGCATGCATTTCATAACATACCTATAGGGTACTTTGTGCAAACGCATCCTATAGGTAATAACTGGCCGAAATCTTTAGCATTCAAATTCATGGGAGCTATGTTTGAATACTAAGTATGGGTGGAGAATCTTGTGTTTGCATACATGCTTGTAATGGTTTATATACTTAAACACACTTTAAACTGTAGCTCCCTTTTAATATATCCCTTGTGTGTGTAAGAACAATAGGATGCTAAAATTATCCAATCGAATTCAATCTGAGAGCTAGTTATAAGCGTTAACAGCAAAAAGTTTTCCTGTCGAATTCTTTACCTAAGAAGTGAACTTTTTGTGTCATGCAGGACAGCAGAATTCTAAATTCTATACGACAGCTGGGTGCATATTCTTATACATTGTAAGGAGTGTCATGTGCTGCACACATGAGGATTTTAATTAAAAGTCATTTAAATATTTGTAAGCAATGAAATTAGCAATGTGAGTAAAAGTATCTATATGATTAGTTAACACAAAACTTCTTAAAGCAAGGATTTTATAATTTCTCTGGTAAGAATATTGTATGTTTGAATCCAATAACGAATGGGGGTGCTTTTATTCTCGCCTTTAAAAGTTTTCATGTCGAATTCTTTAATGAATTTAGTAATCAATTTACTCTTTTCAAGATATTTCAATATTTTGTATTACAGCTTCGATATAATTTGAACTAAGTATCTATTTTATGTAATGAAGTGACTTCTGCAGTATAATAGAGCGTAGTATACAAAGTGTTTAACTGATCATCCATCATCACCCGTGGACCAGGTTTGCCTGCTTTTCAACACGATGCGGACGATGAGATGATTAGTTAACACAAAATTTCTTAAAGCAAGGATTTTATAATTACTTTCCTTATATACATAATGTATAAGGAAAGTATTGTGACGGGGTCGAAAATTCGAATTCGAGT
Organism: Amaurobius ferox; assembly: GCA_951213105.1. Lineage (NCBI taxonomy): Eukaryota > Metazoa > Arthropoda > Arachnida > Araneae > Amaurobiidae > Amaurobius > Amaurobius ferox. Next base: position 82,047,350 of record OX578144.1, read on the forward strand.
TTTCGACGGGAGAGCACGTTTCAAGCATCCCTGATCACGAATCAAACATTTTTGAAGTGATGTCTGTGTGTGTGTGTGTGTGTGTGTGTGTGTGTGTGTGTGTGTGTGTGTGTGTGTGTGTGTGTGTGTGTGTGTGAAAGTATGTGTGTGTGTGTGTGTGTGTGAGTGAGTCTGTGGAGACGATAACTGACGAACGAATGGACCGATTCGAACCAAATTTGGTACAAAAATCACAATCCGTAAACACTGGAAGCCTATTGCTTTTATATGCAATCGAATGTTAAGAACCCCCCCCTAAATTTTCGAATGAAATTTTGAAAAAATCGTCAAAAAATCAAAACCACTAATAAAGTTACGCGAATAGACATTTCTTATGTAATTTTTCATTAGAAAACGATTGATATAAATTTTAGAACGCTAACATGAACCGTTTTCGAGATATTGTTCATTTTTTAAAAAAAATTATCAAAAAGTCATTTAAAAAAAATTCCTATTGAGAAACATGTTCACTTTTCATATGTAATACCATGCGATAAATTGGGTTACATCATTCTCGGGGAACTAGCTCATTCCATTCATGAAAAAATATACTTTTAGTAATACTTTTGTGTTTGAACGCCAACAGTCATTTATCTGCTGTAAGAATAACTTATTTCTTAGTGCATAACGCTTGGCGAGATTTTGGCGACGAATTTGGCGGAATGTCGCCAACTTGGCGACTTTTTGAAATGTTGCCAAATTAACGAAAATCTCGCCAAATGGATAAAAATGACGACTAATTGTCGAAAATTTAATATCTTGGAAAGAATATTAGTATCTACTATAAGAAAAACCTACTTTTTTTTACTGTGAAAGTAGTAAATTAATTACATTATATAAGGAAAGTCATGTGTTGCCCACATCAGATTTTTTCTCTGGTAAGAATATTGTATGTTTGAATCCAATAACGAATGGGGTGCTTTTATTCTCGCCTTTAAAAGTTTTCATGTCGAATTCTTTAATTAATTTAGTAATTAATTTACTCTTTTCAAGATGTTTCAATTTTTTGGATTACAGCTTCGATATAATTTTAACTAAGTATCTATTTTATGTAATGAAGTGACTTCTGCAGTATAATAGGGCGTAGTATAGAAAGTGTTTAACTGATCATCCATCACCACCCGTGAACCAGGTTTGCGTGCTTTTCAACACGATGCGGACGATGAGATGATTAGTTAACACAAAACTTCTTAAAGCAACGGATTTTATAATTTCTCTGGTAAGAATATTGTATGTTTGAATCCAATAACGAATGGGGGTGCTTTTAGTCCCGCCTTAAAAGCAAAGATTTTAGAATTTTTTTGGCAGAAGTATTGTGACTTTGTATTCAGTAACTATTGGGGGGGGGGCGGGGTCAGCACCGCTCATCAGGGCATGGAAATTTCCTTAATTGTTACAAGAATTGAAGTTGCCACACTAATCTACCAGAAAATTTATAATATTCTTGTTTAAGTAGTTTTGTGCTCACTGATCAAGATCATCTTGGATGTGGAGTGGTGATGAATAATTAATTGAATATTTTTTTTTTTTGCATTTGATTTATGTGTTATTTTGTACTATAAAACTTAAATTCACGTGCACAGAGAAATAAAGTCGGAAAAAAATGGAGTGAGTAGGGAAAGTAGTATGCTGATCATATTAGATTATGTTTGTTCTATGATATTTTTGGTTTGAAATTTGATGAGGCTCGCGACTAGATCAAGTGGAAAACTCATACAATGCTGTTACATATTTTTATTTACAGTCCTCCAAAGACATCTATATAGATGGATACTTTAATGATGGAAATTTACGTGAAGATGTACAGAATTGCTTCACGCAATCAGCACGAGATGAGTTGATGGAGAGATATACAGATATCTATTCAACAAGACAAGTTGAAAAAAAGGTTAGTTTAATCGAACATCCTTTCTGGCGTAAGTTGAACATTTTGATGTTTCTTATAGAAGATATTCATCTTGGAGTGTTTCTTTTCTTTTTTTTGTGGGGGAGGGGAGGAGGGAGCTGTGGGATATTTAAAAATAATTATCTTAAAATCTGTATTTAAAATGCCATTCTTGGGATATGTATCTAAAATTCTTTAACCTTAGACCTTTACGATTTTTCCTTTCCTCTTAATGTATCAATATACCCATGGGACCGACTGCCCTCGTGGAGGTTAGAATGGTACCCCGATTGTCACCCCCTATTGGAGGTGACGGGTGGAATTGGTCATTTCCACATAGAAGTCTTATTTTTGCCCCAAAATAAATTTGTTCACAAATTTAAAAAAAATGAATGATTAGATAGCTAGAAATATATATTTTTATGATTTAATTAAAAATGTAATAAATATCCATGTGCATTAATAAAAAGTATCCATGTGTATTAGTAAACTTTAGATTTCATATAACAATATCGAGGAGTAAGTATACACTATACATATAACTGACATCCTAAGGAATTGATATGGCTATATCAGTTACAAAAGGCTATTACGTCAGTTATAAAAGATATTGTAATTTTTGAAGTTATTGTTGATAAATAAAATATAAATAGGTACTATGCATTTAGTTTATTAGTCATTTAGTATTGTTTATAAGTAAAAAACACCATTTTAGCTCTCACATTTTGGTAGTACTTTATTTTTACTGAATGAGCAATTACATCTTGTCCAATTGCGTTACGTCAGTTACATAATTTTAAAAGGAAACTATAGAGGTATATTCATAGTAAGAATTTTTTTTAAAGTTGCCATATGATAGCTATAGGTAATAAATATTTAAAAGAATAAAGTTTTACTTCGTCATTTTTAGTAAGTGTTTCCTAGTATAATAAAACTACAAATCTTATACTGATTTTTGCTTTAGTTACAGTGGAACTCTCAGGCACTTTTGTGCTGGGGTTCGATGCTATACGATTAGGTCAAAAGATATCTTCGGGTCCGAACGTTTGGTTGGGAATATGTTTTACAGCAGAGAATGAAGCGGCCACGAAGCAGAATGAAGCAGAGAATGAATGTCACCTCATCACAACATTCCTTCTCTTGGTTGAAAACGGGCACAATTGAACCTGTGAGAATTGCGTGGGCCAATCTGATAAAGTCCGCTAATTTTCACCTTGAAACTGATGGGTGCCACGGGCGGCGGATTTTGAGAGGAAGAGATAGTTCGTCTTTCGTGGTGCTGTTGTGTCGTGAGTGACATTGCGATCATCGTCGACAGGGTTGAGCGTTTATTTTTCTTTCCCTTTCACCAACTATGGAACCAGCTGCTTCCGTGGGGGTTAGAACCCAGGCTGTAGTGTGTGGCAACCCCCATTATAACTGTTAGACCAAAAGATATCTTCCTGTCCGAATATAATATGCTGCGTAGAATAGAAAGACGCTAAAGCTGGTCATCACATATCTTTAAAACATGATTTTCGGTTAAAATATCAACCATTTCTATTTAGTTTAAATTTTAATTTTTGATGTTTTATCTTTCCATAACTATTTTTATCTTGTTTCTATATTAGAAGATGAGTTTTAACTATTTTAATTTATTTGATAACAATTTTTTAGAATTGAAAGTAAAGTTCTACTAACCGGAAGTGAGCGTAAATGTTTATTTTGCACTGTAATTTTATCAAATAAAGCCGTTAAAATTTAAATCTGTTTATAAATGAAAAGATGAATTATAATTTCATTTAAAATACTTAAAATGAAAGTGGCAACATTGTCACTTTTCACTTTAGAACTTGTTACACTTTAGAACTATGAAATCAGGCACACATGGAGCTATTATACAATTTAATTACTGTAAAATAATTTAAGCACTGCAAAACATTAGAAAGCATGTCACTGAAAGTTTCAGCAGCATCAGCTGTCTCTACTGGGAGTAATGTTCCTGATAGTTTTGGAATATATATATATATTAAAATAACAAATACAAAAGTGCAGGAGTGTGAATCAGTAATCACAGTATCAAACCGCGGGCAATATATATATATATATATATATATATATATAGATATATATAATACAAAAATAACGTTTCGGCAGACGATAATTAACTGAATATTTCAGAAATGAAACTGGAATTTTCAGAATTTTCGTGAACGCTTCTAATGTGGCTTTTCTTATCAGTTTGCCAAAATTATCAACAAAGTAGTTGAAAAAAATGAGCAAAGGTTGTAGAATGTTTTACAGTGTGGAATTCCAGGTTGTTTGAAAGCTCTAACCAAGTTCAGCATTGGAAATTCAGGATTTTGGGGATAATTAGCTGAATATTTCAAAAATGAAGCCGGAACTTTCATGAACGTCTCTAATTGTGGCTTTTCTTATCAATTTGCCAAAAATATCAACAAAGTAGCTGAAAAAAATGAGCAAAGGTTGCAGAATGTTTTACAGTGTGGGATTCTAGGTTGTTTGAGAGTTCTAACCAAACATTGAAGATCCTGGTTTTTTAACATGGCAGAGTTGTAGACATTTAGATAACATTCGAATACGAGACTGGATATGGCATTCAACTGCTTTTACAAATAATAATAATAATAATGGCCAACTTTACGAATCATGATGGCAATAAATAGTCAATTTCCGTTCTGTCTACCAGTGCCTTTTAGCGCCAAAAGGTGACTTCCTCGGATATACATTCATTAGCGTAAAAATGTTTATTTTAGGGTTCCATATCTCCCATTAAAATTTGTACAGAGTTTTGAATCATCCTGTATATTCCACGTTATCTCAGAAGTAAAAGCCTTTTTCTGTAACCATATAATGTTCGTTCTCATTATTTTCTTTTACAGGATACAGAATTTCGTTTTTTCCCATGGTTAGTGAAGTTCAACGACCTTTTAACGCTTCACAACATTAAGGCACCTATTATTGAACCGACCATTCTTTATTGCTTGCTATTACCAGAATATCGGATATTTTTGATGAAGAGAAATTTTTACATATACAAGTTCTTAGGATCAAAGAGAACTGCAACGTACGGCATCTTTGCACAGGATGTTCCAAAACTGCAAGAGGTAACTTTTTAACTAGTGATACATTTAAAATTGAATGCCAATTATTTATCGCAGCCTTTTGAGAATACGGTTTCATCTATGTACAGCGAAAGTAAAACAAGAGAAGACAAGAAAGATCAATCATGCATAAAGCATTGATTATAAAACATGTTTCAACTTCAATGTAATTCTATATAAACATCTCTAAAATGCGGTACATTTCCCGGTAATATTTTAAAAATTATCACAATACTGCATTAATTTATTATATTTGAAAACTTAAAACTTCATCGAAAAAAAAATAAACTTCATTCAAATGACGGCATTGAAATATAAATTGGCTAGTTTAAACATCTCTAAAATGGGATACATTCCTCGGTAATATTTTTAAAATTATCATGATACTACAATAATTTATTATATTTGAAAACTTCATCGAAACCAAATGAACTTTATTCAAATGACGTCATCGAAAGATAAATCGCTTCTACATAAAAGCAGCATTTCATTCATAATTTTTTTTTAAATTCCTTTCATTCATCACAATACTGTAATAGTTTATTTTATTTACAAACTTAAAACCATGGAGGTACAAGTAATTTAACTCTATGCTTTAAACTTCAGCGAAAAAATCGTCTGGTTCCTGTGTAAAATCAATGAATGTTTCATTCATATCAGCTATATTGCAAACTCTATGAACTATATAATTTTGCGTTTAAAAAATGCAGCAATTCTTATACAACTCATTCTACATCTTTTGGTGCTTACATTCTCCATAAGTGAAAATTACGCTTCGTTGTAGAAATAATCAAAGTTGGATGATCATTTAAACTCAACTATATTGTAATTTCGTTGTTTCAGAACATTGATGCACAGAATTTAAACAAAAATAAAGCGGTTAAAAATCACGATATTGATACAAGATGGATGCCCTATTTTATTTTGAAGTGGGTCACGTGATTTCTTCATATAATGATCACGTGATCTCTTCATGTAATAGTCACGTGATCTCTCCATATAAAGGGTGTAATTATTATTTTAATTTTTATTTAAAAAACTACTGAATATATTTTGCTGACATTATTTTTATATATTTTATGGGATAATTTGAATATTTCCTAAAAATTTTGAAGCAATTTGTGAATTTTAAATCCGCTTAAAAAATGTTTGAAAAATTAGGTCCCATAGGTTTCAATGTATTTCATTTGTTCAATCCGGGTTCAATCCAAAACTAATTGGATGATATCATTCATTTATATTCCCATAGGTTCCACGGATTGTCTGAGTAACAAACTAAAATTTCATTTTGATAAAGTCATTTTTACGGCAGTTATCGTGCTACCTGACAGACAGACAGACCGGATGAATGAAAAATGTCATAAACACTTTTCAACTATGTTGTAAAGTGTTAAAAAGGAAACACTGAGCAGCATTTGTACAATTTATATTGCTGAACAAAACGGAAGATATCATTTGATAGGGGTTAACGTCTTCTACAAATATCAATATTTTATATTTGCGTAAGGGGGTCATCTTCAAAGTTGTTTGGAAAATTAATTCCGAAATCTTCAAGGGCAACCCCCATTGATTATTACATGTCCGAATTCACCGACAACTTTTACACAGATAAAAAAAAAATGATGGAAGAAGGCTCAAAATTGACGGAAAATCCTTGAAAACGATTAAGGGTGTTTCTAAAAATTGAACTCTGCAGCAGGAAGGTCCAATTCCGATCTTATAATATAGTTCCTCCCGTATGTAATGTTCTGTGGCTTTTACCTACGTTTTGTTTTAGTGTTACACATAGATAGTCGTTGGTTTTGAAACATTGATGTATTAGGTGCGGTGTTGGATGTTTTTAATCATAGATGGTTTTTTAAAATACATCCGAGGTTTTTTTCTAATAACTTTTGGAATGGTCCTCGACAATCGTAATAATCATCGAATTTTAAATAAAATTTGATAGCACATTCAATATTGCACGGATAAATGTGAAATTTTGTATTACATATGTTTTAGAAACAGTTGCATTGAATGCTGTCAAAGATAATAGGTGTTTCTATTTATAATTTTTACGAATATTAATTTAATAATTAATATTAAATATTTCAAATATGTTTGAATATTGAAATTTATATGAATTTTGTTTGGGACTTTTAGTAGAAAAATATAATAAAACAGTTTTTTTGGAAAATTGACTTATCGCAAATATATATCTCCTAATGATATCTGTCATTTCGTTCTGCAATGTAAATTGCGCAATTGCTGTCGGCTGTTTCGTCTTTTCTTTTACGACTGTTCATCTAGCTTTTGTTATTTGATTCTAATTCATTTCAGGAATGCAGTATGGGTGCTGTTTTTAACACTTTCCAACACAGTTGTAGTCTGTCTGTCCGTTCGCAGGATAACGGCCTTTAAAATGACTTTATCAAACTGAGATTTTGGTATATTGTTGAGACGATCTGTGGGACATACGGGATTGAAAATGAATATCACCCAATTAGTTTCGGATTTAAACTGGGTTGAAAAAATGAAATACACTGAACCCTATGGGACATAATTTTTTAAACAGTTTTTAAGTGAAGTTAAAATGCACAAACTGCTTTCGACAATTTTAGGAAATATTCAAATTATCTTAGGAAATATTAATGTGTAAAAAAATAATTTAATAAAATATGCTAGGTAGTGTTTTAAATAAAAATTGAAATAATAATTACACTCATGTTTTAGGAAGAGATCACGTGACTTATTTCAAAATAAAATATGATACCCATTTTTCCCCCCTGTGTAAAAACCGTGATGTTGTAGATCATTTATATTTATATTCAGTGTTGCATTCATCATAAAAACACTTTGTTTTTGCATATTATCTTTGTATCTAAATTCTGTGCCAACGCAACTACAATGTTTTTTATTTTAAATGATCATTAAACTCTGATTATTCCTACAACGAAGCCTAACACCTATAGAATGCAGAATGTAAACAAATCAAGTGATTGCAATATGAGTTGTATAAGAACTGCTAAATTTTTTTCGCGTAAAATTATTTAGCTTTGGAGTCTGGAATATAAGTGAAAGAAATATTAATTATTTTTACATAGAGAAGAGACTATTTAAAGCATTGCCTTTTTTGATGAAGTTTCAAGTTTCTAAATATAATAAATTATTGTAGCACTGTGATAATTTAAAAATACCACTTTTGAATGTATCGCATTTACAGCTGTTTAAATAAAATTCTATTTCAGTTGAAAAGTGTTTCATAATCAATGCCTTATGCATGATTGATCTCTCTTGTTTCTATTTTGCTTTTGGAGGAATGAGATAGGTTATTTTATTCTTCATATTATTTCTATATCAACTTAAACTAAATCTTAACTCGTAACACTTATATACTCGTAGTTAACAAGCAAGGAGAATAATATTTAGATATCGATCAATTTCTAAATAAAAATCTTAGAAGTGGAACATAAATAGGAATAAATAAAATTATTAACAAAAAGGGAAGAAAGAAAATAATTTAAAAATTAGCGTTTGGTATAATTTTAGAGATTTTAATCATTTAATCACCTGAAATCAACACCTCTTAAATAAGTAAGGAAGAGCAAGCACATTTATGAAAATTATGAGTCAAGGACATAAGACAAGCCAGTTGTTCTCCAAGTTTTATGGAGTACGAGTCTCTTTTTACACGTTAGTGATACTGCTCATGTCTTTATAATTGGATATCACTGTGTTTGTTTTTGTAAACTGCATTACTACCATATAGTTTCCTCAGTTGTTTTAGTTTCTTTTGAAAAATGAGAGATAATGTAAAAATTTTGGACACGTAAAATTAATAACAAATTAATTTTTAACTGCACCAATTCTTAAAATTTTTGATTGTGCAAAAGCAAATAATTTGTTAAATTTCTTTTAATTTAACTCCGCACTGAAATTTCTAAGAAATGAAGTATAATGCAAGCCAATTTACGTATAACTCTTACGCAATTAATGGAAAGTTCCTAAGATATTTGTACTGATAAAAATACCTTCTATAGTTACTAGGAAACTTGAATAAATTAAACACATAAATAATGAGCGAGTACTCATAAAAATGTCACATAACTAATGACAAATTATAAACAACAAATTCTATATACTTCACGCTATTTTTTATGATCGTATCAAGTTCTATGAATGAATCTTAAAGGATGCCAACAAGAAGTTGATTGAGGAGCATTAAAAAGCAATATATATTAGGAAGTATTTTGAAAACTGTTAATTTTGAATGAAAAATATGAAACATGATATCGATTTTATATATGCAGTTATAGAAATTTAAGCAACGGAAGCATTTTAAATTTTGAAATTAAAAATTAATCTGGTTTTCTTAAGACTGAAATATTTAACAAATACATGTTTAAAAGTATAGATAAATTATATTTTCTTCATAATTCTCTATTTACTTGCCAAATCAGCTTTAGATTTCTAGTTCTTCATGACTTGCAAAGATAATTTCGCTTTCAATTAAACGAAATAGTTCATTCAGTCAAAAATGTCAAACTGTAAAATTTATGAAGTCAATCCTAGGGATTCTCTTTGCTGATGAAAGGAGTTTGCAACACTATTCTATTCATGGAGATAAAAGTAAAGAGTTAAAATTTCCTATTAAGAAAATGCCAATATCGCTTGAGACAATAATTCAGGTTTCGCCGGGATAAGATAAATAGTCTTGCATTGTATGCATTTCTATGGCGAAAGGACTAAATATTTATTCATACTGTCCATTTTGTATAAATAAATTATTAGCTCGATGCAAAGTAGAATTGAAACAATAAGGAATATTCCAACTTATTCAAAATTATTTTACTTTTCAATTTATTTTTTATCTCCGTATATTCTGTACTCTATCGTGCAACTATAAAAGATACTGAGTTATTATACTCATAATTAGGGAACCCTAAATTTAAAAATAATCAAAAATACATACACTAAATACTACGACTTTCTGTTGTGTCAACTAACAAATTACTTTACTAACACTGGTGATATCTAGATATAATTTTCAAAGCATTATGGCATTTTCAAACATTTTATCGATAGGAATTTTGTCTCATTCTTTGTAACTCCATGATTCTATTGATGAGGTTTCATAGACCGATAAAGCTTAACTATTGCTATTCTGTATTAAAGAACATCGAGGAAATTGATAAAATCCTTACTAAAAATTTTATTTTTACTTTAGGGAAGGACATTGGAAAAATTTAAAGAAGCCGGTTTCGAACCATCTTTCGTATCATTACCAGTGACACAGTGGATGGTAAAACGAATGAAGTCTTCCGACACAGACTATATCAGCCACATTTTTTTTACTCACAAGGATGGTGTTCTTCATCTGGTCGTGTTTCAAAACAGAGGAAGCTACCTTTGGCATTCAGGCCTTGATGTAGAACAGGAGAAAAGCAGCGACCCAAAGAAAGATGTGAACAACTTCCTGTTTGGAAATCATGATGGTGCTTATGAAAGGTAAGCAACTTTTAGTGTCTCAAAAGTTCCTGTACTCAAAGTTTAGAATTATATTGTAGGATAAAAACTAAATATAAAAATTCCTAATGACGTATAACAGGAGTGGGTGGAGCTTAAAGAACATTTCCCAAACAATCTCAACACATCGCTCAAGTTAAAGAACATAGTTGAAATCCATAAAGTTCTATGTTCCAAAATAATGATTTTTGGAGTTGGCTTATAAAGTTACGTATGGTTCAAGACAAAATAAATGTAAAAGGGCCAATACTTTGTAGATATACGAAATATAGCAGGAGTTTCAAGTCTAGGTGGAAATTCCAAAGGCTTAATGCCATTGACATTTATTTATCAGCTGTTGCTTTGCAGATGTACGCAATGACGTGTCATTACTCTGTTGCTTTTGCATTTGTGATGCAATATTGACCATATACATGACTAGAAATGACATCTGGAAGCAATACCAAAGCATAAGCAACATTAGTATTTTAAAACGGTCCCAAATTGTGTGGAGAAGAGTAGTACTTATCACAAAAAGCCATAATGAGCCAGTAGAGACTTTGAAAAAAGTTATTTAGGTATCTTTAGTAATTAGCTTTAATTTTTGTTAAACATGATTTAAATATCTGAGAACAAAAATAAGAAAGTGTAGCCTCTATAATGTGTTATTTTTGTTATCAGGTATTTAAAAATGAAAAATAAGTGCTTTTGAATACTTTGGAGAACCCAATCCTTTATAAAGCAAGAAACTATATTTTCAAAGAAAAACAAGAAAGATCAATCATGCTTAAAGTATTGATTATGGAACACTTTCCAACTTCAATGCAATTTTATTTAAACAAGTCTAAAATGCAATACATTCCTCTGTAATATTTTAAAACTTATCACAATACTACATTAATTTATTATATTTGAAAACTTAAACCTTCATCGAAAACAATGAACTTCATTCAAATGACGGCATTGCAATATAAATTGCCTGGTTTAAACATCTTTAAAATGCGATACATGCCTCAGTAATATTTTTAAAACTATCATAATACTACGATAATTTATTATATTTGAAAACTTCATCGAAAACAACTGAAATTCATTCAAATGACATCATAGAAAAAATAACACGCCTGGATCTCTCTATAAAAACAACATTTCATTCATAACATTTTCCCATTCATTTCCTTCATTACAATACTATAATAATTTATTTTATTTAAAAATTAAGACCATGGAGCTACAAGTATTTAAACTCTATGCTTGAAACTTCACAGAAAAAAATCGTCCTTCCCTTTGTAAAATCAGTGAATATTTTATTCATATCAGCTATGCAGATTCCATGGGCTAAATAATTTTGTGTTAAAGAAATACAGCAATTCTAATACAACTCATTCTACATATTTTGCTGTTTACATTTTACATAAGTGAAAAATAGGCTGCGTTGTAGAAATAATCAAATTTGGATGAGCATTTAAACTGAAATATATTGTAATTGCGTTGTTTCAGTATGTAGTTGCATAGAATTTAAGCAAAAATAAAGTAGTTTCAGGACGGATACAACACTCAATATGAATGAAAAAGAACTTTAAAAATCACGATTTTGAGACAAGATGGATGCCATATATCATTTTGAAGTGGGTCATGTGATCTTTTCCGATCATGGTCACGTGATCGCTTCATATACGAGGTGTAATTATTATTTTAATTTTTATTTAAAAAACTACTGAATATATTTCGCTGAATTTTTTTATATATTTTATGGAACAATTTGAATATTACCAAAAATTTTCGAAGCAATTTGTGAATTTTAAATCCGCTTAAAAAATGTTTGAAAAATTAGGTCCCATAGGGTTCAATGTATTTCTTTTTTTCAACCCGGGTTCAATCCAAAACTAATTGGGTGATATTATCCATTTATATTCCCATAGGTCCTACAGACCGTCTGAACAACATACTAAAATTTCATTTTGTTTAAGTCATTTTTACGGCAGTTATCGTGCTAACGGACGGACAGACAGACAGATAGACAGAATGAATGAATGAATGAATGAATGAACAAAGTCATAAACACTTCAACATTTTTGTAAAGTGTTAAAAAACTCTGAAAATATGCTTGAATATTTTATCGGCTAGCGTTAAAAGTTATTAAAATTATGTAATTTAAAACAAGAAAGATCAATCATGCTTAAAGCATTGACTATGAAACACTTTCCAACTTCAATGCAATTTTATTTAAAAAAGTCGAAAATGCAATACATTCCTCGGTAATATTTTAAAACTTATCACAATACTACATTGACTTATAATATTTGAAAACTTAAACCTTCATTGAAAAAAATTAACTTCATTCAAATGACGGCATTGAAATATAAATTGCCTGGTTTAAATATCTCTAAAATGCAATACATTCCACGGTATTATTTTTAAAGCTATCATAATACTAAGATAATTTATTATATTTGAAAACTTCATCGAAAACCACTGAAATAAATTCAAATGACGTCATAGAAAAAATAACACGCCTGGATCTCTCTATAAAAGCAGGATTTCATTCATAACTTTCTCCCATTCATTTCATTCATCACAATACTATAATATAATTTATTTTATTTAAAAATTAAGAACATGGAGCTACAATTCATAAACTCTATGCTTAAAACTTCATCGAAAAAAATCGTCCTTCTGTTTATAAAATCAATTAATATTTGATTCATATCAGCCATGTAGACTCCATGGACTGAATTATTTTGTGTTAAAGAAATACAGTAATTCTAAAACAACTCATTCTACATATTTTGCTGTTTACATTTTACATAGGTGAAAAATAGGCTTAGTTGTAGAAATAATCAAATTTGAATGAGAATTTAAACTCAAATATATTGTCATTGTGTTGTTTTAGTATGTAGATGCACAGAATTTAAGCAAAAATAAAGTAGTTTTAGGACGGATACAACACTCAATATGAATTGAAAAGAACTTTAAAAAATCACGATTTTGAAACAAGATGGATGCCATATATCATTTTGAAGTGGGTCATGTGATCGTTTCATATCATGGTCACGTGATCGTTTCATATAAGATGTGTAATTATTATTTTAATTTTTATTTAAAAACCTACTGAATATATTTAGCTGAATTTTTATTTATATATTTTATGGAAAAATTTGACTATTATCTAAAATTTTCGAAGCAATTTGTGAATTTTAAATCCGCTTAAAAAATGTTTGAAAAATTAGGTCCCATAGGGCTCAATGTATTTCATTTTTTCAACCCGGGTTCAATCCAAAACTAATTGGGTGATATTATTCATTTGTATTCCCATAGGTCCTACAGACCGTCTGAACAACATACTAAAATTTCATTTTGATTAAGTCATTTTTACGACAGTTATCGTGCTAACGGACAGACAGACAGACAGACAGAATGAACAAAGTCATAAACACTTTTCAACTTTGTTGTAATGTGTTAATAAAAAGTGTGAATGCATATGTGTAATGCGCATTAAAATTTGTGTATTAAGTTTAGCAACGGTGTCTAAAATTTTTATAATATTTTTACCTGATGGAATAATGCGTTTTTTCCATTTTTATTAACACTTTACAATAAAGTTGAAAAGTGTTTATGACTTTGTTCATTCTGTCTGTCTGTCTGTCTGTCTGTCCGTTAGCACGATTACTGCCGTAAAAATGAGTTTATCAAAATGAAATTTTAGTATGTTGTTCAGACGGTCTGTAGGACCTGTGGGAATATAAATAAATAATATCACCCAATTAGTTTTTTATTGAACCCGGGTTGAAAAAATGAAATACATTGAACCCTATGGGACCTAATTTTTCAAACATTTTTTAAGTAAATTTAAAATTCACGAATTGCTTCGAAATTTTTAGGAAATATTCACTTTATCCCATTGAATATATAAAAAAAAATTCAGTAAAATATGTTAAGTAGTTTTTTAATTAAAAGAATTATTTAATATAGGGAAAAAAACAAATTCATTTAAATTCTGACTTTGGGATATCTTCCAGAAAGAAAAGAGAGAGATATTATATAATAAATATCTCTCCATTTATTTAAACGTTTTGCATATGGGAGTGGCTTCATATTTTAAAATAAATTTGGTAGATAACAATTTTTCATTTTTTTAAAATTTTATATAACTCTTCATGATAAATTTAATTGATGGCATTTTAAATGCACTTTCCTACGTCCTAGAGAGTTAAAATTTGGTACACAGCTTAAATTTGTTGAACATTTTATTCGACAAAAATTTGATGGATCTTTAAATATAGATCATACATTTTTTTCGAAATGGCCTGAAAATAATCCCCGTTCACTTCTATAAATCATTGGTGTAATATTGTTAAAAATTCTGATGTGGACAGCACATGTCTTTCTCTGCAGACTCATATTCGTTCTCTTTATTTATTCAATGATAATTTGAGTTTATCTGCACAACATAAGCATTTTAAATGACATTGGATTTACACGTTAAACTTAAATTTGGTTCTCATTTGATAGCTGCACTTATTGTCAAAGGTGGCGTAGCGAAAACGCGAAAAAACTAGAATATCTCAAGAACGGCTAGTCCTAGAGTAATGGGGTTAGTCTTATTCTTTTTGTTGTCAAAAATCACATATAAAATAGGAATTTAATTGATATAATTGAGCACACGTAGTCTTTTATTTTTATATATAACGATTTTTGCTGGCCATTTCGCAAAAATAGCCCGTTCCTTTTTCCCGAATCGTAGTAGAATAACCTACAAATGATTTATATACAAAATTTTGTTAAATTTGGTATATAAATCACTTGTAGGTTATTGAAATATTATACTCCAAATTTTGTTAAATTTGGTTCATTAGTTTTTAGCTAGAGTGGATAAAGGCAATTTCTGCGGCCATTTCGCAAAGAAGGCAGATTCTTTTATTACGAATTGTTCTATAATCTAATGAACATCAGGATTTCCCACAAAAAACATACCTACCAAATTGTATGAAATTCGGTCCATTAGTTTTTCAATTAGAGTGGATGTAATATCCACACAGACACACAGAAACATACACAGATACACCCTTACACACACAGACGTCTTCCTAAAAGTAGTTTTTTCGTGTTCTAGAAGTCCCAAAACGTATAGATCCTTTGAAAATTCGAGTTCCGATCTTCGGCACGATTCCAATACTTTGAGTACATACACATACACATATATATTATCTGTGTATCTAAATTCCGTGCCTATGCAATTACAATAGTTGTGATTTTAAATGATCCCTAAACTTTTATTATTTCTTCAAGGAAGCCTAATTTTAACATATGCAGAATGCAAATATCTCAAGCGATTGTAAGATGAATTACATAAGAATTGCTGAATTTTTTTCATACAAAATTATTTAGCTCTGGAGTCTGGAATACAAGTTATATGAATGAAATATTCATTGATTTTGCATAAAGAATCAGATGATTTATATTTCGATACAGTTTTAAATATTTAAGTATAATAAATTACTGTAGTACTGTGATAATGTAAAAGATATTACCACTGAATGAATCACATTTTAGAAATTTTTAAATGAAATTACATTTCAGTTGGAAAGTGTTTCATAATCAATGCTTATGCATGATTGATCTTTCTTGTTTTAAATTTTATATAACTCTTCATGATAAATTTATTTGATGGCATTTTTAATGCACTTTCCTACGTCCTAGAGAGTTAAAATTTGGTACACAGCTTAAATTTGTTGAACATTTTATTCGACAAAAATTTGATGGATCTTTAAATATTGATCATACATTTTTTTCGAAATGGCCTGAAAATAATCCCCGTTCACTTCTATAAATCATTGTTGTAATATTGTTAAAAATTCTGATGTGGACAGCACATGTCTTTCCCTGCAGACTCATATTCGTTTTTAACACTTTACAACAAAGTTGAAAAGTGTTTATGACTTTGTTCATTCTGTCTGTCTGTCTGTCTGTCTGTCTGTCTGTCTGTCTGTCTGTCCGTTCGCACGATAACTGCCGTAAAAATGACTTAATCAAAATGAAATTTTAGTATGTTGTTCAGACGGTCTGTAGGACCTATGGGAATATAAATGAATAATATCACACAATTAGTTTTGGATTGAACCCGGGTTGAAAAAATGAAATACATTGAGCCCTATGGGACCTAATTTTTCTAACATTTTTTAAGCGGATTTAAAATTCACAAATTGCTTCGAAAATTTTAGGTAATAGTCAAATTGTTCCATAAAATATATAAAAAAAAATTCAGCTAAATATATTCAGTAGTTTTTTAAATAAAAATTAAAATAATAATTACACATCTTATATGAAACGATCACGTGACCATGATATGAAACGATCACATGACCCACTTCAAAATGAGATATGGCATCCATCTTGTTTCAAATTCGTGATTTTTTAAAGTTCTTTTTAATTCATATTGAGTGTTGTATCCATCCTAAAACTACTTTATTTCTGCTTAAATTCTGTGCATCTCCATACTAAAACAACACAATGACAATATATTTGAGTTTAAATTCTCATTCAAATTTGATTATTTCTACAATTAAGCCTATTTTTCACCTATGTAAAATGTAAACAGCAAAATATGTAGAATGAGTTGTATTAGAATTACTGTATTTCTTTAACACAAAATAATTCAGTCCATGGAGTCTGCATGGCTGATATGAATGAAATATTAATTGATTTTATAAACAGAAGGACGATATTTTTCGATGAAGTTTTAAGCATAAAGTTTATGAATTGTAGCTCCATGGTCTTAATTTTTAAATAAAATAAATTATTATAGTATTGTGATGAATGAAATGGAGAAAGTTATGAATGAAATGCTGCTTTTATAGAGAGATCCAGGCGTGTTATTTTTTCAATGACGTCATTTGAATTAATTTCAGTTGTTTTCGATGAAGTTTTCAAATATAATAAATTATCGTAGTATTATGATAGATTTAAAAATATTACCGTGGAATGTATTGCATTTTAGAGATATTTAAACCACGCAATTTATATTTCAATGCCGTCTTTTGAATGAAGTTCATTTTTTTCAATGAAGGTTTAAGTTTTCAAATATAATAAATCAATGTAGTATCGTGATAAGTTTTAAAATATTACCGAGGAATGTATTGCATTTTCGACTTTTTTAAATACAATTGCATTGAAGTTGGAAAGTGTTTCATAATCAATGCTTTAAGCATGATTGATCTTTCTTGTTTAACACTTTACAACAAAGTTGAAAAGTGTTTATGACTTTGTTCATTCTGTCTGTCTGTCTGTCTGTCTGTCCGTTAGCACGATAACTGCCGTAAAAATGACTTAATCAAAATGAAATTTTAGTATGTTGTTCAGACGGTCTGTAGGATCTATGGGAATATAAATGAATAATATCACCCAATTAGTTTTGGATTGAACCCGGGTTGAAAAAATGAAATACATTGAGCCCTATGGGACCTAATTTTTCAAGCATTTTTTAAGCGGATTTAAAATTCACAAATTGCTTCGAAAATTTTAGGCAATATTCAAATTGTTCCATAAAATATATAAAAATAATTCAACGAAATATATTCAGTAGTTTTTTAAATAAAAATTAAAATAATAATAACACCTCTTATATGAAGCGATCACGTGACCATGATATGAAACGATCACGTGACATACTTCAAAATGATATATGGCATCCATCTTGTCTCAAAATCATGATTTTTAAAGTTCTTTTTAATTCATATTGACTGTTGTATCCGTCCTAAAACTACTTTATTTTTGCCTAAATTCTGTGCATCTACATACTGAAACAACGCAATGACAATATATTTGTGTTTAAATGCTCATCCCAAATTTGATTATTTCTACAACTAAGCCTATTTTTCACCTATGTGAAATGTAAACAGCAAAATATGTAGAATGAGTTGTATTAGAATTGCTGTAATTCTTTAACACAAAATCATTTAGTCCATGGAGTCTGCTTAGCTGATATGAATGAAATATTCATTGATTTTAGAAAGAGAAGGACGATATTTTTCGATGAAGTTTTACGCATATAGTTTAATTACTTGTAGCTCCATGGTCTTAATTTTTAAATAAAATAAATTATTATAGTATTGTGATGAATGACATGAATGGGGGAATTATTTATGAATGAAATGTTGCTTTTATAGAGAGAGCCAGGCGTGTTATTTTTTCTATGACGTCATTTGAATGGATTTCAGTTGTTTTCGATGAAGTTTTCAAATATAATAAATTATCTTAGTATTATGACAATTCTAAAATTATTACCGAGGAATGTATCACATTTTAGAGATATTTAAACCAGGCAATTTATACTTTAATGCCGTCATTTGAATGAAGTTAATTTTTTTTTATGAAGGTTTAAGGTTTCAAATATAATAAATTAATGTAGTATTGTGATAAGTTTTAAAATATTACCGAGGAATGTATTGCATTTTAGACATGTTTAAATAAAATTGCATTGAAGTTGGAAAGTGTTTCATAATCAATGCTTTAAGCATGATTGATCTTTCTTGTTGTTATTCAAATAACTATTTTGTATGCCTACTGGCACCTAAATTTGCAATAACTAGCAAATTAATTTAATCTAATTAGAAATTACTCTTTTCTTTGAAATAGTACTGATGATTTCATTATTTTGACATCTGAATGACACCTGAACATTACTGTTCATCTTTATATTCAACAGTATTTAAAATATTAGTATCCAAAATGCGTTCAATAGACACCTATACAAGTTATAACATGCCTATTTTTTAATATTGATATTATAAAGATTAGAAAAATAAAATATTCTTTTAAGTTACACGGATTTAGTAAATTACTAAAACGTAAAAGATGATATTTAGCTATCTTAACATTCTTGGTCATAAAATCGTAATGCGTCCATAAAATAATTGTATTTGGATACTAACAGAATTTTAAGGAAGACTTGAAGTGATAACATGGAAGTGGCATATATAAGAATGATTACATTCAATTCTTTTAATTTTTCTTTAACAATTTTTATTTAAATATCTGTCATTCTTATATCAGTTCTATGTTATCACTTCTATTGTTTCTTAAAGTTCTGATAATGGCCAAATACAATTTTTTTATGTGCCCCGTGCGATTTTATTTGTAGTCGCATATGACCCAAAATTCTGTGATAGCTAAAAATTATTTTTTAAATTTAGTTCATTTTACAAAAACAGTATAACTTAAAAAGTTTTTATAATATTTTATCTTATACTTTTTAGTTTTTGGCTATTTTGAAATTAATTTTTG
This sequence comes from Amaurobius ferox, assembly GCA_951213105.1. Taxonomy (NCBI): domain Eukaryota; kingdom Metazoa; phylum Arthropoda; class Arachnida; order Araneae; family Amaurobiidae; genus Amaurobius; species Amaurobius ferox. The sequence goes on from OX578144.1 coordinate 82,067,144, forward strand.
AGATATTCAATCAAACCGCTTTTAAGTTAAATTTATATTTTTTTTACACATAGGAACAATAATTCATAACCTGTAATGAGCAGTATCGTGAGTTAAAATTTTTCACTTTTAAATATATTTAGAAACAAAGCTGCATATTGGACTCAGTTTTAATAATCTTGCAACAACAGGATTATATACATATAGAAGTGAAGCGTAATATTGGACTATTTTTAACTATCTTACAACAATGAGATTTCTGTGGGTCATTCTGTCCATGAATCCATTCTGTCCATGAATGTGGTATCTATTGAAATTTTATGAAATACTGTATTGTTATCACAAATACGTGTGCGTTTGTAAAATTTCAAGAAAATCGGCTTGGTAGAAGTGGGTTAAAAATTGATTTCAAGATTTGACCCAAACAAACAAACAAATTGACAGAGAAAACAACTTAAATTAAACAGTGTAATAACAATACTCTGTGAGTGTTTAAAATGTGTTTATCAATTTCTTTAAATCTTGATTTCTGTTATCAGACCTTTCTGGATTTCATCGCTTCAATGTTAGTCGATAAGAATTTTTAGCATGTCGAGGATAGTTCTGCTAAAGTCGTGTTTAAAATGTGATAATTATGGCACTATAATAATTATATGTACCGGATTAATACTATTTATGTAACACAAGAGCTTTTCCAATCTGCCATAAACTTTAATGACATCTGGTCTGCATCTTGGTCTGTTTAGTACCCGTGCAGTGTTGCAGAAACATTTCAACAGTTTTATATGATGCTTGACTGTGATCTTTTCAACAAAGATTCTCACACAGTTTTCATTGAATTTGCATTCAAAATGCGTCAAACAGAACTATCTATCCTGCAATTTTTTGAACACTTACACTTATAATACTTGAACTAGGCAAGTATAAGGTCAGATGACCAGAATACTGTTCATATCTTATCCACGTAAACTATATCAATATATGAATTCGCATGACTAGTCTTCATTCCTTGCAGAATAGTTCTGGGCACCGCGTATGGAGACTTTTGAGTGGAACATCTTTCGTTTGCCAATACCTCTAAGTTAATATTGTTGTTATTGCTAGTCTGGTGATTTGACGAAAAATGAGCAGAAAAGTTGAGTCCTGTGTCCAACTACCTACTAATTCCACAGCATAGAGAATACAGTAGGTATATTTCAACGAAGCGTATATCATTTACAGAAATATGAATAATAGAAAGCAATAGAGAGAGAGAGAGAGAGAGAGAGAATAAGTGAGTGAGTGAGTGAGTGAGTGAGTGGGTGAGTGAGAGAGAGAGAGAGAGAAAGAGAGAGAGAGAAAGAGAGAGACATAGATAGATAGAAATAGATAGATAGAAATAGATAGAAATAGATAGATAGATAGATAGATAGAGGGAGAGATAGAAAGAAATAGAGATAGAGAGATAGAGAGATAGATAGATAGAGAGAGAGAGCTAGAGAGATAGATAGATAAATAGATAGATAGAGAGATAGAGAGAGAGATAGATAGAGATAGATAGAGAGAGATAAAGAGATAGGGAGAAATAGAGATAGAGAGAGACATAGAGATAGAGAGAGATAGAGAGCGATAGAAATAGATTGATAGATAGATAAATATATAGAGAGATAGGGAGCGATAGAGAGAGATAGAGAGATAGATAGATAGAGAGAGATAGAGATAGAGAGAAAGATATATATATGTATATATATCCAGGGTCTTTCAAAAGTCCGTATAAACTCAAAGTAATTCATTAAATATAGAAAAATCATCGTATTGACATACGGTTTTACCATAAGTATTGCCAGGACGGGTTTTTTTTTTGACGTGAAAAATTTTTGTAGTTTAAAAAATCACCTATAGGTGGCGCTTACCCGAATACATCTTCTAGAAGTATGCACATGAGGCTGTTATAAAAGAGCTGTGGTGTTCTGTAGATTCTTCATTTGATACATTAGTAAACGGTGCAAAGAAGAAGTTTTTGCGAGAATGTTAACTATGACCGAGAAAGCCTTGTTAGTGAAGCTGTATTACGTGAGCGGAGAATTAGCATAAGATGCTTTGCGAAAATTTCGATTTAGGAAAAATCTAAAGAAAGGAAAAGGTCCTATCACCTATTCAGGGTTACTTAGACTTGTCACACGATTTGACACGTACAGTAAGTTATTTTCTTCGTCTTTCCAATGCGTTCAGCGCCACCTATAGGTGACTTTTTAAACTAAATTTTTTTTCACGTCAAAAAAAAACTCCCGTCCTAGCAATACTTATGGTATAAACCGTACCTCAATGCGATGATTTTTCGATTTTTAATGAATTTTTAAAGTTTATACGGACTTTTGAGAGACCCTGTATATATATATATATACAGGGATATAGATAGATAGATAGATAGATAGATAGATAGATAGATAGATAGATATAGATAGATAGATAGATAGAGATAGATAGATAGAGATAAAGAGATGAAGAGATATAGAGAGAGAGATGGAGAGCTAAAAATGCTAATTGGGCAATCCGTGTTTAGATCCGTGGTCCAGAACGTGGTAGGAAAGCATTATAGTAAGTCATAACGTTTCCAGTTTAAGATATTTACCAGAGTCTTTTGAGCGTTTGATACATTCCAATGTTCTTGTTAGGCTAGGAATATACATTCCAAATAATTCAAAGATTCAAGAAATTAACATTCCATACAAAATAGAAATAGGAATAAAAATTCCCTTTACAGGCAGATGACGGGGGGTGGGGGCAGCTCAGTGGTTGGAGCACGGAGATTGCATTCGGACGACCCGAGTTCGATTCCCGCCTTTTCCCAAACTGTCTTGCGTGTTCATGCAGAGTACGGGCACGTTAAATTTGTGGCCAGAAAAGTCCTTCCGAGAGGTTGGTTGTAGGGAAAGGAGGGTGCGGTCCCTGTCTATGCGGTCTTCACTGGGTTTCGGTCAAAATTTGGTGTCATTTCTCGGCCATCCAAACATATAACTTACGCTTTCTGGTAGGTCGAACGGTCTGGGTCGAAGAAGAAGAAGGCAGATGACAGGTCTGGGTCGAATCAAAGTAAAGACTAGACACACAGAGGTCAATGTGTGAATGAACTGTCATAGTTTGATGGGTGCAACTCCCTAAATTTAAGACGTTGGGAAGGAAGTACAGGGGAAAGAAAATTGCACCAGAAAAACTTAAATCAAGTAATCCTCATTAGGAGTGATGCTAAAGCACCAGAGGAATGTAGTGGATTAAAATCATAAGAGTACACACAGGTAAAGGGAGTGATTCCTTGTCCATCCAGGACTTTGAGAAAGTGTAAGGGTTTTGCATGAGGATTCCGATGAAAAGACTGCAGTTGGAAAAAAAGACAACCTGTGCCTCCGAATGAATGAGTGATATATCTATTCGTGGCTTTTGTGAACTAACGTTCTGCAGAATGAGAAACCAACTTGTGTTCAGAAATGATATTATTAATTTGACTGTTTACTAGTTGCAAGTTATTAATAACTTGATTTACTGCATCATGATGTCGTAATTATAAACTTTAATTCTCATTATTTTGCTTTAATTTATAATCATCTTTACGATCACTTCATGAAAAATTAATGTTGTTTGAGTTCCTTGTATAAATTATAAATAAATAGGATTTTATTATATTTCTAATGCGCGGTGATCTTAATCAACTATCTTGTGTAATTTATTTGTTCCAGAATTTAGATTTCGGGCCGGACACTGCCTGATATTAAAAAGTGGCTACCGTGACCTATAGAATAATCAAAATTATAATTTGATTCAAAATTTGAGGTTTATAAATTAAGAGCCAGTACTTATAAGCATATGTAACAAAAAAAAGGAATGCGGTAAATTACTATGCTCCGAGAATTTCTATATACATTGGCAGTGTAGCATTCAGTAAAAAATGATAATCATTTCATATGCTATCAAAGGCCACAATGTGCTACCGCTTGTGCAGTGAAATGTAATATTTTAATCAAATTAGGAGTGTGAATATTTATGTGTGGCAAAGGACAAAAATTATATGTTGAATGTTAGCGTGTGATAGATAATTACGAGATCACATGTTTAAAAGTAATTATAATTAAGAACAAAAGCGTAATACTGAAGAAGAGTCGAATATGATTAACGTAAATAATAGGATTGATTGCTGTATATGATGTGTATGTTTATCGCATTTAATTCAGAAAATTGGTGCATACATGTTTTGTTTTATTATTTTTTGTGTAGATGAAGGGTGTGTTTGAAGTGTGTTTGTAATTCAACCGCAATACTCTTGTTGTAAATTAGGCACGATATGAATGCATCTCTCGTATTATTAAGAGGGCTATCGTATATATTTCCTTTGAGGTAAATTTCAGTATAATCTTACAGGTGGCAACACCGTAAGGACAACCTGCAGAAGTAAAGTGTAAACAAATAAATAATATACTATAATTCACCGTATTTTTACTTTCCTTATATACATAATGTATAAGGAAAGTATTGTGACGGGGTCGAAAATTCGAATTCGAGTTTTCGACGGGAGAGCACGTTTCAAGCACCTCTGATCACGAATCAAACATTTTTGAAGTGATGTCTCTCTCTGTGTGTGTGTGTGTGTGAAAGTATGTGTGTGTGTGTGTGTCAGTGAGTCTGTGGAGACGATAACTGACGAACGAATGGACCGATTCTAACGAAATTTGGTACAAAAATCACAATCCGTAAACGCTGGAAGCTTGCTGTTTTTATACGCAATCGAATGTTCAGAACCCCCCTAAAGTTTCGAGTGAAATTTTGAAAAAATCGTCAAAAAATCACAACCGCTGATAAAGTTACTCAATTAGACATTTCTTATGTAATTTTTCATTAGAAAACGATTGACATAAATTTTAGAACGCTAACATGAACCGTTCTCGAGATATTGCAAATTTTTCAAAAAAATTATCAAAAAGTTATATAATATAAAAAAAAATATATTTCCTATTGAGAAACATGTTCACTTTTCATATGTAATACCATGCGATAAATTTGGTGATATTATTCTCGTGGATCTAGCTCGTTCCATTCATGAAAAAAGATACTTTGAGTAATACTTTTGTATTTGAACGCCAATAGTCATTTATCTGCTGTAAGAATAATTTATTTCTCCGTCCATAACGCTTGGCGAGATTTTGGCGACGAATTTGGCGGAATGTCGCCAACTTGGAGACATTTTTAATTGTTGTCAAATTAGCAAAAATCTCTCCAAATTGAGAAAAATGACGCTAAATCAATGAAAATGACGACTCATTGAAGAAAATTCAATATCTTGGAAAGAATATAAGTATCTACTATAAGAAAAACATTTTTTTTAACTGTAAAAGTAGTAAATTCATTGCATTATATAAGGAAAGTCATGTGTTGCCCACATCAGATTTTTGTATATCTGTAATTGTATATTGTATCTTGAAAACGAACTCAAATATTTTGTTGAAATGAGGTTAATCTACCTTTATTGGGAGCTAGAAAGCGATTTAGCTAGGTCTCTAGACTTTGGGAAAAATTATTTACACCTCATAACCATTCATACCATTCGTTCGCTGTAAATCAGTGGTCAAATAATATTTACAAATGTAGTTATTTGTGTAAGGTAGTTAAAAGAGAGTCCAATGGGCAGATTCACCTTATTTATGTAAGAGAGTTTAGTAATTATTTTTAGTGATATCCAATACCGATAGTTGAAGTAGTCCAATATTCAGCTTTGCCTCATCTATGCGGGATTCAGATGGATCGAGATCAAATTTATCAGATACATACTAAAGAGCAGTTGTGTTACGATTCAATCTAATTAGCGAATCAGTCATCCTAATTAAGGACTTTAATTCTTAGCCGTAATTTATACTTATTTATACTACGACCACTTCATGGAAAATGAACCTTGTTTTAGATTCCAGAATTTAGATTACTGGTCGGACATCATATAATTATTCCCAAAGTACATTAACCAACAATAGTGGACCCATTTCATGCTTTTTAGTGATATCCAACACCGAATAGACGATAACTGGCCGTGGCATCAAAGAAAGTTGGAATGTGCGGCATGTTTCTAATCTCCAATGGTGACCCGAGCCAATTATTCCATGTAGCTATATGTGGGTGATTTATTAGAATATTTTTCTTCCAGACTTTTATTTCATTTTCCCTTTGTTCACCTATAGAAAATAGTCAATAATATCTGGTTCCTTTTGTTTTTAGAATTATCTCCCGATGTTTCTTGATGAGCGTAAATGCTTAGGAAGGTTTGTGTTTTTTTAAAAAATCGCTAAAACAATTTGAAATATTTCTAATATTTTCTTAAAATAAATGCATTATTTTACGATACACATTAAAAATACTTTTATTTTACCATTTATTTAAAAAGCATAAACCTCCCTCCTTTCAGAATCTATACTTGACAAGGAGTAGCGGAAAGAAATCGTAAAATATAATCGAACTAAATGTTAAGGACTATTTGCTATAGGTAAAGATGAGGAAAATGAAACGAGCTGTTGGAGGGAAAATATCTTCAATTCTAAGTTGCATTTATGTCTCTCTGGAAGGTTCTGAAGGCACTGACAAAGAACTCTCAAACTGACAGGAGGGTAGTGAACACTTTTTAATGTATGAAGAAAGTGAAATGAAATACACGTAGTTAATTGCATCACGATCGCTGTTCATCAATATATTATTCAGTGTAAGAATTATACTTAAGTCTTTTCTGTGTATTCTCTTTTGTGTTTTCCAGCTTTTATTTCTTATCGTTGGGAACAAAGAATGCTTCTTTAGCCGACTTCTATATTCCTTCACACTCCCATTATTTCCTTTTTCAAATGCTGAGTTCTCGGTTTCTGGAATGCAGTTCTTCAAGAGCAGGAAACATGACTACTGAGAGTCTGGACTCGAAAATGAACCAGAAGTTACAGTATAGCAATTTTAAGAGTAATACAGTGTTTGCAATCCGACGACTTAAAGATATTTTCCACCCTTTGCTTATGAATCTTTGGATATTCGGTGGAACCCTATTAGGTAGGATTATTAAAAGCACCTATTCTCATTTATAATTTCATATTATGTTACTTGAAATGCATTACCGTATTCCACTATTATATTATTGAAACATATACTATGGAAATTTTATAGCCATCCTATTTATATATATGCATGTATATACGTTCCTTCTAATTCCAAAATCCAATAATTGGCCTAGAACCTCGCGGTTTTCTTAAATGTAGCTAACGATCCGAAAATACATTTGAAATACTTGAGAATTCAAAAAATTTAACATTTTTAAATAAAGGGTGAGAAATCAGCCTGCATTTTAAAATAATATGTTAATTTTTGTGCTGTAATCTCGATTTATTTAAAACACAAAGCTAAATTTATTTCAAAGGGAAATTTTGAACAAATCAATAAAATCAACGAAATTTTTAAAAAAGAAAATCAATTTTTTTAAAGATTTTTAAGATGGGACAGAATCCTTAGAATATTGCAAAAATTTTGACAAATGTTTGGTTGCTGTACGATCGCGGTCACGCCCATTTGGTTTTCTTAGGAGAGCGATGATGCCGTTCTGCTGTAACGTCATCGACGGTCATTCGATGGATATCTGTACTTTATTTTCAAAATTTTTATACTTCATTTTTAAAAGTAATGAAATACTGTTGTATGAAACAGTTTATATGCAAACATTAAAATATTTAGAAGTAAAGCAGTGGCGGCTCCTGACTTCAGGAATGGGTGAAGCAGATTCAGCTGCAGGATTTTTCCTCCAAATCCTTTCTCTACAACGAACATCATCAAAACGCATCACGCTACTGGCACAAACGTCAAATAATATCTAAAAATAGTTAAACGAGTTTGAAAATCCAACAAATAATAATAACAGTAACTCATTCAGCCGATAACTAATGTGGAGCAGCAGTTGAAGCAGCGTTGATCCTGCATCATCTGCTTCACCTCACGAACCGCCACTAAAGCAGCGCTAAGCAAAGGTTTCAATCAAACATTCCATGTCAATGTCAGTGATATCTGCTTGATTCAAGGTGCGTTCATCATTATTGGACGAGTTATAGTTCATTTTTTGTAAGTGACAAGTGTTGACAAAATTACTACTAAATATAAGATTCTAGAAATTTTTTGGTGAAAATTTTGAAGACTTAAGTAAAATAAAAAATACATTACTTTAATCGATGTAGTTTTGTTCTTGAAACTGTAAAAATATAGCGGATAAAAAAGTATAATTAAAAAACATCTTTTTTTTCCTACACTTTTCTCAATTTGTCCGCGATTATAAACTTAGTTTTGAATATTTTCCTTTGTTTCAGTGGCGTATTCGGTACGACTATCATAATTCAGCCCTTATCGCAAATATGGATCTTCATGGTTGCGATATATGTGATCATAGCTACAGAATCCGTCGGTTGGAAGCTTTCCTACAGCTTGGAATGCGATTCCAGTGCAACGATCAGTATTGGTGAAATTTTGATTTCTTATTATTCGTTTTAGAAGCGACAAATTGACAATTCTTGGATATAAGGAAAGTTGCTGTGTAAGACAATGATAGGAGCCCCTGATGTAGTGATATGCGACGAACTATCAGCATGTCGTATCTATCATAGCCGCAGAATCCGTATATAGGCGGCAACACCAATAACTGCATTGGAAAAAAAAATTAGTATGTGCTGCAATTTCATGAATCTGTGTGATTACCAATGAAGTCAGTCATAGCAAGCAGAAAGGCTTTAAATTGCTAAAACATTAAGTCCAATATGTAAGCCTAAGTTCACAAGCATAGAACCTGCCGATTGGGAATGATGAGTACACTTTTTACTCTTCTAAAGCGTATCGTTCTAATAAAAAGTAAAGGCATAGAAGAAGTGTTAATATGATATTAATCTGATTATAAAGTAAAACATTTGTTGGTTTGTTTAATAGATTGTTAAAGCGAATATCTTATTGACCTAAAATGTAATATATCTATAAGAAATTCGGTGAGATTTATCAGTGATCAATGGGAAACTTGTATTTTCAGACATCTTTACATATTTTATAAATATTCCGATAAAATGTGAAATTACGCAATGGGGCCGAGTGATATTCTACTCTATTTCATATTTTCACAGAAAATCGTAAGAAATATTGTAACACAGTAATAATTCAGAGTAATTGTATGAAAACTGTAGTAAAAATATGAGATGCAGTAAAAAATATCCCGAGGTGGGAAAAGTTGCATTTTGCTGATGCATTTCCTGATAACACGTAGATAATAAGATAGTTATTGGATGTTAATCATATTGAATGCATTGAAGGTCCAGGTTTTCGATTTAAAATGTCATCACATCAGTTTTCGGTTGACAGGTTTTTATACATATCGTCAAGATGGTTTTGTTCTGTACTTAAATTCGTCATTCTTTCAGTGAATGTAATTCAGTGTTTGCATTGGTGCTAAAGTTGGCCATAGCAAGAATTTTGCAATTTTAAAAATATTTACCTATTAGTTCTGATAAACACTTTAGGCCACTACTTGCAATAACCAGATTTTGTAGCAAATATTATAAAGTTATTAATGTATAACAAACATACCAGTAGGCCCAAACCAGAGACAGCAATTTAATATTTCCGGCAGTTGATCCAGTGTTCATACTTTTTGTTACGCGCAACCGCTAGAAGATCATTTAGGCTGATTAAATTATTATTTAAAAAATAATTATTATAAATCTAATATTTCGACACCAGGTAATACAAAGTAGTTACTTTAGTCGACGGTATATAAAATTTAGTTGCCTACATAATAACGCGCTATACATATGTGCACTTTTCTAGGTTGGTATCGACAGTGTGGCATTATTCCTTATACCTCGGATCTTGATTTTGGATCATGGGCTTATGAAGTAGAGAACTTAAATCACTTGGTTAGATTACTGCAGAACAGTAAACAGCTGTCTTTGAATTTGAGAATGGGGATAGTAAGTATCATTTTCATAAGTATTGTTATGGTGAATGTTATTGAATATTTCCAAACACAGCGTGTAATTAAATTCTGAAAAGAATCCCCGAATTCACTGTTCCTTAACTGTTTAAATATGCATTTTCAGAAAATTTATGATAAGATATTTCCCAAAATATCATTGACAAAGTAAAATGGTGGTCAACGAGATAAGTTTCTTCGAGCAGCATTAAGTGCATCACTCAATCTAAACTAAAAAATAATCAGAAGGTTAATATAATTTTTAAATTATGTGTTATTAACCCCTTACCATGTTTCTTTTTCTAAGCATTTTCATTGCAATTGTGAATTTTTTGATCAATCAAATATATAAAAAATATTAGTTTTTAAAATGCATATCAATACCAATTCATCAAACTTGCTTAACGAGCACTTACTTCCCTGTGACAAAAAGGACTATTAGGGACTAAACATCTAACCCACACATTTAAAGGGTTAACAAGTATTTAATAAATAGTAGTTTAATTAGTTTAATTTCCTTTAAAAGTTAAACTAAAATATCTAGACTGTGAGTTTCTACTCAGTTTTCTCAAACATTTATATTTCATATTGTTTGATTTACTTCTATCAACACCAGCTCAGTATCAGCATCACTAAGCATAATAATATAAGAAATACATATTTATTAGCTTTTCTTCTCAAGTTATTATTTAAACAAGAAGGATTAACCATGAATAAAGAATTGATTATGAAACACTTTCCAAATGAAATGCGATTTTATTTAAACATCTCAAAATATAATACATTTAGGGGAGATACTTTATAAATTATCACAGTACTACAGCAATTTATTATAATTGAAAACGTAAAAATTCGTCGAAATATAAATCGTCTGCATCTCTATAAAATCGATGAATATTTCATTGAAATCACTTATATTACAGGCTTCAGCTAAATGATTTTGTATGAAAAAAATTTAGCAATTCTTATACAACTCATCATACAATCGTTTGATTTGTTTACCTTCTGCATTAGTTAAAATTAGGCTTCGTTGTAGAAATAATCAAAGTTTAGTGATCTTTTAAAATACAAAATATTGTAATTGCGTTGACACAGAATTTAGGTACACAGATAATACGCAAAAGTAAAGCGGATTTATGACGGATGCAACACTAAATACAAATTCAAACAATCTTTAAATATCACATACTGGGAAAAAAATGGATGCCTTATTTTATTTTGTCATGAGTCACATAATCTTTTCATATATCATGGGTGTAATTATTATTTAAATTTTTATTTAAAAAACTACCTAACATATTTTGCTGAAATTTTTTTACACATTTTATGCGATAATTTGAATATTTCCTAAGATTTTCGAAGTAATTTGTAAATTTTAACTCAAAAAATTTAATTTAGCTTAAAAATGTTTGAAAATATAGGGTTTAATGCATTTTACTTTTCCAACTTGTGTGAAATCCAAAACTAATTGTGCGATATGAGACATTTTAATTTCCATATGTCCCACAGACCGTTTCAACAACACACACAAATTTCATTTTGATACAGTTATTTTTATGGCAGTTATCGTGCTAACGGACAGGAAGTCTAATCTACCAGAATATGAGTAGTACAGGTATATTGGCATATATTTTGGTATATATTGGCATATATTTTGGCATATATTGGCATATATTGGAATCAAGTACGGCCTTCAGGTATGAAGATTAAGAGAATTATTTATATTTTCAATTTATTACGTCATCTGTTTTATTTTGGACTTATATAGATATTTGAGACTTATACTGTAATACGGGTAATCTTCTACTAATACCCAGACATATCTTCTAATCTACGACATTATAAGTAGTACGGATATTGTATCTTCCCACATAATATAAGCACTTTCATTTTGACATATATTGGAATGAATTTCTGCCTTCAGGTTTAAAGGTTATGAGTTGCTTGATATTTTCAATTTATACATGCAATCTACTAATACAGATTATATCTTCTAATATTCGCATATATAATTAGTACGGATTCCATACAATTTTAACGCTTTTATTTTGCATATATTGATTCAATTCCATTTTTTTTGTAAATTTACTTACTTAAGGGGGCAGGATTTATTCTTCAGATCTGCCCGTGAAGATAATTTCATATAGCGAGAACAGAGATTCATTAAACTTTGTTTTAGGAGCACTATATTAAATATTTTAACAGACTATTTTGATTAAAAATGTCATTTAGTATAGTATAGGAATTTGTACGATTGTGAATTTTAAGTCTCTTTATATTATATACTCCGTACGAAGAACGGGTTTGCTGCTAGTCTATATAAATAAAATTGAAAATCCGTCCATCTGTCTGTCTGTTTGTTTGTCCCATCATCACGGTTTGTTTGTCCCATCATCATTCTATCTCTGAGTTTGGTGAGAGTTTATTGCGCTTATTAGTCACTTTTGTAAATTGTAGGTTTGAAACACGAATTTAAATGGAAACACTATCAACATGGTTTATTTTTTACCGGCTCTTACTCAACAGTGGAAAGTATTAAGAAATCAAAATGGTTATTAAATTATCAGCATTTTATGAAGAAGATTTTTCTTATGTTGCTCAGCAACGCAATTAAATCAAATGTGTTTGTTATTTAGGTTAAATTGATAAAATCGATACTAAATCAATGGAATTTTGTTTTGTTAGAAGTGAGTACTGAAATGATGTTTCGGTTGCATTTGTCTGTCAGTCCAACTGTCCTACTTAGTAACGCATTTAGCGAATTTTTAAAATGTCGCCAAATTGAAAAAAATGTTTGTAAATCCATAAAAATATTTTGAAATTGATGAAATTGCGCTAAATAAATCGAATTAATTGTGTTTTGTTAGGGAATATTATTGAGATGATGTTTCGCCAATTTGTCGCCAGGTGGGACTCCAAGAGGACTAAATTTATGGGGGTCTATTTCAAGGATATCCACAAAATTTCATTAAATTCGGTGCAGCCCTTCTCCCTGTGATGATGAGACAAACGAAAGTTTCGTTTTTTACTAATATCTCGAGAACCACTGGTCGTAGAAACTCAAAACATGGCTAAATTTGAAATGAGGCTATTTCCAGGCTACCCTAAAAATTTCATCAAATTCGGCTTCGCCGTTCTCTCGTTTTGATGGGACAAACAGACAGACAGACAGATAGATTTTCAATTTTATTTATATAGATTTCGTACGAAGAACGACTTTGTAGTACGGGCAATTTACTACTAAATACACGGGTATATTTTCTTATCTAGGAGAATGCAAGTAATAGGTGTGTATTTTTCCATACAATTTTAGCACTTTCATTTTATATATATTGTTATCAATTACGGCCTTTGGGTTTAAAGATTTGCGGGGGTTATTCGTGTTTTCAATTTCTTCCGTTATATGTTATTTTTTGGCAAATATATGTGAAACTCTTATATTGTAGACAGGTAATCCTTTACTGACACACAGGTATATATATCTTATAATATTCAAGAATATAAGCAGTACGGGTATATCTTCCCATACATCTTTAGCGTTTTTATTAACACTTTACAACAAAGTTGAAAAGTGTTTATGACTTTGTTCATTCTCTCTGTCTGTCTGTCTGTCTGTCCGTTAGCACGATAACTGCCGTAAAAATGACTTAATCAAAATGAAATTTTAGTATGTTGTTCAGACAGTCTGTAGAACCTATGGGAATATAAATCAATAATATCACTCAATTAGTTTTGGATTGAACCCGGGTCGAAAAAATGAAATACATTGAGCCCTATGGGACCCAATTTTTCAAGTATTTTTGAAGCGGATTTAAAATTCACAAATTGCTTCGAAAATTTTAGGTAATATTCAAATTGTTCCATAAAATATGTAAAAAAAAATTCAGCGAAATATATTCAGTAGTTTTTTAAATAAAAATTAAAATAATAATTACACCTCTTATATGAAACGATCACGTGACCATGATATGAAACGATCACATGACCCACTTCAAAATGATATATGGCATCCATCTTGTTTCAAAATCGTGATTTTTTAAAGTTCTTTTAAATTCATATTGAGTGTTGTATCCGTCCTAAAACTACTTTATTTTTGCTTAAATTCTGTGCATCTACATACTGAAACAACGCAACGACAATATATTTGAGTTTAAATGCTCATCTAAATTTGATTATTTCTGCAACTAAGCCTATTTTTCACTTATGTAAAATGTAAACAGCAAAATATATAGAATGAGTTATATTAGAATTCCTGTATTTTTTTAACACAAAATAATTTAGTCCATGGAGTCTGCATGGCTGATATGAATGAAATATTAATTGATTTCATAAAGAGAAGGACGATTTTTTTCGATGAAGTTTCAAGCATAGAGTTTAATTTTTTGTAGCTCCATGGTCTTAAACAAAATGTTTAAATAAAATAAATTATTATAGTATTGTGATGAATGAAATGAATGGGAGAAAGTCATGAATGAAATCCTGCTTTTATAGAGAGATCCAGGCGTGTTATTTTTTCTATGACGTCATTTGAATTAATTTCAGTTGTTTTCGATGAAGTTTTCAAATATAATAAATTATCGTAGTATTATGATAATTCTAAAACTATTACCGAGGAATGTATAACAGTTTAGAGATGTTTAAACCAGGCAATTTATATTTCAATGCCGTCATTTGAATGAAGTTCATTTTTTTCGATGAAGATTTAAGTTTTCAAATATAATAAATTAATGCAGTATTGTGATAAGTTTCAAAATATTACCGATGAATGTATTGCATTTTAAACTTGTTTAAATAAAATTGCATTGAAGTTGGAAAGTGTTTCATAATCAATGCATTAAGCATGATTGATCTTTCTTGTTTTGGAATATATCGATTTAATTTCATATTTTTCATATTTTTTCCTGGGAAGATAATTTTGTATAGTACGAACAGAGATTCTTAAATATCTTTTTAGGGGCATTAATTTAAATATTTTATTAAAATTTTTTGAAAAACAATGCCATTTAGAATATTATAGAGCAATGCCATTTAGAATATTATAGAAATTTGCACATTATTGTGAATTTTAAGTTTTTTAATATTATATACTCGGTACGAAGGACGGGTATGCTGCTAGTTCACAATACAATTCACAACGTAGCCGTAATGCAATAAAGGAGTTATATATTTTATAAATCTGTTATATTGCGCTAGTAAATGTCTCAGTAGCTAATCGTAATTAACAAATCGTAATTTTGTTGAAAACGATGATAAATGACAAACAATATAGCGCAAAATCTCATACATTGAAAATAGTTTCGCAGCAAGTTATTTGAAACACCGGTATTTGGTATGAAATAAGATGTTAAAAACGTGGAGTAATATCTCTACAATTCAATGTTTTTAATACACTCTTTCATTTCATTCTGCATAAATAATAATATTTATACTTCGAATATGTCCTGAGCCTTTTCGCAAATGAAATTGTGATAAAGGGATAATATAGTCTGAATCTATTCTCGAAATTGCGACATTCCATGTTATGTGCATAATATTTTTACTAAGCCATGTGTGACTGTATTAAATGTCACCTCAAGGAATATTACTTTTTAGTTCACTTTCTATGTCAAGCAGAGTAACCATTTCTAATCTTGTATACAGAACTTTGATTTATTAAAAGACCGGAGGGCAATTTTGAATCCATTTTGTAAATCAAAATGTCACTCGAGGCCGATCACTTGAATTATAACTCGAGCCCAGTCATTCAATATTTTACTTTACTTATATACAATAATGTATAAGGAACGTATTGTGACAGGATCGAAAATTCGAATTCGAATTTTCTTCGGGAGAGCACGTTTCAAGCATCCCTGATCATGAATCGAACATTTGTGAGTGTGTGTGTGAATGAGGCTGTGGATACGATAACTGATGAACGAATGGACCGATTTGAATGAATTTTGGTACAAAAATTACAATCTGTAAACACTGGAAGCCTATTATTTTTATACGCAATCGAATGTTCAGACCCCCTCTAAATTTCCGAGTGAAATTATGAAATAATCGTCAAAAAATCAAAACCTCTAATAAAGTTAGGCAAATAGACATTTCTTATGTAATTTTTCATTAGAAAACGATTGACATAAATTGTAGAGCGCTAACATGAACCCTACCGTTCTCGAGATATTGCACATTTTTCCAAAAAATTATCAAAAAATCATATAAAACAAAAAAGAAATATTTCCTATTGAGAAACATGTTTACTTTTCATATGTAATACCATGCGATAAATTTGGTGACATCATTCTTGTGAATTTAGCTCGTTCCATTCATGAAAAAATATACTTTGTGTAAGACTTTTTATTTGGACGCCAATAGTCATTTATCTGCTGTAAGAATAATTTATTTCTTTTGTGAGATTTTGGCGACGGATTTGGTGGAATATCGCCAACTTGGCGACATTTTTAAATGCTGCTAAATTAATGAAAAACTCGCCAAATGGATAAAAATGACGCTAAATCAATGAAAATGACGACTCATTGACGAAAATTCAATATCTTGGAAAGAATATAAATATCTTCTATAAAATTAATCTATTTTTTTTTACTGTAAAAGTAGTAAATTTATTGCATTATATAAGGAAAGCCATTTGCTGCTCACATCAGATTTTTTTATGGAAGGAAAGACATGAAAGTTTCATAAGGAGTGGAAAATCAAATACGGAGGAGCGACCCTTCATAAATGTGGTGTCGTATGGGTGCCCCTATGTGTATAGGGCTTCCACGAAGTCTATACATTTATTAAGCTATAAATGAAAGTTTGTAATAACAAGAACTGATTGACCTGTATTTTATTTAATTTTGTTATATAATGTATATTAGGAAATTCATCATTATTATGTATTGTTTATGTTTTATATATTGTATATGCTTGTCAATGTAAAATTTCTTGAAGTCGGAATAAATCCACGCCCATGACCAGCCATTAGTAAATGCCATATTGAGGTCTAATGGTCATGCTTTGTGTGAATTGTATTTTATTTAACTGTTATGGAGCAATTTTTGGACATTATGAAGCAATCATTTATGTGTATTATTATGACAAGTTAATATATATATATCCATCGAAATGGTAAGATCTATATATTATTTTATCCAACAAATACTTTAACTATATAAAACATTATATTACGTATGTAACATTATATTACATATATCCGATTACCTGTGTAACATTATATTACGTATATTTGAATAGAAATGTCTTTAAAAGGTTGATCTTGGTAAAGTTTAAGATAAAGTCACTATTTCTTAGAAAAATTTTAGTCGTTTAAATATTGTAGTTAATGTAGCTTTTGGTGTTTATTTATTTTAGTGTTTTGTAAGTACTGCTGTACAGGGTGCATACATAAGACTTATATTCTGCATTATATTGTTGGTTAGCATAATTATACTGCATATTTTTGCCGTATTTAATATGTTTTATGAATAAATATAATGCTTGTAAATTTTTAATAAATCCACACTTGCGACCAATAATTATTAAACCTTATATCAAACCTTATATTATGTCTAATGGTCATGTGATGCGTAAATTGTACTTTATTTATGTACATATTTGTTTATTTTATAGCTTGAAGAAGCTCTAGAATTCAAAATTTTCTACAACGATTTACATATTGATGTATTTTTTACCTATGTTGTGAAAAACGGATCTTGGTGTGCAGTACACTATCCTCCTGGTGGATATTACTGCAGGTAAATTCCTTTTAAAAATTTATCAGTTTTTAACGCCGTTCTAAGCATTTTTATTTTCTTTATTTCTCCTGATATTGTATAAAGGAAAGATGTGCATGTATTTATTACACACTTCTTTGATTTTACAATTTATTTCTTTGATTACCCAATTTAATATGTAATGGGATAACGTATGAATTGCGATCATCTAAGTAGCTTTATTATGAAGCTATCCATGCGCATCATTTTGGTGCATTCACTACCTTCCGGAATCGTTTCAGATATTTATAGTTTATTAGTTTATAGTTATTAGTTTATCATTATTATTATTATTCTTATTAATATTATCTTTAAGTGTATAAAAACTGAAGAGAAAATGCAAATGTCTCTTTCATATTTACGGATGTTTCGGTCTATGCTCGTTATAGATTTCCTTTAATATTTATTTGTTATTTTTCATAAATTTGCATTTGGTCGATTGATCTTTCTGGTATGGAACGCTTAATTTGTTTTATGGGCCTTGGTCAAGATAGTTGACATTTCCAAACAGAGGTCGCGATTTTGTCCAGAACCAGTTTCTTAGCAATCTCAAAGACCCTTTTAATAATTAGAGACTCAAATATTTTGGAAAGCCAGAGGAGAAGACTTCGGTATTTTATAATAATAATATAGAAACATATTCTACACAAAACTTAGTAAGACGAAGAAAATTGAAAATTGCACAAAATATATGTAGAGTAATCATGTGAATTGTGTGGTAATTGGAGCGCAGTGTTAGAAAAGCATGCAAATTAAAATTAACACGTGATGATATGGTTCAAGGTTTAAGTACCTTCCTAATTTTGGAAACAGAAATATAAAAAAAAAGAACAATTGTATGTACACGTACAAAAAATATAGTTATATTTTTTAATAACAATATAAAATTTAAATTAAAAAAATATTCTCTTTTTATTTTTCAAATATTGCACAACGTTTATGTTTAACTTATGAGTTTAATGCGCATAATGTCAAGATGAGAACATACCTTTTCTTTACTGTTCTACTGTTTGTTAAAATTACAACAACTCGATGATGGGGACTGATGGGATTAGCTTCATTTCAATCCAGACCTTCTGACCTACCTGAAGGTGTAAGGTATCAGTTTGGATTGCAGAGAAAGTGCCATCTAATGTATACCGAAACTCAATAGACGTGACAACTACAGGGACCCTTCTCCTAAATAATCGCCCGTCGGCTGAACTTTGGGATCTACAAATTTATCGTGCTTACACTCCGCTTAGACATGGTGATAGTTGTTTTGGGCAGCGTCGAGGAGCGAACACCGGACTCTCTCGATCTACCTGTCTTAATCACTGGACTATCCCGGATCCAATGGTATTAGCTTCTTCTTCGACGCATACCGTTCTATCTACCCGAAGGCGTTAGGTATCTGTTTGGACGACCTGGAGGAAATAGTATTAGCTTGAACTTTACTAGATATGTACAACTGCGGAAAAAAAGAACGCCCCACCCTCTGTTAATCGAGCATCGTTCATCGTAAAGAAAATTGAAAGATACCATTTGATTAGGAATGACATCCTCTACAAATTAATGTGGGTAAAATTTGAATAAGGGGTCGTCTTCATATTTAAACGCACACAAACTTTGAAATTTTCAACGGTAACACCCAAGTTTGACGCAATATTTCGAATATAAAACTAAAAATAACCTCGGATATTAAGTTTCAAGTTATTTGGATGAAGCGTTTCCGAATTATGAGTATGTAAAGTTTTGAGCTCCTAATGTTAAATTAATTTCCAAGCCTTCCATTCATATCTTCTGTAATAATTATCTGCTCACGCTGATTATTTGTACGACGTTACTACTAAGCAACCCAAACACATTTACGTGATTTTTATTTTTGTGGAAATAATTGTTTGTATGAAATATTAATTATGAAATCAATAATCGAAAAAATATGAATACAAACCTGATCATGTTTTGATAAAAATCGATTCACAAAGTCTTTTTATATGTTTATGTAAAATTCCAGGTGTTTCCTCCCTCTAGTTCTTTCGAAATGTTTAAATATTCAGCATCGCGATGATTTTAGGGGTCGTATATTAGTTTAATAAAATGAGTAATTTCAAAAACTTATATTAATTGTAGGTTAATTTTTAATAAAGAAAAATGGCATTTATTTTTACCCAGTTTTAATAAAACATTGTATAAACAGTGTTGTATAGATGCAACCTAATCAACGTAATTCTGCTACTGTATTGAAGTGTGAAAACTTGTATTGTTATAAATGGGATCTACTTATGTTACTGTCGATTAATAGTTCCGGACCTACTGCGAGTTGAAATCGCTCACAAAATGTGATAATTTATAATAATAAATATTTATATAAAACGATAACAAATTATAAAACCACTGCCTTAGTAACACACACACACACACAAGACAACACCACACCCAGCCATGAAAATGCTCACCCTCTCATGCAGGAATCGAACCTGCGACCCTTTAGCTGTGAGGTAAGCCATAAAGCTGAATGTCAAGAGGATAGTTCAATAATTTACAACAGTGCTGTGGTCAATAAACGAATCATCGCCCTTTAAATTGCGGTTTTCAATATGGAGCTGATCCCCGAAAATTACACATTCCGGAATATTGAATATCTTCGGATATAAAGATAGAAACGTCGTGAAAATTTGAATTTGGACTAATTTGGGGGTAATTTAACTTGTGGGGATGTCAAAATTGGGTGTTGCCATTGAAAATTTCAAAGTTTGTGCGCGTTTAGACATGAAGACGGCCTCATATGCAAATTTTACGCACATTAATTTGTAGAGGATGTTATTCCTAATCGAATGGTATCTTTCAGTTTTGAACGATGTTCGATTAACAGAGGGTGGGGCGCTTTTTCCCCCCGCAGCTGTACATTAGTTTGGGACATGCAAATGATTATAATGTCAGTAAAAATGCGCATATGGTTTCGAAACAGCGCTTTCTGATCTTTTCTGTTTTGAGTATAAATAGATGGTTCAAGCGAAACGAGATACTGCAATCAATGAAGAGCCGACCTTGATGAGGTGATTCAGAATTGCCCAGGTGCTATATACCAGGTACAAAGGGTTCATAATCCATACCAACCCACATAGTTTGGATTAAAAAGTGGAATAACTATGCCTTTATTAATTAATTTTCTTTTTTCACAAAATAATGCAGTAAATATAATATAAAAATAATTTGCTGGTTATATTTATTTGATAACTGATTCTTTTTCCCTTCTGCATTTTTACGCTAAAAGTTAATCTGGGTCACATTAATTTAATTACACAATGCAATGTTTTTGAGATTTTTTGTTCTCTTTGATTCAATTAATTGTGTTTAAGTCATTTTAGTTAAATGTGCATTAAGTGTGCATACGTAATTTCCAATGTGACACTGCGGACGGGAACTTATGCGGTGCAACTTCAACTGATTCTTGAAGAAATTTGAAGCCAACTTCTTGATAAGACTGAACTTGTTAGTCTTAATAGAGGCTCGCAAAAGATGGTTGCATAGCATAAATTTTCTTGCTGCTGTAATGTCGTGGACAAACAAATACATGCAACAGAGTTAGTTTATGAAACTTTAAATACATATCAATTTAAAAAGATTTATAAATTTGAAGTTTTCATCATTTGAACATGGAAGTATCTATCGACTTAGATCGAGTACGGAGTCGTGAAAGGTTAGGACTAACAGTTTTGGGTCCTGAATTTCATTTCGATTCGTATTTTCAAAAAGTCTCTTTCCTATGCCGATATCAAGTTAAAGTTTACAAATTTTCAAATGAGACTCGGTAATTACAGAAAATTAATATTTTAAAGGGTACAGATGTAGTATAATCCCGTTTTCATTCTTGGCGATTTTAAGTGAGATTCTGGTAATCCCTGCTGTGCTTTGGAGAACATTTCATTCTGACAACTCATTCCGCGTATTTTGTCGCTTTTGTTATTATTTTGTCGCCAAGGTAAAAATCGCGACATTCCATTCTGGCAACGCTTTCCATTTCTTTTGATGCCTTTTGTTGTCTTCTGTCACCTCTTCGCCGTCGTTTGTCTCCCTTTAGTAGTCTGCGTAAAAATCGCCCTTTTTTCGCCAAGGTAAAAATCAGAGAATTTTCTGACTTTCATGAATTACAGAACACCTGTTGCACAAATAGCTATTGCTACGTGCGACCTCTAGCAGCCAGTGGAGTCGGATTCTGTGATGTTTTTAGCGGGCGTGTGTCGCGAATTCAGCTCGAGAAGCGGGTGTAGACCCATGTTTGAATTGCTACAGATCAACTGTTGCACAAACGGCGACCAAAGGGCGACTAAAGATCAACAAATAAAAGGCGACAACATTGCCAGAATTGAATGTTGAGATTTTTACCTTGGCGATAAAGACGACAAACGACGCGGAAAGGGTTGCCAGAATGGAATGTTCTACAACTCATAGCAAAGATTGCTAGAATCTTACCATGGTTGCCATGATTGCCAGAATCTTATACATGGTCAAGAATGAAAAAGGGATTATTCTACATCTCTTTCTTTTAAAGAATAGACATTTGACTCTTTAAAACGCAGATTTAGGCGAATTTTCAAGATTCTCATTTACGAGCTATACACAAAGGTCTGATGTAGTTTATTAGAAGTACTCGAGTTTTAATATTTCTCTCTCAGTTGAAAAGAGATTGCGCTGATCTCATCGTCTTGAAGGATTTTAAATTTATAGCTGTAACTGAAAGAAACATATTTTGCTTACTTTGACTGAATTATGTACATTCGTAATTCTTCGCTTACTGTATACTCTTATACTTATCAACTAAAGCTTAATTCAATATTTTGAATGTTACCGACGATTCTGGAACACATCAGAGAGTTCTGATTAAGCGTATGTTATACTGCTACTTTATTCACGCGCTCATAGTAAGCTCGAAATCGGTTACCCGATGCTGCTATCTGCAATGTGAGCACAACATAGACGGATTCTTTGAGTATGTTCTCTTCCTAACCTATTTTAATGTTTAATGAATTTCCCCCTCATTTCAGATGCTACTATCCTGTGTTTACCCTCTGCTCTGGAGAGCTTTTGGGACAAAAGATTCAAGTGCCATGTGAAACGGAAAAAGTGATTTCGTTTGAATATGGGCCACATTGGAGAATTCCCATGTCCTCGTGGAGTTACATGCGAACTCCAGGGAACATAGGTCCCATTATTTATTGGGATAAAAGAAAACTGAAAAATGCCTATGAAACATACTAAACATTTTGTTCTGTAGTTCTTGGAAACTTAGTTTTATTATTATTTTACAAACTTTATAAACATATATATTTTGTGATGTGCTTATCTATTTCATGAAGAGTTCAAAATGTACTTTACAGATATTTTTATGTGCTTACCTTTGTTATAAGAACTATTGCGTTCTATCGAAAATATATAATTAATGACTCAATATTTTTGTTCATTTTTTCCCACGCTATAGAGTAGTCACTGGTATTTCATCTTTATAATCGCATTTTTACTTTTCTTTTATACATAATGTATAAGGAAAGTATTGTGACGGGGTCGAAAATTCGAATTCGAGTTTTCGACGGGAAAGCACGTTTCAAGCATCTCTGATCACGAATCCATCATTTTTGAGGTGATGTCTGTTTGTGTGTGTGTGTGTGTCTGTGAAAGTATGTGTGTGTGAAAGTATGTGTGTGTGTGTGTGTGTCTGTGAAAGTGTGTGTGTGTGTGTGAAAGTATGTGTGTGTGTGTGTGTCAGTGAGTCTGTGGAGACGATATCTCACGAACAAATGGAGCGATTCGAATTAAATTTGGTACAAAAATCACAATCCCTGAATACTGGAAGTTTATTGTTTTAAAACACAATCGAATGTTCAGAACCCTCCTAAATTTTCGAGTAAAATTTTGAAAAAAATCATCAAAAAATCAAAACCTTTAATAAAGTTACGCAAATAGACATTTCTTATGTAATTTTTCCCTAGAAAACGATTGACATAAATTTTAAAACGCTAGAATGATCCGTTCTCGAGATATTGGTCATTTTTCAAATAAATTTATCCAAAAGTCCCATAAATAAAAAAAATATATTAACTGTTAGGAAACATGTTTTCATATGTAATATCATGCGATAAATTGGGTGACATCATTCTCGTGGATCTAACTCGTTCCATTCACGAGAAAAGATACTTTGAATAATACTTTTGTATTTGAACGCCAATAGTCATTTATCTGCTGCAAGAATAACTTATTTCTCCGTCCATAACGCTTGGCGAGATTTTGGAGACTAATTTAGCGGAATGTCGTCAACTTGGCGACATTTTTATATATTGCCAAATTAACGAAAATCTCGCCAAATGGATAAAAATGACGCTAAATCAATGAAAATGACGACTAATTCAAGAAAATTCAATATCTTTGAAAGAATATAAATATCTACTATAAGAATAATATTTTTTTTAACTGTAAAAGAAGTAAATTCATTGCATTATATAAGGAAAGTCATGTGTTGCCTACATCAGATTTTTTTAACTGAAATGATTATCGTATTCACATTTAGATGCTCTTCAATTTTACATTAAGATTCGCTTTAATTTTACATTAAGATTCACTTCAATTTTACATTAAGATTCGCTTCAGTTTTATTTTAAGATTCGCTTCAGTTTTACTTTAAGATTCGCTTTAGTTTTACTTTTAAGATTTGCTGCAGTTTTGCATTAGATTTGCTTCTGTTTTGCTTTAAGATTCGCTTCAATTTTATATTAAGGTTAGCTTCAGTTTTACTTTAAGATCCGCTTCAATTTTATATTAAGATTCGCTTCAGGTTTCTTCAATTTTTTTAATCAAGATTCGCTTCAGTTTTACTTCAAGATTCGCTTCAATTTTGCATTAAGGTTCGCTTCAGTTTCACATTAGACGGAGGGGAATCAGAGGGGAATCTACGGACCCGCAGTCCCTGCTGGGGAGGAGGCAGTAAGCCAAAAAGTATCCTACTCCAGAACCTTCCATTCGCATCACACGCCAAACATCGTTTTATTGCCAGTTCGGTACACTATTCTTGCAACTGCTGTAAAAGCGGAGCGAAAGACGAATTGTTTTTAATCCGCGATATTGTCCATGAAGACCGATTAGCTAAATTTGTATCCATAATTTAAATCACGTTTTATGTATTTTTTGGTTTTAAAGTAATACTATGAAAATACATGTATTTAAGAATTGTTTGTACTGCACACAGATTGCTTGCAATGAATTTAAGACATATTCCACACACATGTATAATTTATTATTTGAATAAAACGATTATATGCGAGATTTTGTAGTAAATATATATGTAGGATCCGTATGTTGTTCAATACTTATATAGCACAAGAATCAGTGACGAAAATTGAAGATTATTTGAAAGGAGGGAATATTTATCATTTTAAAACTGCAAATTTTGTGACATTTTAAGGAAATTTGCTTGACATTTTCGGTATGTGGGAGCAATAAATATTACTTTTCTGACATACCTAGTATAATGCAGCGTTGTTCCGCGACGTGATAGTTTCATGTAAATTGTCTTAAATTTAAAAACGAGTAAAATTTTGATGCATAATTTGGACAACAAAGGATTTTTCTTATTTTGGGGTTCTACCATCACATTAAATTTCAAAAGGGTTTGGTGACCAAATAAGTTTGAAAAACACTGGTATAATATATAGGGAAAGTATTATGCCGAGGTCGAAAACTCGAATTCTAGTTTGTGGTTTCGACGGTAGAGATCGTTTCAAACATCCCTGAAATCGAGTCGAATGTTTTTAAAGTGATATCTGTGTGTGTATGTGAGCGCGCATGTATATTAATGTGTGTGCATGTATATTAGTGTGTGTGTATGTATGTATATTAGTGTGTGTGTATGTCTGTATATTAGTGTGTATGTATGTTTGTATATTAGTGTGTGTGTTGTATAGAACGTTGTTGCACCAACCGGGAATCGAATTCTGGATCTTCGAATTGGCCAGTCAATGCTCTATCACTGAGCTACTGGGACGAAATTACAAGTTCTTATTGCCAAAGTGAACACTGAAGTGTATATACTATATTAGTGTGTGTGTCCTTGAGTCAGTGGTTGCGATATCTAACGGACGGATGAAACGTTTCAAACGAAAATTTTTACGATTATTACAATCAGTGAGTACTGAAAGTCTATTGATTTTATAAGCAATCGAATATTTGGAAATCAGCTCCAAACTTTCGAATGAAATTTTAAAAAAAAATCACAAAAATCAGAACCTTTAATATTGTTACATAAAATATCATTTTTATTTAATTTTAATTTTTTATTTAATTTAACAAAATATTGTCAACTTGACATTTTATTTAAAATGCTGCTAAATTGGCAAAAATGACACTAAATTAATAAAAATGATGCCAAATAGATGAATATTCAGTATCCTGAAAAATTTTAATTAATTTAATTCATAATTTCTGTCCCTTTGGAGAAATTAATATTCTTGATTTGAGATACATTGAGTTTCATGGTTATAATCGTTTCAAATACAATATTTGAGCATAATAAAAGTTAATTCGGTTAAGCTGTGAAGGACGCAAAGTCATTGACAAATTCTTTTTGACACTCCCACCCATTTTATTCACCCTCGAGAAAGAAACAAAAAGATTCAGTTCCGTTAGATTCTGTCCCGTTGTCGATATTATAAGCATGGGAGCCCATAGCACTTTTCTAGGCTGCAAACTCAATGCTATTTATTGTATAATATCGACTAACTTGATCCCCACATTTGGAACCTTGAATGTCCAGGAGAGCGAAAGTGCCTCCTTTCCCTCCCCTATGGGCAGCCATTGAAAAGGCTCCCTGCTTATACTAGTAACCCCAGGATAGAACCTAAGGGAGTAAAAGTTTCGATTCCTCCAGGGGTGGAAAAATACTTTCCAGACCACACAAAAGTTTCCGTGAAGTCTGAAGCTTTCCACACTCATAGTCATTCTCCCAGCCGTTCAAACAGTTTCTCATGTCCTAGGACGAGTCGGACGGTCTGGGTTTTCGTCATCTCTCTAGGCCACTCAAACAGCTACTGTAAGCTCTAGGCCTAGTCGAGTGGTCTGGGTCTTCAACATTTATAGCCATGGGTGCCCATAGGGGCGTTCAAAGTCACAAATGTAGGTATCAAGCTAGTCAATATTGTACGTCTCATCCATGAGTTTGCCCTCTGGAAAATGTTCTATGGGCGCCCATAGGGAAGCGTGAGGGGGCACTTTCGCTGCCGTGAACGTTCAAGGTCAGAAATGTAGGTATCAAGTTAGTAGATATTTACCTCTCATTTTTGAGTTTGGACAACCCAAGAATAAGTTTTATGGGCGCCCTTGAATCCCATTCGTTCAAAAGAAGATGGATCTCTTTTGCAGTTACCACACTATATTTTGATCGTACTATATTTTGACATATACATACACACACACACACAAACTCTCTCTCTCTCCCTCCCTCCCTCCCTTTCACCCGTGTTCTAATCACGTTAATTACATAATGATCTACTTAATTTAAATTTTTTCAGAATGCAGCTACATGTAGAATTTCGCGGCTGTACGTACTCTCTCTAATTTAAAATCTCTAATTTCGAATAATGTTTTAATCCCATTTATTATAAAATATTACCTGTTTCTCATTTTCTACAGAATGCATTTACATATAAATTGTCATAGTGATACGTGCATTCGCACCCCACAGATTCACACACACACCGATGAAAATATTTCCCAAAATGTTCGAAATGTGTTCATGATGTCTTTAAGTGTATTTTTTAGTCTAAATGTCCTGATTATCCGTGAACTTCCTTTATACAATAGCATTAGAAAATAATAAAATGATTCTTTAATTGGGTCAATACTGAATTAATTTAATACTAATCTAAGAGATAATGCATTTAAAAAGTGTCTATACTGCTTAATTGTAAGTTATATATCCGCTTCTTTAATTCAGTCAAGATTGAATTAATTTAATTCTAATGTAAGAGATAATACATTTAAAATGTGTCTATATTGTTAGATTGTAAGTTATATATCCTATAAAAAGATAAAGTTGCTGGAGTTCTTTCTCTTGATGGGACTGCTATAGTAACCTTGAGAGAGAGAGAGCGCGCTCCTTTGCTTATCACGCTGGCGATAAATCGACATTTGGCGTCCGATTTGAAAGAAGGGTTCTGGCGTAGACTAATTTTTGGCTTACCGCGGGGAGGAGAGCGCAGAAGGTTTGGAAGGACTTGGGGGAGCAATGTTAAGAATGTTCGTATCTGCGTTAGTTATTAGAAGAAACAAAAATATAAGAGAGCCAGTTTTATTTTTATTGCAATACATGGTAATGTATAGGGAATATATTGGAATCATGTCGAAAATCGCAACTCGAGTTTTCGATGGATCTATACGTTTCAAGACCTCTAGAATACGAAAAAAAACGAAGAAAGAATAAAATCAACGAAGAAAGAATAATGAAGAAAGAATAAAATCAACGAAGAAAGAATAATGAAGAAAGAAAAAAATCAACGAAGAAAGAATAATGAAGAAAGAATAAAATCAAGCCCATTACACTAGGACCAGCCTTTCTCGAGATATTTTAGTTTTTTCGTATTTTCTCCAGGTCATCTTTGAAAATAAGTCCAGTTACCAAACGAGAACGAAAATTGAATTAAAAGTGAATTAAATTGAACGGTCTGTAGGACCTATGGGGATATAAATGAATAATAACACCCAATTAGTTTTGGATTGAACCCGGGTTGAAAACATGAAATACATTGAGCCCTATGGGACCTAAATTTCAAATATTTTTTAAGCGGATTTAAAATTCACAAATTGCTTCGAAAATTTTAGGTAAAATTCAAATTGCTCCATAAAATATATAAAAAAAATTCAGCGAAATATATTCAGTTTTTTAAATAAAAATTTAAATAATAATAACACCTTTTATATGAAGCGATCACGTGACCATGATATGAAGCGATCACGTGACCCACTTCAAAATGATATATGGCATCCATCTTGTCTCAGAATCGTGATTTCTAAAGTTCTTTTTAATTCATATTGAGTGTTGTATCAGTCCTAAAACCACTTTATTTTTGCTTAAATTTTGTGCATCTACATACTGAAACAACGCAATTACAATATATTTGAGTTTAAATGCTCATCCAAATTTGATTATTTCTACAACGAAACCTATTTTTCACCTATGTAAAATGTAAACAGCAAAATATGTAGAATGAGTTGTATTAGAATTGCTGTATTTCTTTAACACAAAATCATTTAGTTCATGGAGTCTGCATAGCTGATATGAATGAAATATTCATTGATTTTACAAAGAGAAGGATGATTTTTTTCGATGAAGTTTTACGCCAGTAAAAGAAAAAAAAATATATATATATATATATATATATATATATATATATATATATATATATATATATATATATATATATATATTATATATATATATTATATATAAAGAGAGAGTTTAATTACTTGTAGCTCCATAGTCTTAATTTTTAAATAAAATACATTATTATAGTATTGTGATGAATGACATGAATGGAACATTCCTTATGAACGAAATTCTGCTTTTATAGAGAGAGCCAGGCGTGCTATTTTTTCTATGACGTCATTTGAATGAATGTTAGTTGTTTCCGATGAAGTTTTCAAATATAACAAGAAAGATCAATCATGCTTAAAGCATTGATTATGAAACACTTTCCAACTTCAATGCAATTCTATTTAAACAAGTCTAAAATGTACAATACATTCCTCGGTAATATTTTGAAACTTATCACAATACTGCATTAATTTATTATATTAAAAAAATACAAAAAAATTAACTTCATTCAAATGACGGCATTGAAATATAAATTGCCTGGTTTAAACATCTCTAAAATGTTATACATTCATCGGTAATAGTTTTAGAATTATCATAATACTACGATAATTTATTATATTTGAAAACTTCATCGAAAACAACTGAAATTAATTCAAATGACGTCATAGAAAAAATAACACGCCTGGATCTCTCTATAAAAACAGGATTATATTCATAACTTTCTCCCATTCATTTCATTCATCACAATACTATAATAATTTATTTTATTTAAACATTTTGTTTAAGACCATGGAGCTACAAAAAATTAAACTCTATGCTTGAAACTTCATCGAAAAAAATCGTCCTTCTCTTTATGAAATCAATTAATATTTCATTCATATCAGCCATGCAGACTCCATGAACTAAATTATTTTGTGTTACAAAAATTCAGTAATTCTAATTCAACTCATTCTATATATTTTGCTGTTTACATTTTACATAGGTGAAAAATAGGCTTAGTTGTAGAAATAATCAAATTTAGATGAGCATTTAAACTCAAATATATTGTCATTGCGTTGTTTCAGTATGTAGATGCACAGAATTTAAGCAAAAATAAAGTAGCTTTAGGACGGATACAACACTCAATATGAATTAAAAAGAATTTAAAAAAATCACGATTTTGAAACAAGATGGATGCCATATATCATTTTGAAGTGGGTCATGTGATCGTTTCATATCATGGTCACGTGATCGTTTCATATAAGAGGTGTAATTAATATTTTAATTTTTATTTAAAAAACTACTGAATATATTTCGCTGAATTTTTTTTTATATATTTTATGGAATAATTTGAATATTACCTAAAATTTTCGAAGCAATTTGTGAATTTTAAATCCACTTAAAAATGTTTGAAAAATTAGGTCCCATAGGGCTCAATGTATTTCATTTTTTCGACCCGGGTTCAATCCAAAACTAATTGGGTGATATTATTCATTTATATTCCCATAGGTTCTACAGACCGTCTGAACAACATACTAAAATTTCATTCTGATTAAGTCATTTTTACGGCAGTTATCGTGCTAACGGACAGACAGACAGACAGACAGAATGAACAAAGTCATAAACACTTTTCAACTTTGTTGTAAAGTGTTAATAAATTATTATTACTATTATGATAATTTTAAAAATATTACCAAGGAATGTATCGCATTTTAGAGATGTTTAAACCAGGCAATTTATATTTCAATGCAGTCATTTGAATGAAGTTTATTTTTTTCGATGAAGGTTTAAGTTTTCAAATATAATAAATTAATGTAGTATTGTGATAAGTTTTAAAATATTACTGAGGAATGTATTGCATAAGAGAGATGTTTAAATAAAATTGCATTGAAGTTGGAAAGTGTTTCGTAATCAATGCTTTAAGCATAATTGATCGTTCTATTCTTTATTAATTCAGAAAATTTGATATTTTAGTTTACTTTCTTACCCATTCTATAGCTATGTTACTTGTATTTAGTCTTTAACACGTTTATTGAACTCAAATGATTAACAAGAGATATATTGTAAGGTATATCGCAGATAGGATACGTTTAAGTCTCCTATTAGACGGAGGGGAATGTGAAGTTTTATCTTGAGTCTATGTAGCTTAGTCGGTTGCAATGTTTCACTCCGGTCTAAAAGATCGTTTGTGTCTGGGAGGTAGTACTTTCTTGATCAATAATTCATGTTAAAATTATTGATATCGTGTTATTAAAATATGACAGCGTAGCCTTATTAAGATTTATTCCACAAAGTCGTTATTCCGATATTCAATAATGGAGTTCATAACACTGTACGATTGTTTTCAAATAAAAAAATTATGTGGTTAGCACACGATATTCCCTGCAGACTCATAATCACATTCTCTTTATTTCTTAAATAATTAATTATTTTGAGATTTATTGCCCAAAATAGCACCCATAATTATTAAAAATTACACTGAATTTTCTCTTTTAATTAAATTTTCGCTCTCACTTAATACCTGGACTTATTACTTTCCTTATATACATAATGTTTAAGGAAAGTACTGTGACGGGGTCGAAAATTCGAATTCGAGTTTTCGACGGGAGAACACATTTCAAGCATCCCTGATCACGAATCAAACATTTTTGAGGTGATGTCTGTTTGTGTGTGTGAAAGTATGTGCTTTTGTGTGTGTGTCTGTGTCAGTAAGTCTGTGAAAACGATAACTGACGAATGAATGGACCGATTCGAACGAAATTGGTACAAAATCACAATCCGTGAATACTGGAAACCTATTGTTTTTAAACGTAATTGAATGTTCAGAACCCGCCTAAATTGTCGAGTGAAATTTTGAAAAAATTATCAAAAAATCAAAACCTTTAATAACGTTACGCAAATAGACATTTCTAATGTAATTTTTCCTTAGAAAACGATTGACATAAACTTTAGAACGCTAGCATGAACCGTTATATTGCACACTTTTTAAATAAATTTATCAAAAAAACCCATAAATTAAAAAAATATATTAACTGTTGAGAAACATGTTCAGTTTTCATATGTAATATCATGCGATAAATTGGGTGACATCATGCTGGTGGATCTAGCTCATTCCATTCATGAGAAAATATACTTTAAGTAATACGTTTGTATTTGAACGCCAATAGTTATTTATCTGCTACAAGAATAATTTATTTCTCTCCATAACGCTTGGCGAGATTTTGGCGGCGAATTTGGCGGAATGCCTCCAACTTGGCGACTTTTTAAAATGTTGCCAAATTAACTGAAATCTCGCCAAATGGATAAAAATGACACTAAATTAGTGAAAATGATGACTAATTGACGAAAATTCAATTTCTTGGAAAGAATATAAATAGCTACTATAAGAAAAACGTATTTTTTATTGTAAAAATAGTAAATTCATTGCATTCTATAAGGAAAGTCATGTGTTGCCCACTTCAGATTTTTTTCAAATGTGGCGAAGCGAAATTGCGAAAGAACTAAAATATCTCAACTGCTAGTTCTAGTGTAATGGGGTTGACCTTATTCTTTTTGTCATTAATAATTACGTATGAAACAAGTATTTAATTGAGCTTTTTGAACATAAATAGTTTTTTATTTTAGATTTTGATGATTTTTGCGGGTCATTGCTTAAAAAAAAAAGGCAGATTATTTTTTTTTCCGAATCGTACTAAAATCTAATCACACTAGGGTAAACCACAAGTGGCTTATCTACCAAATTTTGTAAAATGTGATCTATTAGTTTGTTAGCCAGAGTGAATACAGACCATGTTGCAGACCATGTTGCAAAAGATTGGCGGGTTCTTTTATCACAAATCGTACAAAAACTAATCAGCAGCAGGGTCACACACAAGGGACTTGCCTACAAAATTTTATAAAATTGGGTTCATTAGTAGTAGAAATTTGGTACAGTGCAAAATGTCTGTAGATCCTGAAAGTTAAAAAAACTTAAATATCTCGAGAATGGTTCACCTTAGAGTAATGTGGTTGGTCGTGTTCCTTTCGTCGTTAAAAATTACCTATAAAATAAGCATTTAATTGATACATTTGAGCATGTGTAGTTTTGTATTTTAGATTTTTATGATTTTTGAGGATCATTTCGCGAAATCGGGCAAGTTCTTTTCAGAATCGTTCCAAAATCCAATCAACATTAGGGTCTCCCACATGTGACTCACCTACCGAAAGTTATGAAATTTGGTCAATTAGGTTTTGAATTAGAGTGGATACATACATTACACAGATGGACCCACGATTAGACGTCACTCTAAAATTAGTTTTTTCGAATTCTAGAGGTCCCAAAACGTATAAATTCGTCGTAAACACGAGTTGCGATTTTCGACATGAATCCAATACTTTCCCTATACATTACCATGTATTGCAGGGAAAGTAAAAAAAAAGGTTTGCAATTTTTAATTATGAGCATTTTACTGGGGAAATAAGAAAATCACAAGAATTCTCTAATACCGCTACAAATACGGATGTTTAACGCTGTCTCTGTAAGACGTGACGTGCATTTTGATTCTTCATGCATGTTGATTATTCGTGATTTTGTCGTGCATTTTATCGTGACGTGCATTTTGATTCTGTTAAACACCCGCTGTGTGGTAGACAGGAAAACCGAAGAAGTTTTCCTTATTTTTAAGTAGAACGAATTATTTGGCATTGCTCGGATCACGAATAAGCACCCGTTAATTAAATAACATAGATGCAGATCACACCACATCATTCTGCCAAACAAAATCATCCCACCTTTCGTTTCATTCCATATCTTTAGTTCCAACGCTTGCAACTATTTTATACAAACTAACAACCATTAAACGTACAAACATCCAGTCATCCCTTAGCCGGTCATTTAAGTCTCACTCATTTGTATGATGTAGGGGGAGAAAACACCTTGATTTATAAGTTTTGCGAATAAAATTTCAATATTTTAGATGTATCTCATTACTTATAGGTCAAGTTCCACGTGTATGCAAAGTTTTGAATTTCTACCTTCAACAGTTTGGGCTGTGTAATCATCACTTAAGTCAGTCAATCTCATTCAGCTGTTTGATATAGATAAATCATTTTCATTGTTTATTATACAAAGCTTCTTCATTTTCGTAATAGTAACAACAATAATACATCAATTTGTTTTAGGAATTCTACCCACAAGAATATTTGTTTGTAGGAAAATTCAGGTACTCGTATTATCAGATATTTTTTTATTTTTAACACTTTACAACAAAGTTGAAAAGTGTTTATGACTTTGTTCATTCTGTCTGTCTGTCTGTCTGTCTGTCTGTCCGTTAGCACGATAACTGCCGTAAAAATGACTTAATCGAAATGAAATTTTAGTATGTTGTTCAGACGGTCTGTAGCACCTACGGGAATATAAATGAATAATATCACCCAATTAGTTTTGGATTGAACCCGGGTCGAAAAAATGAAATACATTGAGCCCTATGGGACCCAATTTTTCAAACATTTTTTAAGTGGATTTAAAATTCACAAATTGCTTCGAAAATTTTAGGTGATATTCAAATTGTTCCATAAAATATATAAAAAAAAATTCAGCGAAATATATTCAGTAGTTTATTAAATAAAAATTAAAATAATAATTACACCTCTTATACGAAACTATCACGTGACCATGATTGAAAAGATGACCCACTTCAATATGATATATGGCATCCATCTTGTTTCAAAATCGTGATTTTTAAAGTTCTTTTTAATTCATATTGAGTGTTGTATCCGTCCTAAAACTACTTCATTTTTGCTTAAATTCTGTGCGTCTACATACCGAAACAACGCAATGACAATATATTTGAGTTTAAATGCTCATCTAAATTTGATTATTTCTACAACTAAGCCTATTTTTCACCTATGTAAATTGTAAACCGCTAAATAAATAGAATGAGTTGTATTAGAATTCCTGTATTTTTTTAACACAAAATAATTTAGTCCATGGAGTCTGCAGTCTGCATGGCTGATATGAATGAAATATTAATTGATTTCATATAGAGAAGGACGATTTTTTTCGATGAAGTTTCAAGCATAGAGTTTAATTTTTTGTAGCTCCATGGTCTTAAACAAAATGTTTAAATAAAATAAATTATTATAGTATTGTGATGAATGAAATGAATGGGAGAAAGTTATGAATGAAATCCTGTTTTTATAGAGAGATCCAGGCGTGTTATTTTTTCTATGACGTCATTTGTTTCAGTTGTTTTCGATGAAGTTTTCAAATATAATAAATTATCGTAGTATTATGATAATTGTAAAACTATTACAGAGGAATGTATAACATTTTAGAGATGTTTAAACCAGGCAATTTATATTTCAATGCCGTCATTTGAATGAAGTTCATTTTTTTCGATGAAGGTTTAAGTTTTCATATATAATAAATTAATGCAGTATTGTGATAAGTTTCAAAATAATACCGAGGAATGTATTGCATTTTAGACTTGTTTAAATGAAATTGCTTTGAAGTTGGAAAGTGTTTTATAATCAATGCTTTAAGCATGATTGATCGTTCTTGTTTTTTATAAAAATGAAAATGCAAGGAGGCAGAGAAAGAACATGTCACAAAAGTGATAGTACACCGAAACATTTTCGGATAAATTCATAAATGAAATTATTGTCTTTCGCTTTTTTAACACTTTACAACAAAGTTGAAAAGTGTTTATGACTTTGTTCATTCATTCGGTCTGTCTGTCTGTCTGTCTGTCCGTTAGCACGATAACTGCCGTAAAAATGACTTAATCAAAATGAAATTTTAGTATGTTATTCAGACGGTCTGTAGGACCTATGGGAATATAAATGAATGATATCACCCAATTAGTTTTGGATTGAACCCGGATTGAAAAAATGAAGTACATTGAGCCATATGGGACCTAAATTTTCAAACATTTTTTAAGCGGATTTAAGATTCACAAATTGCTTCGAAAATTTTAGGTAATATTCAAATTGTTCCATAAAATATATAAAAAAAAAATTCAGCGAAATATATTCAGTAGTTTTTTAAATAAAAATTAAAATAATAATAACACCTCTTATATGAAACGATCACGTGACCATGATATGAAAAGATGACATGACCCACTTCAAAATGATATATGGCATCCATCTTGTTTCAAAATCATGATTTTTTAAGTTCTTTTTAATTCATATTGAGTGTTGTATCCGTCCTAAAACTACTTTATTTTTGCTTAAATTCTGTGCATCTACATAATAAAACAACGCAAATACACTATATTTGAGTTTAAATGATTATCCAAATTTGATTATTTCTACAACTAAGCCTATTTTTCACTTATGTAAAATGTAAACAGCAAAATATATAGAATGAGTTGTATTAGAATTGCTGTATTTCTTTAACACAAAATAATTTAGCCCATGGAGTCTGCATGGCTGATATGAATGAAATATTAATTGATTTTATAAAGAGAAGGACGATTTTTTTCGATGAAGTTTTAAGCATAGAGTTTAATTACTTGTAGCTCCATGGCCTTAATTTTTAAATAAAATAAATTATTATAGTATTGTGATGAATGAATTGAATGGGGGAAAGTTATGAATGAAATGCTGTTTTTATAGAGAAATCCAGGCGTGTTATTTTTTCTATGACGTCATTTGAATTAATTTCAGTTGTTTTCGATGAAGTTTTCAAATATAATAAATTATCGTAGTATTATGATAGTTTTAAAAATATACCGTATAATGTATTGCATTTTAGAGATATTTAATCCAGGCAATTTATACTTCAATGCCGTCATTTGAATGAAGTTCGATTTTTTCAATGAAGGTGTAAGTTTTCAAATATAATAAATTAATGTAGTATTGTGATAAGTTTTAAAATATTACCGAGGAATGTATTGCATTTTAGACTTTTTTAAATAAAATTGCATTGAAGTTGGAAAGTGTTCCATAATCAGTGCTTTAAGCATGATTGATCTTTCTTGTTATTTTATAATTCTGATATTAAAGAAACGCATTGCATCAACGTTTTTACACCCATCTTTTATAGTTTTTTTGATAACGTCTCATCCTATCTCTTGTTTGATGTAGACATACATATCGATAAGCAGTCTTTTTTTAAGAGTTCATATCAATAGTTAGATTTGTGATGCTCACACTTCAGAGAGTTCTATTTCAGTATTAATAGAAATAAGTGAGAGCATGCTGGGTCCGTGTTTCAGTTTGAGGTGTTTTTCCTGCTCTATCCTGTAATTACGAACTTTCTCAAGCTATGGCATTGACGTACAATGTAAATTCCGTAAAAATGTCGAGAATTGTGAAATTTATTTGTTTATCTGCATTAGTAGTATCTGTTATTTTTATTTTGAATTTTGGTAAGGTTCTATTAGCAAGTAGATTTCAGACAGTAGATTTCAATGCGGTAAGTCCTAATTTTATTAAAAGCACTTTTTTCATTGAAAATACATTCCAGTATTTATTCACTTAAGGGGACGTGGACGTTGAAATTGTTTTTATTTATTTATTGAATTAGAAACGTAAAAATTTGTATAATTATTCCTCTTAACATTACTATATACAATACCATTAAATTTTTTTTTCAATTTTGTTATAATTATGTATTTTTTTTTTAATTTAATTTCTTTTAACGAAAATTTGTAAATGTTCCTTGCTTGCCATTTGTTCACATTTTTGATTCATTTTACATTATGAGCACTCAAAAACACATTATGAACAAATTTGGGTATTCATTTTTAAATCCCTTAAAAAGTTAATTTTTTAAAAAATATTTTTCTGCATTAAAACTTAATTTTCATCATTTAATTAGGTCCTTTTATTCACTTTTAATTACCTTAATAAAGTCCAATTATAAAATGCATACCCAGTTTCATTAAAAAGTATGAGAGGTGTCTTCTTGCTAAATTTCATGCATCTTAGACAAAAATTAAGATGCATGGAGCATTTTAAAAATGTAAAACCTTTCAAAATTCCGTTTCGAAAAAAATGCATTCAACCTTTTGCTTACGGGTGGGACAGCGTCCATCCCAAACGAAGAACCTCCCCTAAAGACAGGTATTTGACATACCCCATCCCAAACAGTTCGACCCCCTTTGCAGGCATTGGCGTCCATGGAAATCGCTGACAGAGACATTGCACCTGCTGCAGCAGATGCAATGTCTCTGTCAGCGGGGAAGGGGGTCGAACTGTTTGGGATAATGTATGTCAAATACCTGTCTTTTTGGGAGGTTCTTCGTTTGGGATGGACGCTGTATCTCCCGTAAGCAAATGTTAAATGTGTAAAATAATGTTATATATTAAAACTTTTTTTAGTTGATTTTTGCTCATTTCAACGTCCACCGTCCCCTTAAAATACTTTCAGTAATGATATGTAACTGTACAGGGTGTTTTACTAAGAATATTCGAAAGAAATATAATAATATAATATAGCTAATTATAATTTACACGACTCATGACTATTAGACCTTGATATGAGATTTACTAATACTGATCATACGCGTGGATTTATATAGATTTCAAGAAATTTTACATTGACAAGAATATAGAATACATAAAACATGCACAATATATAATAATGAAGAATTTCATAATATACATTATACAACAAAATTATGATAATAATTTATAATTTCACTCCTTCGAAACAATAATTTCTTAATGTAGAATCTAGTTTTTCTATACGCCTCTATTAAAAATGGCAATTAGTAAAATGTTCACCGTGATTAATTAGGGCAAATACATTTATTCGATAGTTTGGGTTTAAAATTCGCGGAGATTTTCAAATTATTGTTATTTAATTTTCTTTCGATGGAAAGGGGCTAACAACGAAAATATTATCCAAAGTTAAATAGTAGCAAATTTCAATTAGTGAATTTTCTGTTTTAAACAAATTTGTTAATGCCCCCCATATTTACTTTCACAGAAAATAAACTATTTAACTTTATGGTTCAGGTAAAATGGAATAAATTAAGAATTTCAATTATTGATATCTAGCAAATTTTTCATCAAAAATCACCAGATAATTATCTTTGGCCCTAATTAAGCACGGCGGAAATTTTAGTAATTGACATTATTTGATTGGAGGTCGTTGTTGTTGAGACCCAGACCGTCCGACCTACCAGAAAGGTGTAAGGTAACTGTTTGGACGGCCGGGAAGTGCCTCCCTATTTAGACCGGAACACAGTGGGGGAGGCATCCACAGGGACCGTACCCTCCTTCCCTTACCACCAACCTCTCGGAAGGACTTACGGACCCACATGTTTAACGTGATCGAACACCGCATGAACACGGCGGCCGTTGTGGCATCGTGCAAATCCAACGCGCAAACCACCGGGATACTGCGCCCGAAATGTGCCAACAGCACGCGGTGTTTCCAGGTGGTCGCCTACCCAAGTACTAACCGCGCTGGATGCTGCTTGACTTCGGTGATCTAACGAGAACCGGTGTTATCAGCACGGTATTGTCGTTGGCTGATTGGAGGTCGTAAAAGAATTATAGTTCGCATTTTTATAAAATTATAGTTTTCGGGGGGTGTGACTATCATAGCTAAATTATCCGCTGTTTGTTGATTATTTTTCCTATTTCATTCAACTTCTCACCAACCATTGATTTTATAGTCTTTTCGGATATCCTTCCTGAAGCACCCTGTATATGGCTGTATATGGCACTTATAGTACTTAAGGCTGTCAAAGGCAAGGGCATTAACACTCTTAAAAATTTTGTTACAGCTTTATTTAATGAGTTTTATTTTAGTTTAAAATATAATTAGCGCTTAGCGTTGAAGTCGTCTTAATCGAAAATCCGGTTCAGTTAGGATATGAACCGTTGTTGATACTATAAGTGTACAGTTTTAGACTTATAGTATCAACTCACTTATAGTTTAGACCGAGGCCCTCCCAGAGAATTGATACTTTAACCTTTTGGTGTCACGACACCCTCTTACACCTAAACATTACAGAGGACCCACCGCACTGGGTGACTATAACTGATGCCCCCCCCCTCCCCCCCCAAAAAAAAGAAAAAATCATATTCTGGAAGTACTAGCAAATATAACATAACTAACAAATATAATAACAATATAAAACAGTATTAAAAATAGAGTATTTAATAATATTTTTAGTAATGAGTATTTAATTTAAATTAAATACTCATTCTATTGATTACTGACAAGTTTATTTTTCAGTATAAAATACATCTTTTAAAATAGAAATTAAGAAGCAGTGTTTGGTACATCTTTGGACAAAATACAACAAAAAAATATCATAATACATTAAAGCTTAAATTTATAAGAAAAGCAACTAGCAAAATTTGTATTTCTTCAACTTTTTCGCGACACGTAAAAATATTTCGTTTCTCGTTTAAGAATGACTGTCCTAGAGGATCTAGAAATACATTTCGACCCCCATCTATTTTGTCCGCTCCAGGTAGGAAAATCAAAAATCCAGATAAATAAATTTATATCCCGAGGTTAATACTATGGGTGCAAAGATTAAACTTCCAAGGTAACCGGTAGAGGGGGGGGGGGGGCTTCTGAAAGATCTGGAAACAGTTTTAAAACCATCCACTGTGTCAGATTCCGTGAGTGTCAAATCGAAAATTCGGCTTCCTAAGGATATATATTCCGTGGTTGATACTACTAGTATGCAAAGAGTCAGAATTCTAGTTCACCCTCTGGGCTCTTAGAGGTTCGGAAAGACTATTACAACCTCCCATTTTTTACACCCGGTGAGGAAAACCTAAAATCTGACTCCGTTAGGTTCTGTTCAATAGTTTATATCAGCGTTTCTTAACCAGTTGTACGCAGACAGTCTTTCAGGATATTTTGCTTGGGGGGGGGGGGGCGAATTAAGCTTTAGGGGGGAGAGTTTTCTATTTGCCCTATATTTAAGTGATGTAACATAGAAACTAAGCCAATATAAAATGTTCCCGGGGGGAGGGGGAGGGCGAATAATCGGATGTATGCCTCAAGGAAACACTGGCTGCAGGTGTACCACTGGTGGTACGCGAGTAGATGACTGGTGGTAATTGGATAATTTGTGCAACGCTGAAAGTTGAATTAACATCAAACATAATAAGTTATTATGTTCAATTGATAAATAATTTTGAATTGTACTTCCTAGAAGTTTATGAAAAAGAAAATTGGATTAGGTATCCATTTTTTAACACTTTACAGCAAAGTTGAAAAGTGTTTATGACTTTGTTCATTCTGTCTGTCTGTCTATCTGTCTGCCTGTCCGTTAGCACGATAATTGCCGTAAAAATGACTTAATCAAAGTGAAATTTTAGTATGTTGTTCAGACGGTCTGTAGGACCTATGGGAATATAAATGAATAATATCATCCAATTAATTTTGGATTGAACCCGGGTTGAAAAAATGAAATACATTGAGCCCTATGGGACCTAATTTTTCAAACATTTTTTAAGCGGATTTAAAATTAACAAATTGCTTCGAAAATTTTAGGTAATATTCAAATTGTTCCATAAAATATATAAAAAAAAAAAATCAGCGAAATATATTTAGTAGTTTTTTAAATAAAAATTAAAATAATAATAACACCTCTTATATGAAGCGATCACGTGACCATGATATGAAAAGATCATGTGACCCACTTCAAAATATAATATGGCATCCATCTTGTCTCAAAATCATGATTTTTAAAGTTCTTTTGAATTCATATTGCGTGTTGTATCCGTCCTAAAACCACTTTATTTTTGGTAAAATTCTGTGTATCTACATACTGAAACAACGCAATTACAATAAATTTGAGTTTAAATGCTCATCCAAATTTGATTATTTCAACAACGAAGCCTATTTTTCACTTATATGAAATGTAAACAGCAAAATATGTAGAATGAGTTGTATTAGAATTGCTGTATTTCTTTAACACAAAATCATTTAGTTCATGGAGTCTGCATAGCTGATATGAATGAAATATTTATTGATTTTACAAAGAGAAGGACGATATTTTTCGATAAAGTTTTACTCATAGAGTTTAATTACTTGTAGCTCCATGGTTTTAATTTTTAAATAAAATAAATTATTATAGTATTGTGATGAATGACATGAATGGGAAATTATTTATGAATGAAATCCTGCTTTTATAGAGAGAGCCAGGCTTGTTATTTTTTCTATGACGTCATTTGAATGAATTTCAGTTGTTTTCGATGAAGTTTTCAAATATGATAAATTATCGTAGTTTTATGATAGTTTTAAAAATATTACCGAGCAATGTATCGCATTTTAGAGATGTTTAAACCAGGCAATTTATACTTCAATGCCGTCATTTGAATGAAGTTCGATTTTTTCAATGAAGGTGTAAGTTTTTAAATATAATAAATTAATGTAGTATTGTGATAAGTTTTAAAATATTACCGAGGAATGTATTGCATTTTAGACATGTTTAAATAAAATTGCATTGAAGTTGGAAAGTGTTTCATAATCAATGCTTTAAGCATGATTAATCTTTCTTGTTTTAGATGAAGTAGCAATAGCCGAATACCTATGATGATTTGATGAAATGATTTGATGAAAAAGACTATAACTCATTTATATTTCATGTATAAGAAATTTAAAGGATGATTTTAAAATCAATTCTTTAATTAATTTCTGGATAAAACAAAAGAAGAAAAATTTTAAGGAACAATTATATTGTTAGTCATATTACTCCCCGTCCTCATGTGAATCATGATTTTCTTCAATGTTGTACAAAAAACAATATATAACGAATGTAGACTTGCAGCAAAGTTTACGACTAAAATTAAGTAAAGCCAGATATAAAGAAACAAATTTCTGTCAAACAAGCACAAGTATCATATTAAATCATTTTGTTAATCATATTGTTAATAAATAATCATATTGTTTGTTAATTATAATATTAACCGTATTTGCCATTATTTATTATTTTTGTACAATTTTTTTATTAAAAACGAAATAACTGAATAAAAATATATGACAATAGTTTGATTAAGTGTTCTTTCTATTTGTATGCAAGACATTTTTGCTGGTGGTATTGAACTTTTGAATTTTTGTTTTGGTAGAACGCATTTATGAAAAGGTTGAGAATCCCTAGTCTATACCATAAGTGTGTAGCTAGGTCACCGGAGAACATCTAGAGAATATGAAAAGACAAAATACGTCAGACAATCATTTGATAAATGAACTGTATTTAAG
Organism: Amaurobius ferox; assembly: GCA_951213105.1. Lineage (NCBI taxonomy): Eukaryota > Metazoa > Arthropoda > Arachnida > Araneae > Amaurobiidae > Amaurobius > Amaurobius ferox. The sequence goes on from OX578144.1 coordinate 82,110,346, forward strand.
CCTGTCGAAGACAGGGAAATTAACCCCCATAAAATGCAAATTCTACCATTTTTTAATAAGGTTTTACTTTGCAAGCTGCAAATATTTTTAATAAGGTTTATTTTGTTTAATAATGTGTGGTAGTTAGCGAAGAAAATTGATGTCTCAATTAAAATTTGGTCCAGTTATATGTTCTGCCCGTGGTCTAGTTTCAGCATTTTAATTCGCGGTAGAGTCATATTGAGGGTCATACTCCCTCCTTTTGTTCGCTCTGGTAGAAAAATCGAAAATCTGGCTCTGTTAGGATCGGTTTAATGGCGATAGACTAGTATAAGCGTGCAAAGATTCAGTTTCTAAGTCACCAAAGGGCTGCTTGAGAATCTAAAAAATCATAATGTTTGCCCCCGAATAGTGGAGAGGGAGGAGAAGATCAAAACTTAGATTATATTATGTTCATTCCGATAATCTATATTGTAAGAGTGTAAAGATTCAGCCATTTAAGTTATCAGGGCGACTTTTGGAGGGTTTGAAAATACTTTTTGAAAAACCTCATTTTTTTCAGCCATTCGGGGTGTTAATTCAAAATTCGACTACGTTAAGTTCTGTCCGATGGTGGATGTAGGCAAATATGAAGTCTTGAGTCATTGAAGTTGAGTCATTACAGATATAAAAACCGGCACTTTTGTGAGACTAAATAAAGCAATATATATTTAAGTAATACGCCATGGTGAACAAGCTGGGCAAAGGATTCGGATGAATGGGCACCAGGTTCTGTAAACGTGGTTTACGACCTAAAGTTGAAGCAAGTTGAACAAAACATTCAAACGAATAGGCACCAGTTTGCTATTTCAGTGAACGAGGTTTACGTCTCATAAACTAACTAATTTATAATGACATCAAAAAGGGAGAGTTAAGATGTCTACATGGGCGTAACCTATTCTTCTGGGCCTGACCCGAAGAAGTTGCATAAAAAATGAGGCGTCCAATCAGGACCGGCTCTAAGCCATCATGTAAAGCAAGACCAACCAAACAGAAGTAAGGTGTGTTTCCCAGTAGAAAATTAAAAAATAAATTAAGATTACCTAACGAAAGAAAGCACAGTAGATTAGAAAGGATCTTAGGGCCATGAGGACGTTAAGCTGTAAAAGAAATAATGTTTGCTGTGACGAAAAATAAAAAGTAGTGTTCTAGGAATCAACACCATGTGATACGGAGTCGAACAAATAAGTGCCCCAAGTCAGTGCCCGAAGTTTCTGGAGAATCTGGAAAGTATTATCGGACATTTCCCCCACTCTTTTTTTCCCTCGTGGAAAATATGAATTTGCAAAAGATAAAAAAAAGGAAAAAGATCGTTGGGGTTTATCGTTGGGGCTTCTACAGGGGCTTCACGACCATATAGAAGGGCCCCTTAGTTAAAAGTTTTTAAAAAACCTCCATTTTTTCTTCCGGAAGAAAATGGAAAATCTGGCTCCTTTTAGTTTTGTCCTGTGGTCGATACTACAAATGTCAAAAAATTCATTCTTCTGATCTTTTATATATTATCTTTAGATCCTGCCTCATTGCTTGAAATAAATTTCACCAAATTCGTTTGTGTATTTTAAGAGATATTTAGTTTGAAATTTCACTTTTATGCATTGGCACGTATATGTAAAATACTTCACTGTGTTTTGTCTATCTCCAAGATAAAACAACTTTTACATGCAGCCAGAAGCGCACCCAGGATTTATTTTCGGGGGGGGGGGGAGGGGGGTTCGAAAACTTCGAAACGAAGTAAATGATATATTGTTTTTCTCATTCTTTTCTTTTCTCTACACGCAGAGCTTCTTTTATTGAGAACACAGGGGCAAGGTTTTCTTAACTTATAGAGAGCAATTATTGCATAAAAAAGTAAAAATTAAATTGTTTCTCAGAATTTCTATCATGTATTTTGTGGCGTTATCCCACCTATACGTATGCCTACTGAATAATTTAAACTACATAATCAATCGATACTAACTTTTTTATTGAAGTTATAGCATAATCACTGATTATTTCAAGCTAATGTCCATTTTTCGTGTTTTTTCTGCCATTTTTTCCAAAATGGAGTCAACTGACGGAGTCATTTCTCTGTATAAGTGTAAGAGAGTTAACCCATTTAACCTTGTCTCAGAGTTAGAATTTCTTAAATAATTCTTTAGCCTACGCAATGTGGAAAAGGTTCTTTCATTTTCAGCAGTGGACACTGGTAGTACTGCTAATATATACAACAATGTTTTAATATTTGGCAGCATGTTTTCTTCACAATACCTTAAAGCACTTAACACATCCCTTGGCCAGTCGTCCCTCTTTAGCCTGGCAATGGCTCTGTACCAGAACTTCAACTCTATTTTTAGTTCATCGACCGTCCCACTTAAGTCATTTTTGTCGAATAACACCAAAAATTGAAACTTCTTCAAGATTTCCTCAGAAAGCTTGTTAGGATCTACTGGTAGCAATGTTTGAAATCCAGTCAAAATAGACTTATAATTTGAAAATCTTTGTTCTAGATTATTTAGAAAGGTATCTAAAAATGGAATGTATACTGAGACTCGATAATACTCCTCTGCACTGGCAGAGTCCACATTGTATCTCAACGTTTGTTTGCTAGCCGTTCTTGGTTTGTTCATTGGAAAACCAAACTTTTCAGCTTTTGTTTCAGCTCTTAAAAATAATGGAGCGAATTCCGAGTGAGCATTTTCCCTTATCTTTCTTATCTCCAACATTGAATCTTCCGCAACATTACATGCGTGTTTCAAGTCAATATTTCTTCTTTGCAGTAGCTTAAATAAAATGCTACTATAGGAAAATATTTCATTTAAAACATAAAGAGCAATAACAAAATCTGCTTTTTTTACTGCACAATTTAACTGGTGAGCAGAATTAGCAGAATCGTTATCTGGCCAATCAGAAATTCTGTCTAAAATCAAAACAATAGCATCATACAATTCAAGAAACACTGCAACAGAATTATATCTTTCAACCCATCTTGTGGCACAAAGTCGTTTTAATTTTTCGTGTCCAGAATGAATTTCTGCTTCTTCTAAACGTTGTTTCAGTGCAGACTGTCTTTTCTGTGTATGAAAAAGTCATACAATTTTTCAATTGTGCCTAACACAATTCCTAATTGAGGGAACTTCGCAAAAATTGGATACAGCTAAATTTAATGAACGTGCAGTATAATGAACGTATAGTGCTTGCGGAAAAAAAGACTGAACATGGGCCTGTACGCCGTTAAATTTGTCGCTCATTGTAGCCACTCCGTCATATCCTTGATTGCGCAACTTGCTCATATCTATCCCAAGAGCCTTAAGTTTATCAATAATTGTAGCTGCAATTCCTTTACCTGTACCATCTTCAAGTGGTACAAACTGCAGAAAAAGTTCCTCCACGTTTGTTACAGTGGAATCAATGCAACAAACGCAAAGCGACAGTTGCTGCACTCCAGCAATATCAGTAGTTTCGTCAAGGAGCACAGAAAAATACGACGATGAATTTGTCTTTGCCACCAGTCCATCAAGAATAAGGCTGTTGCATATTTCCAGAATTTCGTTTTGTACTTTCCAACTAGTATATAATGCATTACTTTTACTATTAGATAACGAGGTTTGAAGATTGTCGTCATATTTCGCTCGGTACCTTAGAAGCTCTCTAAAATTTCCCTCGTTCCCCACTGCGCCTTCTACAACTCTTCCGCCATCCCTATGATCCCATAAACTTAAACCTTGTCTCCCGCAAAAGAGCACAGTCTCAATAATTGGCATTAACTTATTTCTGTTTTCCAAAATTTGTTTTTTTCTTTCTTGATTTAGTTGCAAATTAATTGGATCTTGTTTTTTTTTTTTCAAATTTTTTGTATGCGTTTTCGGAATTTTTTTTTTTGGGGGGGGGGGGGTTCAACCCCCAACCCTCAACCCCCTTGGTGCTTCTTTGCATGCAACCATGTCATTACGTAAAATTAGGGTTGTCATATATTGCTTTTTCAGGTTAGGTATGCCAGTTTAAGCGATTTATCTTCAATATGTCAACTTTTGTCGAGTTTTCAAATGCCTTTAATATTTCTAGAAATATCGAATATTTTTGGAGATGCGAGCATTTAATAGAAATTTTTAAGGAGAGTATATGAGAGAGACACCGCAAATTTGGAAGTAGATAGCACGATACGACTTTCTATTCAATTTACTTCCCAAGGTGGAGGAAATGAGATTTCTTAATTCTAAAAGTCTTTTAAGACCCTCTAGAAACCCCTGGTGATCTAGAAAGCTGAATCTTCAGACACTTATAGTACTAAAAAGATTGAATATATTTCATTTTCTCAGTTATAGTATCGACGATTGGGTAGAACTTAGCCAGATTTTCAATTTTCAGAACTATGATAGCAGAATTGAACTACTGTAAGTTGAATGAAATTGAAAGTATAGTCGGAAAGCCAGCAACATCTTTTTCCGATTTACAGCTGAAATGTGCACTGCGATGCGAAAGCGCGTTGGAAAAATCGGTTTTGTCTTCTGATATCAAATAGCCACGTCTGATACATGCGACACTTGTAAATTTACATTTGTCTTGTAAAAAGCTAACGAATGACATAAATATCTTCTATGTACTCGGTGGGTTATATTAAATAATAGAAAAAAAAAGTTTCATTTTTTGCGATAAAAATTTTTCTAACAGTTGGTAACAGAATTTTGGACTTTTCCGTGTTAATTTGTCCTAAGAGATTTTTAGCCATATCTTACTAAAATATGTACTTATATCGATTTTACTTTTAAATATGCAGTAGGATAACCCAAACGGAAATTCCTTATTAAAAGCTTTATATTTTGATATTTTAAGTTTTTTAAATTTAAAATTTTGGTCGAGGAAAAAATGAATTATAACATACTAATTTTTTACATAATCTTAATGCACATATTTTAAAACCTCTAAATATAAAATGTTATTGAATTCTACTAGTAAGTTTTTGCAGTAAAGATGTTTAAAATTTAAATATTCAACTTTTGGGGCATCTGGCATGCAGCCTACCACCTGTAACGACTGTCAGACTCATAAATTCGTTAATGGGATGTTAAAACCTATCATTCGACACCAATTTCATCCATGTACTCGACCAGTCCAGTAGATGCCAATTTTAGCCTATTTCAAAAATACGCCCAGACGCCCCAGACACTGCAAATGTCTTTCTACCTCATGCAATGCTCAAACATTTTAAATTCAATGGATCGGAAAAAATGTTGTTGTCTCTTAGACTATTATTGGACTATTTGGACTATTATTGTTTGGTATCGAGCTACATAATTATACAATAAAAGAAATCAGGCAAAGTACTCATTAAAGTAAAACAAACAGCACTGCCTTACATAACTTTTTATTTACAACTAGTGCAAGATGATTAAGCTTAAATTGACACTATTTTAACAAATCTGCTGTGCCAACATTGAAAGAAAATAAACATGGACATTTACAAAATTAACTACATACAAATTTACTCTTAGAAGTGCCCTTTTCATAAAAGGTATGATAGCAATTATGAGGAAAATGGCTTTCAAATATCTTCTTTTTTCTTGGAATGTCTGTCGAAAAATTTGAATGAATAAATGAGATATTTAACATTTTAAATTTAAAATCAGAATAGTCCAATAGATTATTTTAATAAAGGTATTTAAAAATAAAAAATTCATAACAGGTTTAATTTTTATTATCATTTTACTGAGAAAATTTTAAAATCCTTTCATAATATATAAAACAAAGAACTTGATAATACGAAATAGGTAAATGAGAATTCCAAAATATTTAAAGTTTTCAATGAAAACCTGCAGAGGAAATTTTATGTGCAAATGCCTTATTTGTCATTTGATTTAGTGATCATTTTAACATTTTAAATCCAAAGTCAGGATTCCTTTAACAGTAATATGTAAAAATGAAAAAATAAAAAAATATGCTTTCTTAATGATAATAGAATGATAGAATATTTCTTATTATCATTTCATTGGGAAATTTGATAATCCTTTCATAACATATAAAACAAATTACTTGATAATACGAAATAGGTAAATGAGAATTCCAAAATATTTAAATTTTTCAATGAAAACCTGCAGAAGAAATTTAATGTGCACATGTCTTATTTGCCATTTGATTTAATGACCTTTTCAGCATTTTAAATCCAAGGTCAGGTTCCTTTAACAGTAATATGTAAAAATGAAAAAACTAAAAAAAAAATGCTTTCTTAATGATAATAGAATGATAGAATAATTTTTATTATCATTTCGTTGGGAAATTTGATAATCATTTTATAACATATAAAAAAAATTACTTGATAATACGAAATGGGAAAATCCGGATTTTAAAATATTTATACATTTCAAAAAATGTCCGCATGAAATATTTTCTTTATTTCTTTAATAATTCGTTAGATTGAGTTTAAATTGCACCAAATAACACTAAATTTGCATTTTTAATATAATTTTTATTTTTATTTGGTACTTGGACATTTTTCCGAAATGGGCGAAACAAAAATGCAAGAAATCTCAAATATCTTGTGAACGGTTAGTCCTAAAGCACAATGGAATGTATTATATTCTTTTCCTCGTCAAAAATTGAGTATAAAACAAGAATTTAATTTATACATTTGAGCAGACGTAGTCTTTTTTTTTTCAGATTTTTGCGATTTTTGCGGACCATTTCGTAAAAAAAGGCAGGTTGTTCTTTTCCAAATTGTACCAAAATCTAATCAGCACCAGAGTATCCCACAAGTAATTTATCTGTCAAATTTTGTGAAATTTGGTCAATTAGTATTTTAGCTAGGGTGAATACATGAAATTTTTGCGGATCATTTCGTAAAAAAGACGGATTCTGTTTTTACAAATCCTACCAAAAAATAATCAGCACCAGGGTCTCACCCAGGTGACTTAACTACCAAATTTTAGGAAATTCGGTCTAGTAGATTTTATAGTTAGAGTGAATACATACATTGCACAGACACACAGACACACACATAGACGTCACGCTAAAAATAGTTTTTTTGTATTCTAGAGGTCTAGAAACGTGTAGATCCGTCGAAAACTCGAGTTGTGATTTTCGGTATGATTCCAATATTTACCCTATACATTACCATGTATTGCAGGGAAAGTAAAAATGAATGCACAAATTACCTATTTGACATTTGATTTAATGGACTATTGAACATTTTAAATTCAAGATCAAGATGGTTTAATTAATTCCTGTAACAACAGTATTTAAAAATAAAGAACTCATAAGTGGGGCTTTATTCTTATTATCATTTCATTGAGAAAATTTTATAATTCTTATATAATATATAAAAATATATAAAACAGATTATTTGATAATACTAAATGGGCAAATGAGGATTTCAGAATATTTACATTTTTCAAAAAAAGCCTGCAGAAAAAATTTATTGTACAAATGATTTATTTAGGAGTTGATTCAGTGACCTATTTAAAATTTTAAATTCAAGATTAGGATTCCTTTAACAGAAGTATCTAAAAATGAAAAAATCAAAAATTAGGCTTTATTATCATTTATTGGGAAATTTTATAATCTTTTCATAAGATATAAAACAGATTACTTGATAATACAAAACGGGAAAATGAGGATTTTAAAATATTTACATTTTTCAAGGAATGCCAGCATAAAAAATTTAATGCAGGAACGATCTATTTGATATTACTTTCCTTATATACATAATGTGTAAGGAAAGTATTGTGACGGGGTCGAAAATTGGAATTGTTTTCGACGGAAGAGCACGTTTAAAGCATCCTTGATCACGAATCGAGCATTTTCGAGGTGATGTCTGTGCGTGTGTGTGTGTGTGTCAGTGAGTCGGTGGAGACGATATCTCACGAACGAATGGAGCGATTCGAATGAAATTTGGTACAAAAATCACAATCAATGAATGCTGGAAGCCTATTGTTTTAACACGCAATCGAATGTTCAGAACCCTCCTAAATTTTCGAGTGAAATTTTGAAAAAATCATCAAAAAAACCAAAACCTTTAATAAAAGCTAGTTTATAAAAATCAAAACCTTTAAAAATAGACATTTTTTATGCTATTTTTCCTTAGAAAACGATTGACATAAATTTTAGAACGCTAGCATGAACCGTTCTCGAGATATTGCCCATTTTTCAAATAAATTTATCAAAAAGTCCCATAAATTAAAAAAAAAATTAACTGTTAAGAAACATGTTCACTTTTCATATGTAATATCATGCGATAAATTTGGTGACATCGTTCTCGCGGATCTAACTCGTTCCATTCACGAGAAAAGATACTTTGAGTAATACATTTGTATTAGAACGTCAATAGTCATTTATCTGCTGTAAGATTAACTTATTTCTTCGTCCATAACGCTTGGCGAGATTTTAGCGACGGATGTAGCGTAATGGCGACATTTTAAATGTTGCCAAATTAACGAAAATCTCGCCAAATGGATAAAAATGACGCTAAATCAATGAAAATGGCGACTAATTCAAGAAAATTCAATATCTTTGAAAGAATATAAGTATCTTCTCTAAGAATAACATTTTTTAAACTATAAAAGTAGTAAATTCATTGCATTATATAAGGAAAGTCATGTGTTGCCCACATCAGATTTTTTTATATTTAAAATCAGGATTTGATATTTTATATTTAAAATCATCCTAAATAAGCATTTGCCACTTAAATAATACAGAAACGCCTTTGATACGCCATAAATAAGCTTTTTTGATACTCCCTAAATAAATGCAGTTAAGAATAAGAAAGAATTGTTTGTTCAATAAACAAACAGTTTGTTCTTAGTGGTTGTTATGGTCGCATACTGCTCTACCTGTGCTTTTGGCTTGACGAAGAGGGCTTTGAAACAATTGTCACCTACCTAACATGCTTGCTTTCTCCAAGAAAGCTTTACAAGTCACTGCCTTACAAAGCATTATAATTTTACGACCCTGCTAACTTTCCAATAAATTTATTGCATTTTATTTTCTACGGAATGTATGTATTACTTTCTTTATATACATAATGTATAAGGAAAGTATTGTGACGGGGTCGAAAATTCGAATTCGAGTTTTCGACGGGAGAGCACGTTTCAAGCATCTCTGATCACGAATCAAACATTTTTGAAGTGATGTCTGTGTGTGTGTGCGTGTGTGTGTGTGTGTGTGTGTATGAAAGTATGTGTGTGTGTGTGTGTCAGTGGGTCTGTGGAGACGATAACTGGCGAACGAATGGACCGATTCGAACGAAATTTGGTACAAAAATCACAATCTGTAAACACTGGAAGCCTATTGTTTTTAAACGTAATCGAATGCCCAGAACCCGCCTAAATTTACGAGTGAAATTTTGAAAAAATCGTCAAAAAATCAAAACCGCTAATAAAATTACGCAAATAGACATTTCTCATGTAATTTTTCATTAGAAAACGATTAACATAAAATTTAGAACGCTAACATAAACCGTTCTCGAGATATTTCACATTTTAAAAAAAATTATCAAAAAGTCATATAAAATAAAAAAAAATGTTTCCTATTGAGAAACATGTTCACTTTTCATATGTAATACCATGCGAAAAAATTGATGACATCATTCTCGTGGAACTAGCTCATTCCATTCAGGAAAAAGATACTTTGAGTAATACTTTTGTATTTGAGCGTCAATAGTCATTTATCTGCTGTAAAAATAACTTATTTCTCCGTCAGTGAAGCTTGGCGAGATTTGGCGACGAATTTAGCGAAATGTCGCAAAACTTGGCGACTTTTTGAAATGTTGTCAAATTAACGAAAATCTCGCCAAATGGATTAAAATGACGCTAAATCAATGAAAATGAAGACCAATTGTCGAAAATTCAATATCTTGGAATGAATATAAGTATCTACTATAAGAAAAACCTATTTTTTGTACTGTAAAAGTAGTAAATTTATTGCATTATATAAGGAAAGTCATGTGTTGCCCACATCAGATTTCTTTGTATTTTTTTTTCTGTAATAGATTTCGAAAGTATTTTGTATTATTTAAAAAATATATTACCATCCCAGCCTTGCAAAATTGGTTAAATATAGGTATCTTTTTACTTTCCTTATATACATAATGTATAAGGAAAGTATTGTGACGGGGTCGAAAATTCGAATTTGAGTTTTCGATGGGAGAGCACGTTTCAAGCATCCCTGATCACGAATCAAACATTTTTGAAGTGTGTGTGTGTGTGTGTGTGTCAGTGGGTCTGTGGAGACGATAACCGACGAACGAATGGACCGATTCGAACGAAATTTGGTACAAAAATCACAATCCGTAAACACTGGAAGCTTGTTGTTTTCATACGCAATCGAATGTCCAGAGCCCCCCTAAATTTTCAAATGAAATTTTTAAAAAATCGTCAAAAAATCAAAATCACTAATAAAGTTACGCAAATAGACATTTCTTATGTAATTTTTCATTAGAAAACGATTGACATAAATTTTAGAACGCTAACATGAGCCGTTTTTGAGATATTGTACATTTTTCAAAAAAATATCAAAAAGTCATATAAAATAAAAAAAAAAATTCCTATTGATAAACATGTTCACTTTTCATATGTAATACCATGCGATAAATTGGGTGATATCATTCTCGTGGATCTAGCTCGTTCCATTCATGAAAAACGATACTCTGAGTAACACTTTTGTATTTGGACGCCAATAGTCATTTATCGGCTGTAAGAATAACTTATTTCGTAGTGCATAACGCTTGGCGAGATTTTGGCGACGAATTTGGCGAAATGTCGCCAACTTGACGACTTTTTTGAAATGTTGCCAAATTAAAGAAAATCTCGCCAAATGGATAAAAATGACGCTAAATCAATGAAAATGACGACAAATTGTCGAAAATTCAATATCTTGGAAAGAATACTGGTATCTACTATAAGAAAAATCTATTACTTTCCTTATATACATAATGTATAAGGAAAGTATTGTGACGGGGTCGAAAATTCGAATTCGAGTTTTCGACGGGAGAGCACGTTTCAAGGATCCCTGATCACGAATCAAACATTTTTGAAGTGATGTCTGTGTGTGTGTATGTGTGTGTGTGTGTGTGTGTGTGTGTGTGTGTGAAAGTATGTGTGTGTGTGTGTGTGTGTGTGTGAAAGTATGTGTGTGTGTGTGTGTGTCAGTGAGTCTGTGGAGACGAGAACGAATGGACCGATTCGAACCAAATTTGGTACAAAAATCACAATCCGAAAACACTGGAAGCCTATTGCTTTTATACGCAATCGAATGTTAAGAACCCCTCTAAATTTTCGAATGAAATTTTGAAAAAATCGTCAAAAAATCAAAACCAATAAAAAAGTTACGTAAATAGACATTTCTTATGTAATTTTTCATTAGAAAACGATTGACATAAATTTTAGAACGCTAACATGAACCGTTCTTGAGATATTGCACATTTTACAAAAAAATTATCAAAAAGCCATATAAAATAGAAAAAAAAAATTGAGAAACATGTTCACTTTTCATATATAATATCATGCGATAAATTGGGTGACATCATTCTCGTGGATCTAGCTCGTTCCATTCATGAAAAAAGATACTTTGAGTAAAACTTTTGCATTTGAACGCCAATTTATCTGCTGTAAGAATAACTTATTTTATCGTCCATAACGCTTGGCGAGATTTTAGTGACGAAATTGGCGGAATGTCGCCAACTTGGCGACTTTTTGAAATGCTGCCAAATTAACGAAAATCTCGCCAAATGGATAAAAATGACGCTAAATCAATGAAAATGACGACTAATAGTCGAAAATTCAATATCTAATAAGTTATATAATATATAAATATATAATAATAGTTATATAATATATGTCGAAAATTCAATATCTAATAAGTTATATATATATATATATATATATATATATATATATATATATATATATAACTTATTTCTTCGTCCATAACGCTTGGCGAGATTTTGGCGACGAAATTGGCGGAATGTCGCCAACTTGGCGACTTTTTGGAATGTTGCCAAATTAACGAAAATCTCGCCAAATGGATAAAAATGGCGATAAATCAATGAAAATGACGACTCATTGTCGAAAATTCAATATCTCGGAAAGGATATTAGTATCTACTAGAAGAAAAACCTATTTATTTTACTGTGAAAGTAGTAAATTCATTTCATTATATAAGGAAAGTCATGTGTTGCCCACATCAGATTTTTTTTTTGAATGACGCCCTTTAAAGTCATTCTAAGTACACACAATTTTATTTTCCCAGGGCTGCCTAAAAACTTGGCCGCACTGAGCAACCTGTCCTAAAAACTTACAAAACTCTATAAACACTGCTGCATTTCGTGGGACCCCCAAAATAGCTGCCAGTTACTCTCACGGAAACTTACAGACCATCAACTTACCCCCCCCCCCTCCCTCTCGCATGCCGACTTTCTATTCCTAATTGGAGGAAATGGACCAGACTCATTTTGTTTATAGAAGTGGATATTTTAGGATTCAGTGAAGGGTGTGCCTGTTTTGCGTCAACATGAGTGGTGTGTTGAACGTATGGTCTCATATATATTTTTTTGCTTTTGAGAGAGCGCGTGCCATTTGAAGCTTGCAATTTTCGGATCGAAGCCATTTTAAATTGTTCTCAAATGCATTCTTTTAGCAGCGGGTGCTTATTACTTTCCTTATATACATAATATATAAGTTAAGTATTGTGACGAGGTCGAAAATTCGAATTCGAGTTTTCGATGGGAGAGCACGGTTCAAGCATCCCTGATCACGAATCAAACATTTTTTAGGTGATGTCTCTCTCTCTGTGTGTGTGTGTGTGTATGTGTGTGTTCGTGTGTGTGTGAAAGTATGTGTGTGTGTGTGTGAAAGTATGTGTGTGTGCTTGAAAGTATGTGTTGGTGTGTGTGTTAGTAAGTCTGTGGAGTCGATAACTGACGAACAAATGGTCCGATTCGAACGAAATTTGGTACAAAAATCACAATCCATGAATACTGGAAGCCTACTGTTTTTAAACGTAATCGAATGTTCAGAATCCCCCTAAATTGTCGAGGGAAATTTTGAAAAAATCATCAAAAAGTCAAAACCTTTTAAAAAGTTACGCAAATAGACATTTTTAATGTAATTTTTCCTTAGAAAACGATTGACATAAACTGTAGAACACTAGTATGAACCGTTCTCGAGATATTGCAAATTTTTAAATAAATTTATCAAAAGATCCCATAAATTAAAAAAAAATATGTTAACTGTTGAGAAAGATGTTCACTTTTCATATGTAATATCATGCGATAAATTGGGAGACATCATCCTCGTGGATCTAGCTCGTTCATTCATGAGAAAAGATACTTTGAGTAATACTTTTGCATTTGAACGCCAATAGTTACTTATCTGCTATAAGAATAACTTATTTCTCCACCCATAACGCTTGGCGAGATTTTGGCGCCGAATTTGGTGGAATATCGCCAACTTGGCGATTTTTTAAATGTTGCCAAATTAACGGAAATCCAGCCAAATGGATAAAAATGACACTAAATCAGTGAAAATGACGACTAATTGAAGAAAATTCAATTTCTTGGAAGGAATATAAATAGCTACTATAATAAAAACCTATTTTTATTTTCCTTATATACATAATGTATAAGGAAAGTATTGTGAAGGGGGTCGAAAATTCGAATTCGAGTTTTCGACGGGAGAGCACGTTTCAAGCATCCCTGATCACGAATCAAACATTTTTGAAGTGATGTCTGTGTGTGTGTGTGTGTGTGTGTGTCAGTGGGTCTGTGGAGACGATAACTGACGAAAGAATGGACCGATTTGAACCAAATTTGGTACAAAAGTCACAATCCCTAAACACTGGAAGCTTATTGTTTTTATATGCAATCGCATGTTCAGAACCCCCCTAAATTTTCGAATGAAATTTTGAAAAAATCGTCAAAAAATCAAATCCACTAATAAAGTTACGCAAATAGACATTTCTTATGTAATTTTTCATTAGAAAACGATTGACATAAATTTTAGAACGCTATCATGAGCCGTTTCTCAGATATTGTACATTTTTCAAAAAAATATCAAAACGCGATATAAAATAAAAAAAAAATTCCTATTGATAAACATGTTCACTTTTCATATGTAATACCATGCGATAAATTGGGTGACATCATTCTCGTGGATCTAGCTCGTTCCATTCATGAAAAACGATACTCTGAGTAACACTTTTGTATTTGGACGCCAATAGTCATTTATCGGCTGTAAGAATAACTTATTTCGTAGTGCATAACGCTTGGCGAGATTTTGGCGACGAATTTGGCGGAATGTCGCCAACTTGGCGACTTTTTGAAATGTTGCCAAATTAATGAAAATCTCGCCCAATGGATAAAAATGACGCTAAATTAATGAAAATGACGACTAATTGTCGAAAATTCAATGTCTTGGAAATAATATTCGTATCTACTATAAGAAAAACCTATTTTTTTAGTGTAAAAGTAGTAAATTCATTACATTATATAAGGAAAGTCATGTGTTGCCCACATCAGATTTTTTTAATTGTGAAAATAGCAAATTCATTTCATTATATAAGGAAAATCATGCGTTGCCCACATCAGATTATTTAATTATTACTTTCCTTATATACATAATGTATAAGGAAAGTATTGTGACGGGGTCGAAAATTCGAATTCGAGTTTTCGACGGGAGAGCACGTTTCAAGCATCCCTGAACGCGAATCAAACATTTTTGAAGTGATGTCTGTGTGTGTGTGTGTGTGTATGTGTGTGTGTGTGTGTGTGTGTGTGTGTGTGTCAGTGAGTTTGTGGAGACGATAACTGACGAACGAATGAACCGATTCGAACCAAATTTGGTACAAAAATCACAATCCGTAAATACTGGAAGCCTATTTTGTTTTTATACGCAACTGAGTGTTCAGAACCCCCCTAAATTTTCGAATAAAATTTTGAAAAAATCGTCAAAAAATCAAAACCACTAATAAAGTTACGCAAATAGACATTTCTTATGTAATTTTTCATTAGAAAACGATTGACATAAATTTTAGAACGCTGACATGAACCGTTCTCGAGATATTGCGTATTTTTTAAAAAAATTATCAAAAAGTCATATAAAATTAAAAAAAATATTTCCTATTGAGAAACATGTTCACTTTTCATATGGAATACCATGCGATAAAGTGGGTGATATCATTCTCGTGGATCTAGCTCGTTCCATTCATGAAAAAAGATACTCTGAGTAATACTTTTGTATTTGAACGCCAATAGTCATTTATCTGCTGTAAGAATAACTTGTTTCTTCATCCATAACGCTTGGCGAGATTTTGGCGACGAATTTAACGGAATGTCGCCAACTTTGCGACTTTTTGAAATGTTGCTAATTTAGCGGAAATCTCGCCAAATGGATAAAAATGACTCTAAATCAATGAAAATGACGACTAATTGCCGAAAATTCAATATTTTGGAAGGGATATTAGTATCTACTATACGAAAAACCTAGTTTTTACTGTAAAAGTAGTAAATTCATTACATTATATAAGGAAAGTCATGAGTTGCCCACATCAGATTTTTTGTACGTAGTGAGTGCTTGGATTTCGTGCTTTCTAGAAAATATGGTGTGATTAACTGATTATTTAGGGCGAGCATGTGTTCGCGTGTGATTTTGTAATTTAAGGGTGTATTCGCGCAGCAGACGACTAAGCCTTTTGAACAAGTTAATAAATTTAATTAATCATCCCTCCTCTAAATCCTGGGGAAAGCTGAGTTCAGTTTCTAGTCATATGGATATAGATGTGTGACTAACTGACTGCAGTGTGATACTTATAACCAGGATTTGACTGGCTTATCGGCGATCGGGTGCTGTACCTCGTTCGGCCGCTGTGTTTGAGGGCCGTTTAGGTTCAAGAGTTAGAGGTCTACACTAGCTCGGGTCTAAATCACGGGCTTATACCTGCTCAGAGATGAGTTTCTAACACTGTTCCGAGCTGGGCCAGGCTTGAGTTTAGCTTTAAAACAGTCGGGTCGAATATATATAATTTTGAAAAAAATAAAATAAATAGAGTTTAATAGAGTAGTACATAACATTTTTGTGCTGATTTCAGCTATGTAAAGATAACTGTTTAAAAGAAACTAGCCTTTATTTTAATTCTTCATACGAAAACTTCTCAAATTCATTTTTTAATACATTTGAATAAAAATCTTTTCGGACCGGACCGGGCTGAGACTCACTGATTTTCGGGCCGGGTTGGAGCACTAGTAGGATCGGAATGGGCCAGTCTGAAATATCGGCCCATGCAGAACTGCATCAAGAGCATTCCTATCAACATAGAGATTTTCATGAGCTGGGAACATTCATGTGTTTCTAACTGGCTATGTCTCCGAACTGAGTACTTGTCGGCACCTTGTCATACTGTATACGGGCCTAATATGGGTTTTCACGTCGAATATTAAAGGTTTTTATATCCTGGCACGTTGTTAAACAGTGAGTAATCGGGATGATAATCTATAAAAGTGGTTTTTGAATGGCCAAGTAGGTTAATTTTCTGGCAGGTCTGATCCTCGCAGATCGAACACAGGTTGGCGCATCACATTGCTGCACTGTTACCGGCTGGGCCGTGCCGCTTTCGTTGATAGCATTCATTTTAAATTTTCTAGAAAAACGAAATTTTAATAGAAGTTTTGTTTCTACAGTGTTAAATCGAATGTTAAATTTTGATCATCAGTGGCAAAGCGTGATAAAATAGGAGATACAGAAATTAGGGGCCAAAATTAGCACATAAAATGTTTTAATTTGAATTCTACTATTTACTATATTTTAAAATAAATGTTTGTGGGAATCTATAAAACTTGTCTTTTGCTATCTTTAACTTGCCAAATAGTATGTGATTTCCTAAGGCCGGCTAGACCGGTAAGGTTTAAACTCTAAAGGAGTTTTCTAACTGCTCCGGTTCTCGAATTATTCCTCCTCAAGCATGTAGCTTCGTAATGCGGGTTAAGAATGAGTTGGGTAGGTAAGGTTCAAAACCCAAAGAAGCAAAATATACTACGAAATATTTAAGCATTCTAATTTTTTCGGTTTTCAATTATTCCTCAAAATATCTGCTTTCCTTGTAACGGGTTAGACCTGTAATTTCAGAATATAAATAATTAAAATATACCACAAAAGATAGCGAGTACTAAATTTGAGTTTTCCAGCTGCTCCAGTTCTCAAGTTGTTTACAAAAAGAATGTACCTTTCTACTGCAGTCTTAGAACGGGTTGGACCAATAAGATCCAAAATCTAAAAAAATTAAAAGATTCCACAAAAGACAATGAGGACCAAATTTGATCTTTGTAACTGTTCCAATTTTCGAGTTATTACCAAAAGATGACTATATCTTCCAATGACGAGTTCAAGACGAACTGCCCTGATAAGGTTCAAAATTCAAATAATTAAAATATATACCACGAAAGATAGCGAGTATCAAATTTGAGCATCCAAGTTGCTTCGGTTCTCAAGTCATTTCCCCAAGACACCGCCTTTCTATTGCGTTCCCAGAAGGGCCTGGATCGGTATCCAGAATTTAAATGTACCACGAAGGGCAATGATCTGGGTAGTTTAAGATATCTTACTGCTTCGGTTAGAGTCATTCCAGAAAATTGAATACCTTCCTATGGTGGGACCATGGCAGGGTGGACACCTGCACTGTAATGTTGAAAATCCAAAGAATTAAAACATATCCCCAAATCCCCAAAAGCAACCAGAACCAAATTTGAACTTTCTAGCTGCTTCAGTTCTCGTTATGCGCCCCCCCCCCCTCCTCAGAAAAAAACGTATCTTTCTATTGAAGGGTTCAGAAGAAAGGGCTGGACCTTTAAGGTTCAAAATCAAGATAATTAAAATATACCACGAAAAACAACAATATGCCTAATTTGAGTTTTCCAGCTGCTCCGATTCTCGAGTTATTCCTTTAAAAACATACATCTCTTTGCTGCTGGCTTAAGATGTGCTTCACAGGTAATGCTTAAAATCCAAAGAATCAAAATGTGTCACAAAAACGACACACTGAAAGCCACAACGCCAACGGCCGTACCGTGCTGAAAACACCGGTTCTCGTTAGATCACCGAAGTCAAGCAGCATCGGGCGCGGTTAGTACTTGGTGGGTGACCACCTCGGAACGCCGCGTGCTGTTGGCCATCTCGGGTGCGGTATCCCCGTGGTTTGCGCGCTAGATTTGCACGCTGCCACAAATGCCGCCGTGTTCATGCGGAGTACGATTACGTTAAACATGTGGGTCCGTAAGTCCTTCCGAGAGGTTGGTGGTAGGGGAAGGAGGGTACGGTCCCTGTGGATGCCTCCCCCACTGGGTTCCGGTCTAAATTGGGTGGCACTTCCCGGCCGTCCATACAGTTACCTTACACCTTTCTGATAGGTCGGACGGTCTGGGTCTCAACAACAACACTGAAAGCCACAATAAATTAGTGGAACCTGGTTAGTTAGTAATTCAAAAATTTGAAACGCAACAAATGTGTGTAATGAAAACAGTAAATAGATATGTGTTACCTGATAACTGTTCGAGCTGGGATATAATTAAGGCTTTTTCAGCTTGGAATAGAAGATTAACCGTGCGAGATTGAAATATGTTTCTTATGGACGCCCTCTCTCTCGCAATGTAAGCGAAGAAAATTGGAAACGGGTTCCAAAAGGAACAAAAATTTTTCGATATCCTCCTTACATTTATTTATACAGAAAACATTTTAAACTTTCACTGGAGAATCAGGTGATTCTGCGGTCGTTACTAAATTTGTATTGTTTCCTCCCCATGACCACCATCGTCACTAAGGCCGCTACCTTAAAATTGCCCGGAACAAAAATTCGACCCAGTCCAACCCTGCTTGAAACTTTGCTTACAAATGAGACTTGGAATTTTGTTCGAAAAAGTTAGAAATCGTGCAGTTTCTTTTCTGTTCTTGGTAAAAGAGAGTGATACTAAAGGCTGAGATATGAATTACCCAGCAAAACTGTTGCAAATAGAAACTTAAAGCTTCACATACACGTGGGACTTGGCCTATAGTTAATAATAAAAATCTAAATTTTTGGAATTTTATTTGAAAAATTTAGAAATCATGCAATATTTTATTATAATTATTAATGTTATTATTATTATTATTATTATTATTATTATTATTATTATTATTATTATTATTTTTAATTGTTAGTAAATCAGTGTGATACTAAAGACAGAGGTGTGAATTACACAGCAAAACTGCTGAAAGTGGAAATTTGAAGCTTTGTATACGCGTGAGACTGGCTTGCATACACATAAACTTGTCTGGCGGGATGTAAATGCGTACTAGAATTTTATCCTGTCAATTTCTCTATTCAAACCTCACCAATCGTTAAACACATATAGAATCTCAAAGTTCACTTTACTTCCTAATGTCTTTAAAATAAAACAAAATATCTTACGCTTTTATGCCAGTATCTCACTAAGGAGGAAACATATTGAGCTGCAACAATAGTAACATTTTAAATGTTACAACTTTCCCTTCCATTAGAAAACTTCAGGTGAAAATATTAAAATATCGAAAAATTATAATCTCTGTAGTTAAAAAAAAAGAACTCGATCCAAAATCAAATTATATGTTTATAGAAAGCCTTAAAAAGGCTATAAATTACTTCTTATAGTTTATGGCTAGCATTTCTGGTTTTTCAGCTATAAGCATTATAAACTTGGAAAACGGAAATTTTTTTATATTTAAGTTGACAAGACAATTTCTTGAAAGTATAAAGATTTGTAAAATCAAATTATAGATCTAGAGACTGGATTTTCTACTAGACATTTTCTACTAGACATTTCGCAATCATATGCAACTTCTGTTAAAATATTAAATTTATTGCTCCTAAAGAGAAGTTTGAGACTATCTGTTCTCAGTATGCAAAATTATCTTCACGGGCAGATCTGAAGAATAAAACATCCTGGCCCCTTTTGTAAGCAAATTTACAAAAAAAAAAAAGGAATTGAATCAATATATGCAACCCCGTACTACTTATATTGTCGTAGATTAGAAAATATGCCAGTGCGTTAGTAGAAGATTATAATATGAGTCTCAAAAATTTTTGACAAAATAAAAGAGATGACGTAATAAATTGAAAATATCAATAATCCCCGTACTCTTTGCAC
Source organism: Amaurobius ferox (assembly GCA_951213105.1). Taxonomy (NCBI): domain Eukaryota; kingdom Metazoa; phylum Arthropoda; class Arachnida; order Araneae; family Amaurobiidae; genus Amaurobius; species Amaurobius ferox. The sequence goes on from OX578144.1 coordinate 82,130,474, forward strand.
CAGAAAGTCGTAATTGATTCCAATATATGCCAATATATATCAAAATATATGCCAATATACCTGTACTACCTATATTCTCGTAGATTAGAAGATATACCCATGCATTTGTAGAAGATTACTCGTACAACGTACAATATATGAGTTTAAACAATTTTTGTTTATAATAAAACAATTGCATAATAACATGAAAATATCAATAGTCCCTGAATCAATAATCCCCGAAAATATCAATAATCTCCCAAAATATCAATAATAATAGCGTTTAAACCTGAAGACAGTAATTGATATTATCCAGTCAAAAATGCTATAAGAAAAATCAAATCGTTCTTTTCTAAAATATATTTTTATATCCATTTATTTATTATTCAAATCGAAAAAATAGTAATTAAAATTAACAGACAGATTTAATTGAATTACGTTTCTGGGCAACATGATATAAGATAGAATCTTCCTCATAAACTGCGAAATTAATATTATTGGGAATTCAATATGAGATAATATAAAGAACGTAAAAAGTGATAGAATTGACAGAAAATTCTACAAATTTTTATTTAAAAAATTTTTTCATTATTAATACACTTTATAACAAAAAAAAAAAAAAAAAAAAAAAAAATAGACGCACCAAGAAGAAGTTGTCCGATTGTGATAAAAATTGGGGGATGTGAAAGAACATATATAAGAAATGAAACGATTAAAATTTCAGAACAATTTAATGATTTAGAGTTTGACCGTATACAAAGGGAGGAAATCAATAAGGCATTGGTCCACCTCTGGGCTGGATGCAAGATGTCACCCGGCGTGGCATAGACTGAAAAAGTTCACGGATGGTGTCCTGCGGAAGGTCTTGCCAAATTGCCTCCAATTGTCGGGCTAAATCGTCAAAATTCCGGGATGGTTGCAATCGCCTTCCCATAACGTCCCAAATGTGCTCTATGGGAAAGATATCAAGAGACCTATCTGGCCAAGGAAGTGTTGGGCAAGTTTGAAGACAATTCATAGCAACACGTGCCGTGTGCGGTCGGGCATTATCTTGTTGAAAAGTAAGTACAGGGTGTGGCAAAAGGAATGGTAACACAATTGGTCGTAGAATGTTGTCTACGTACCGCTGTGCTGTCAGTGTGCCAGAAATGACTATCAAAGGGCCAGAAATGTCCATCTGTAGATATACACCTGCTCAGATATACACCTGCTGAATACGCAGTTCCGATGCGCTGGAGCTTCCACTATTTATTTATTGAACAGCACATTTTATTCATTTGCATGTTCTCTTAAAATGTCTTTGCATAGGAAATTTCATTACAATCGCACAACTCCTTCTTGGTGCATCGATTTTTTTTGTTATAGAGTACATATAAAATTATTTCATTTAACTCTTGATAAAAAAATCTTTCCTCGACCGCAACAAATGGTGTTGTAACAGGTGCCTAAGGTAATAAGCTTTCAAATGATTTCTAAAATTTACTTCAATTTAGATTTATTAACTGTTTAAAAGGTATGGCATAATTTTCTTCATGATCAACTTAAAGGGGATAAACTGCATGTTAAATAATTACAGTACGATTAAAAAATTTCAGGTACATCATGTGGATTCAGAGAGAAACAAAAAAGACGTTGCTGCGTCCTTGGATGAAGTTTTTGCAGCTGCTATGCTTGCGTCAGCATCTAAGAAGTCGTCTCAAATATTGAAAACGATTACAACTGCACATGACGTGGTGACGTCCACAACGATGCCATCCAATGTATGCCGATGAATATGGTTTATATCACGTTTCAATTCCTTCTTGATTTTCCATAATTTTAAGTCGATGCACTTTTTATTAAGTGCCACGGCAGTAACATGGGGGGAGGGTACTACAAGACACTGTGTGACAAATGATTTCAAACTATCTTTCAAGCTATATCTCTAGCACTTCAGTGGTTAAAAGAGTTTAAGATAAGCCGTTGGAAAGGTGTTATTTCTAGAATATTAATCTACCATGTTAGACGAATACCCGTTGAAAATAATCGGTCTCACAATAAGAATTCACGCCCACCCCGCATAACATAAATTTTTGAATAATTCGATGTTACCAGTGGTCCTTTTTAGATTGTTTTAACGTAAATTGTTCACGGTATTTTATTATTTCAACTTTCGAACATTTTTCTGTGGAGCATCCCTTTAAATGAACATTTTTGAAAAACTATTCGTTTCGTTTTTTTAATCAAATGATTAGGCCATATACAAAATTTCAAGCCTCCATCAAATCTTAAAGCAGGCGCTTTTCATTTGTTCGGCAAATTAAACATTCTGGTGTGAGGCACCCCTAAAGTATAAAATATTGGAAAACTGAAATTACACACTTTCTTCCTTTCGAACTGTCTACCCGTACACCAAATTTGAAGTCTCTATCCCATTCCGAAGCATGGTGTTTTATTATTTCAACTTTCGATCGTTTTTTTGTGGCGCACCTCCTTAAATGAACATTTAAAAAAACTATTCGTCTTGGGTTTATTTATCAAATGATTAGCCCATATACCAAATTTCCAACCCCTATCTAATTTTAAAGCAGTCGTTTCTCATTTGTTCGGTAAATCGAACATGTTGATGTGCGGCACCCCCAAAAGTATAAAATATTTGAAAACTGAAATTGCACACTTTCTTCTTTTCGAATTATCTGCACATATATTCCAAATTTGATGTCACTATCCATCACGAAGCATGATTCTTCTATTATTTCACCTTTCGAACGTTTTTCTGTGGCGCACCCACTCTTTTAAATGAATATTTTTGAAAACTTTCATTCTTGGTTTTTTGTATCAGATGATTGACCAATATATCAAATATCAAGATTATATCCCATTTTAAAGGCAGCGTTTTTCATTAATCGGAAAATCGAACATTTTGATATGCGACACCCCCTAAAGTAAAAAAAATTAGAAAACTGAAATTTCAGGATTGCTTCCTTCTGAACTATCTACCAAAACGACAAATTTAAAATCTCAATCTCATCCCCGAAGCATGTTGTTTTATCTTTTCAACTTTTGAATGTTTTTCTCTGGAGCACCCCATTAAACGAAAATTTTTGAGAAACTATCTTTGTCTTGGATGTTTCAATCAAATAATTAGACCATATACTGAATTTCAAGCTTCTATCAAATTTTAAAGAAGGCGTTTTTCATTTGTTCGGCAAATCGAACATTTTAGTGTGCGGAATCTCTAAAGTAGTAAACATTGGAAATCTGAAATTGTACAGTTTCTCCTTTTCGAACGATTTACCCATACACCAAATTTCAAGTCTCATCTTATCGTAAAGCATGCTATCCGATCATTTCATTTTTCGAGCGTTTTGGTGTGGGGCATCCCCTCTACAGATCATTTTCGGAAAATACGATTTTTCCACGGGGAGTTTATTGTACGATCGACTCTTGTACCAGATTGTAAGTCTCTATCTATTCGGGAAGTGCCTACAAAAGCGCAACAGACAGACAGGCGGACAGACAGACAGACGAATACTTGACAATTAGTATATACTGGCCGAATACCCGTTGAAAATCAACCGTCTAGCAATAAGCAAGCCCTGAAAATTGTAAATATTTTAATAAATCGCGTTTCACATTTATTCTGCAAATCGAATATTTTAGTGTGCAGAACCCCCCTAAAGAAGAAAATATTGGAAAACTTAAATTGCGCACTTCTTCATTTCGAACTAACTATCTATTCGTACACCAAATTAAAGTCTATCTCATCCAGAAGCATACTATTTTATCATCTCCTCTTTCGAACGTTTTTCTGTAGAGCACACCCATAAATGGACATTTTTTAAAAACTCTGTTTGTCTTGGGTTTTTATCAGATGATTGGCCCATATACCAAATATCAAGCCTCTATCACATTTGAAAGGACGCGTGCCTTATTTTTTTCGAAAATCAAACATATTTGTGAGCGGCACCCTCTAAAGTAGCAAATATTGGAAATATGAAATTGCACACTTTCTTCCTTTCAAATTATCTACCCGTGCACTAAGTTTGATGTCTCTATCCTATCGGGAAGCATGTTTTTCTATCACTTCACCTATCGAACGTTTTCCTGTGTTGCACCTCCTTAAATGATCATTTTTGAAGAACCGCAATAATCTTAGGGTTTTTCTATCAAATGATTAGCCCATATACTAAATTTCAAGCCGATTTTAGTTTGTGGCACCCCCTACAATAGCAAATGTTGGAAAACCGATATTGCACACTTTCTTCCTTTTCAACTATCTACCCGTATATCAAATTTGAAGTTTCTAACTTATCACGAAGCATGCTTTTTCTATCATTTCACCTTTCGAATGTTTTTCTGTGGAGACCCACCCCCTTAAATATACATTTTAGAAAAACTCCATTCTTCTTGGGTTTTATATCTAATGATACGCCCATATACCAAATATCAAGCCTCTATCACGTTCTAAAAGAGTTGTTTCTACTTCATTCCGAAAATCGAAAATTTTTGTGTACGACACCTTCTAAAGTAGAAAATATTGGATAAATGAAATTGTACATTTTCTTCCTTCGAAACCATCTACTTGTACACCAAATTTCAAATCTCTATCTCATGCCCAAGAAAGTTTTTTATCAATTTACCTTTCGAACGTTTTACTCTCGAGCACCCCTTAAACGAACATTTATGAAAACTATATTCGTCCTGGATGTTTTCATCAAATGATTAGTTTATATACTAAATTTCAAGCCCCAATCAAATTTTAAAGTAGCCATTTCTCATTTATTCGGTAAATCAAACATTTTGGTGTGCAGCATTTCCTAAACTAACAAATATTGAATATCTGAAATTGCACACTTTCTTCCTTTCGAAAGGTTTACCCATATACCAAATTTGAAATTTCTATCTCATCACAAAGCATCTTTTTTATCATTTCACTTTTCGAACGTTTTGTTGGGGGGCAGTCTCTCTATAGAATATTTTCGAAAAATTCGATTTTTCCAGGGGTTTTTATCGAACGATCAATCCGTGTACCAAATTGCAAGTCTCTACTTATTCGCAAAGTACCTAAAAAAGCGTGACAGACAGACGGACAGACAGACGGACAGTTAACAATTAGTATAAACTAGCCGAATGCCCGTTGAAAATCAACGGTCCCACATTAAGCAACCACCGAATAAGGTAAATTTTTAAATAATTCGCGTTTCTTATTTATTCGAAAAATCGAACATTTGGTTTTGAGGCACCCTCAAAAGTTGAAAATATCGGAAAACTGAAATTGCACATGTTCTTCTTTTCGAACTATCCACCAGTATACAAAATTTGAAGTCTGTATCTCATTCTGAAGCATATTTTTTTTTATCAATTCACATTTCGAACGTTTTCCTCTGGAGTACCCCCTTAAATGAAAATTTTTGAAAAACTATATTCATTTTGGGAGTTTTCATCAAATGATTAGTCCATATATCAAATTTCAAGCCTCTATCAAATTTTAATGGGGACGTTTCTCATTTATTCCGAAAATCGAACATTTTTGTGTGCGGCGCCCCATTAAGTAGAAAATATTGAAAATCTGAAATTGTATACTTTCTTCCTTCCAAACTATCTACCCGTACACCAAATTTGAAATCTCTATCTCATTCCGAAGCATGTTTTTTTTTTATCAATTCACCTTTTGGTCTTGGATGTCTTCATCAAATGATTAGTCCATATACCAAATTTCAAGCCTCTATCAAATTTTAAAGGAGCCGTTTCTCATAAGAACTGCCCCTGAGGAACTTGTTAAGAACTGCCCCTTTTTTAAATGTAGAGGGTTTTATAACTAATTTTATACATAAATATTTTGTTAATATGAAAGGTTAAATACGGAAAAAATGTGTTAATACCGACGGAATTTTTGCTATATCTCTATTCTGCTGCATTTGAGCTGTTTATACCACAGACAGGATGGGCAGGATTTTAGAAATAAAGATTTAAAAACTCGGGTCTGCATAGTTTGAGGAAAACGTAGCACTACGTATCTCCCCCTCCCCGTCCTCAATGTAATTAAATTAAACTGTCCCTATCATCTTTTTCTTGCTTCTTCTAATAAGTGACACGCTTACAAATCCTCTTAACATTGCGGCCCCCCAATTCCTCCAAACAACCTGTGTCCCCCCCTCTCAGTCGCTGGTGCTTCGCGTCCATAGCCACCGATTAAACCTCTTATAAAGTTCATGCAGAAGTACTTCCCCTTTTAGCCATGGCGATTCTTTCTTGGCCATTTGCTAGGATTAATCCCATCAATTTGATCCATTAATACCACATACTGTTTGTTAATATTTTCTTCCTCATTAATTTTACTAATATTTGTAGATCTATCGGTAAACTGTGTTGCTTAATGTGGTATAGCACACTTATAAACTGCTTATAAAGTGTTATAAACTGCTTATAAACTGTTTTGAAAATTAGGGGAGCTCAGTCCCGCTTATTTTATGAAATCTGTATTAGGGCTTCGTCGCGCCGTTACAAATTTGTTCCGGCACTGAGCCCCAGCAAGCTCCGACCCAGCTAGATTCCTGATTAGATCTAAGTGAAAACTAAAATTTTTCGAGTGGTATATTGTTTTCTCACTTGTTTTCCTTGACATTTACCTACTAGTTCAAACAAAGTTTCTCATGTAGTGTGTTTTCCCGCATATAATATCGCCCGTTATAAAATAAGTTCCACAGTGAAATACAAAATCAGGGTTCCACTGTAATAACAAAATTGCAAAATGCCATTAGTTTATTACTTTCCTTATATACATAATGTATAAGGAAAGTATTGTGACGGGGTCGAAAATTCGAATTCGAGTTTTCGACGGGAGAGCACGTTTCAAGCATCCTTGATTACGAATCAAACATTTTTGAAGTGATGTCTGTGCGTGTGTGTGTGTGAAAGTATGCGTGTGTGTGTGTGTGTGTGTCAGTGAGTCTGTGGAGACGATAACTGAAGAACGAATGGACCGATTCGAACCAAATTTGGTACAAAAATCACAATCCGTAAACACTGGAGGCCTATTGTTTTTATACGCAATCGAATGTTCAGAACCACCCTAAATTTTCGAATGACATTTTGAAAAAATCGTCAAAAAATCAAAACCACTAATAAAGTTACGCAAATAGACATTTCTTATGTAATTTTTCATTAGAAAACGATTGGCATACATTTTAAAACGCTAACATGAACCGTTCTCGGGATATTACACATTTTTAAAAAAAATTATCAAAAAGTCATATAAAATAAAGAAAAAATATTTCCTATTGAGAAACATGTTCACTTTTCATATGTAATACCATACGATAAATTGGGTGACATCATTCTCGTGGATCTAGCTCGTTCCAGTCATGAAAAAAGATACTTTGAGCAATACGTTTGTATTTGAACGACAATAGTCATTTGTCTGCTGCAAGAATAACTTATTTCTTCATCCATAACGCTAGGCGATATTTTGGCGACGAATTTGGCGGAATGTCGTCAACTTGGCGAATTTTTGAAATGTTGCCAAATTAACGAAAATCTCGTCAAATGTATAAAAATGACGCTAAATCAATGAAAATGACGACTAATTGTCAAAAATTCAATATCTTGGAAAGAATATTAGTATCTACTATAAGAAAAACCTATTTTTTTTACTGTAAATGTAGTAAATTCATTACATTATATAAGGAAAAACATGTGTTGCCCACATCAGATTTTTTCCCTAGTAATTCAGTTATATTTTATTTGATTTGCAGCCTTGTTAAAATAGACAGTATGAAATGTTTTATTTGGTAATTATAGTCCCTGGTTAATTGTCTCCCCAAATTATTTTATCCCGCTTCACCACTGCTTCCTTGCAGCATTTAAGAGTTCATATTATTCTCCTCATATCCCGAGTCTAGCTATCTGCCCATTAAAAGATGATTATAGTGTAGTTTATAAATTCATTATAATGTACTCGTGGTTTATTTTAAACATGTTCCTAAATGATAGTATAATGAAACCCTAAACTTCCTTTTAAAGCATAATGGCTTAAGTTTTATTTTTCTTGCACTCCGTTGATCATGGCTTTTAACTCCTCAACTCTTTGGAAGTGAGCATCACGTGATTCCTTAATGAAAGGGTAATGCAAAGGTATCTAATGAAAGAAGATCGCTAGTTTGCTATTCTAAGCTGTCACCTCATTTTGCAACTGTAATATGTTATCAAAGTTTATGCTTTAGAAATTATTCTGTTCGCTAAATTTTAAAGAGGACTGTCACAATGAATTTGAAATATTTATTAATTGAAAGGTTTGGAAGAGTGTGCATTCATATCAATGTTCATAAATAGTTTGTAACGGATGATATGTTATTAAAAATTAACATATTTTATGAATGAGAATGCTACATTAATATCTGTATATTACTTATATTATTGCATTTGGACATCTTATTATATATTAATTACGCCATTGTCAGATACTTTCATATTTCCATTTCAGAAGCTCACTAAACTACAAAGAAAATATTATTTTTAAAAGTTTCTATATAAAATTGAGATATTGGCTTCAAGATAAGTTGGAGAGCACTGTTTTGTTGGTAGAGCACTATTTTGGTTGGAGAGCACTTTTAGTTGGTAGAGCACTATTTAGTGTCGAGATTCGTAGGTAGAGGTTTTGAGTCCCATCTTGGATATAATTTAATATTGAATCCGATCAATATTGTACACTCTTATCAACTATAGATATTGTGGGAACAAAAAATGGCGAATTGAAATATGGGGAAAAGGAATAAAATAATTTAGTTGATACCAAAACAGCTTTTGACTTCAAATTTGAGGAAGAACATAGCAAGTTTACTTCACAAACTTTGTAAACAGCCTTGCTGCCCCAACCAGGAATCGAATCTTCGATCTTCGAACTGGCCAGACGACGCTCTACTGTTGAGCTATTAGGGCGAAATTGCAAGCTCTTATTGTCAAAATGGACTTTGCATTCTCTACACTCTAGTATTATATTGACTGGAAATTGACAATTTGACTGACCACCTCCTGCAACTTTTACCCCAGGTTAGCCGCCTCTTACTACTATGTTCACCCAGGTTAGTATAATGAGTGGTCGTTATCCTCTCAATTTGAAATCGACGCTCAATCTTCCAGAGTTCACTGAATCCGTACCAATCGTACTAGGGTCGCTTTCAGATCTTCGACACCTTTGCACTAATCTACAGGGTTGGTTTGTTCGGGCGCCATTGTAAAGAGGCTTGCTGCCCCAACCGGGAATCGAACCCTGGATCTCCGAACTGGCCAGCCGACGCTCTGCCGGTGAGCTACTGGGACAAAATTGCAAGCTCATATGATCGAAATGGACTCTGCAAAATTTGTCTTGCGCTTTTTGCTTTCCTTATATACATAATGTATAAGGAAAGTATTTTGATGGGGTCGAAAATTCGAATTCGAATTTTCGACGGGAGAGCACGTTTCAAGCATTTCTGATCACGAATCAAACATTTTTGAAGTGATGTCTGTGTGTGTGTGTGTATGTGTGAAAGTATGTGTGTGTGTGTGTATGTGTGAAAGTATGTGTGTGTGTGTGTCTCAGTGAGTCTGTGGAGACGATAACTGACGAACGAATGGACCGATTCGAACGAAATTTAGTACAAAAATCACAATCCGTAAACACTGGAAGCTTACTGTTTTTAAACGCAATCGAATGTTCAGAACCTCCCTAAATTTTCGAGTGAAATTTTGAAAAAATCGTCAAAACATCAAAACCGCTAATAAAGTTAAAATAGACATTTAAAATAGACATTTCTTATGTAATTTTTCATTAGAAAACGATTGACATAAATTTTGGAACGCTAACATGAACCGTTCTCGAGATATTGCACATTTTTCAAAAAAATCATATAAAATAAAAAAAAAATGTTTCCTATTGAGAAACATGTTCACTTTTCATATGTAATACCATGCGATAAAATTGATGACATGATTCTCGTGGAACTCGCTCATTCCATTCAGGAAAAAGATACTTTGAGTAATACTTTTGTATTTGAACGTCAATAGTCATTTAACTGCTGTAAAAATAACTTATTTCTCCGTCCATAACCCTTGGCGAGATTTTGGCGACGAATTTGGAGGAATGCTGCCAACTTGACGACATTCTTAATTGTTGCCAACTTAACAAAAATCTCGCCAAAAGGATAAAAATGACGCTAAATCAATGAAAGTGAAGACTAATTGAAGAAAATTCAATATCTTGGAAAGAATATAAGTATCTACTATAAGAATAACATTTTTTAATTGTAAAAGTAGTAAATTCATTGCATTATATAAGGAAAGTCACGTGTTGCTCACATCAGATATTTTAATTTGCAACTTGAGCATCTCAGTAGTTGAGCGCTGGTCTGTTGATCCGGGTAAGAGGTTCAAGTGTCTTTCTAGTAAACTTTAAATGGATAACAGTAATATTAAACAAGAAAGATCAATCATACTTAAAGCATTGATTATGAAACACTTTCCAACTTCAATGCAATTTTATTTAAAAAAGTCGAAAATGCAATACATTCCTCGGTAATATTTTAAAACTTATCACAATACTACATTGATTTATTATATTTGAAAACTTAAACCTTCATTGAAAAAAATGAACTTCATTCAAATGACGGCATTGAAATATAAATTGCCTGGTTTAAATATCTCTAAAATGCAACACATTCCACGGTAATATTTTTGAAACTATCATAATACTACGATAATTTATTATATTTGAAAACTTCATCGAAAACAACTGAAATAACTTCAAATGACGTCATAGAAAAAATAACTCGCCTGGATCTCTCTATAAAAGCAGGATTTCATTAATTTCATTCATCACAATACTATAATAATTTATTTTATTTAAAAATTAAGACCATGGAGCTACAATTCATAAACTCTATGCTTAAAACTCCATCGAAAAAAATCGTCCTTCTGTTTATAAAATCACTTAATATTTCATTCATATCAGCCATGCAGACTCCATGGACTGAATTATTTTGTGTTAAAGAAATACAGTAATTTTAATACAACTCATTCTACATATTTTTCTGTTTACATTTTACATAGGTGAAAAATAGGCTTAGTTGTGGAAATAATCAAATTTGAATGATAATTTAAACTCAAATATATTGTCATTGTGTTGTTTTAGTATGTAGATGCACAGAATTTAAGCAAAAATAAAGTAGTTTTAGGACGGATACAACACTCAATATGAATTAAAAAGAACTTTAAAAAATCACGATTTTGAAACAAGATGGATGCCATATATCATTTTGAAGTGGGTCATGTGATCGTTTCATATCATGATCACGTGATCGTTTCATATAAGATGTGTAATTATTATTTTAATTTTTATTTAAAAAACTACTGTATATATTTCGCTGAATTTTTTTTTATATATTTTATGGAACAATTTGACTATTACCGAAAATTTTCGAAGCAATTTGTGAATTTTAAATCCGCTTAAAAAATGTTTGAAGAATTAGGTCCCATAGGGCTCAATGTATTTCATTTTTTCAACCCGGGTTCAATCCAAAACTAATTGGGTGATATTATTCATTTATATTCCCATAGGTCCTACAGACCGTCTGAACAACATACTAAAATTTCATTTTGATTAAGTCATTTTTACGGCAGTTATCGTGCTAACGGACAGACAGACAGACAGACAGACAGACAGACAGACAGACAGAATGAACAAAGTCATAAACACTTTTCAACTTTGTTGTAAAGTGTTAAAAACATTGGCCATTTCATGCAGATGACATCTTGTAATATATAATATATTTGTAAGAACACATTTTTGACTGTGTCACTTTAAAATATTTGAAATAAAATCATTCTGTTATACTAATGATAATTTCCATAATTTACAGTTATGGGTAGATGTTAATCAAGAAGCAATCAACGAGAAATCTACTCTTCAAATTTTAAGTGGAGATAATAAGGCTTGTTGGACAAAACCAACGTCAGACAGATTTGTGGAAATGATTCTCTCCATGACTAAAACATTCTCCGCGCAAAATGCTTCTTCAATGTTACTAGCACAAGTAAGTTAATAATTAGAAAATATAAAAGAAACAATATATCAAGTAGATACAGGAAATTTATCTCTTTTACATGTACCACCAAATTGTTTCTATCATTTTGTAGAAATATAATAATATATTATTTTCCTCCCGAAAATTTAATTTTTACTAGCCGAAGTCGATCGTTTATTTAAAAAGCTCTTAACTTGCAATAGCCCTGACATGCGATTCGCAGTATTCTTTAAGAAGGAAAGTTATTACAGCAGAACACTTTTGATTTGATCTGCATGCGAGCAGATAGTTTGCCGCGATTCTATACATGGTTTCTGTGTAGAAAACCAGGAAAGCAGAAAGATCGTGGTTAATGATAGACGCAAAGATTTCTGAAGTCGGATCGATAGAATCGAAAATAGTAATTTATAAAACTCATCGTGACATTTTAACATTTTTGATCTAATATAGCAGATCACAGAAAATAAAATTAAGCCTTATCAAATGTGTGCATATATTGAAAGTAAATATTTTAATTGGAATTAAATATTCTATATTGTTCAGAATTTATCAAGAACTGTACTTTTCCATATGCAGAGCTCTGTGTTTCGAACAAATTGAGCAGGTCAAATAAGTGGAATTATTGCTGTCAAGAAACTTTAGATTCTTAATAACTTTTGAGAGGTTTGGCTACAAAAAGGCTTCAATCAAACATTTTCGAACATTTGTTTTCGAAAATGGAAAATTATTTATTAAAAATTATTATGTTAAACTTTGTTGCATAACTAGTTATATTATATGTGATTTTTATATTTAGAAGTATATGCCACCATGTAAGCCAATGACACTAATCAAGCAAATTACAAGAAATTTGAAATGATTACTTTAATCGTTTTGATCGCAACCCAAACTTCATTTATTTTCTGTGATATTACTTATAATATTTAAAATCATGTGACCCATGTATAGACATTGATTCTGCATCCTCCCGATTCTAGCTCTGTGATTGGTCAACACGATTTATCTATTTCATTACACTGTTCCGTGATATACTATTTAAGAAAAGCCATTTTTTCTGCCTGTCGGTCATTTACAGTTGGCGACAAAATTGCAAATATTGCCGACTTGGCGATTTTTTGGAAAATATTATCAAATTGATGAAAACTTGAATAATGATCTTAAATTCAATTTCTCGAAAATTAAGTTTAATTTCTTTGATAATCCTTGTCTTTTTGCACAAATTATAATTTTAATATTCTCTATTTTAAACATAGTGAGTTTCACTATTAATCTAAATTTTACTATTTGTATTGTTCTTATTTCCCTGATTTTGATGTTTTATGTCGGTTTCTGATTTTAAATGCTTTATTTATGAATTTTCAGTTTCAAGAAATGCTGGATGTATATTTTTAGCACTATCCAGTATTATATAATGCACCCTGAGATTAACTGCTACAACAAAGATGGATTTCGATCTGTTATTTGATCTGCTTACTCCAAAATGCATACTTCTATTTCCCAAATCTTAAATATTTGATTGATGAATAACAGCGTGTTTGTGCATAACATGTGTCCCAACATATATACATTAACTTCACCAGGTGTTCAAAGAAATAATATTAAGAAAACCAGCCATTCGTGACAAAACAAATGTTTCTGAAATGCAGGATCATTGTTATAAATTTAATTCCCGAAGATAAAGACGAAATGTACCCAAAGTAGGCATCTCCTGTGCAAGGAGTTAATATTCACTAATAAATTTTATTCAAAATATTATCAAATTGAATAGTTAATGTTCATTAAAAATAAAAATGCGCTAGCCCATGATGCTCTTCTGTTAGTTTAACAGTCCATGGCATCGGTGAGAGCTTGGATGCTTCTGCTCTTTTATTTACCTGATATTGTTCTTACCTAAGTGTAATATCTATTAAGCAGAAGACAAGATGCCATTCAATAATTCTACTAGCAATTGTAATGAAGTTGACGAAAGTGACACGGAAACTACTTAGAAGAAAATAAAAATTTAGTTAATAAACAGGCATATAGAATGTTAAATTAATCTTGATTCTTTATTAAAATACATCGTAATCATTAAGTTATATGGTCTTACATATTATAGGGTGCATTTTAAAACTACTACGCGTAATTGTGCCCCCATAAGATATTTACCGTGCTGTTTGAGATTTATAATTTTTTAAATATTTTAATGTCATTAAATCTACACGTTTTTAGGCCTATGCGAAAGAAAATCCTGTTCTTAAAGTGGTTTCCGTGTTCAACAGTCTTCTGACAGATCTTGGAATCAAAGCCCCTATTATAGAGCCATCTATTCTCTACTGTCTACTTTCTCCGGCATACCAGAAAAGAGTTAAGAAGAAGTTCGACGTTTCCAGCTTCGGTGGCTTGAAGAGCGTTGTAACATACGGGATTTCTGAAAGTGATGTCGTGGAACTTCAGAAGGTAAGTTTGTCAACGCACGGATGATTAATCCAAATAACTTTTCTCTTTGTCATAATTTTTCTCTCTGTCTTTAAATTTCACTTCAATTCTGTCACACAGTCTAGCGTATACAGTATTTGTGTGTGAGGGTGGGGAGGGGGATACTTTATCGCCCTGTATTGCTATGTTCGTGGATGGGTTTCGTTTCGATGGCTGATACCACTCGCTAGCAAATTTTCACTTTGGGTGTTCCTATTTTGATCATATTTATCTTTGTCTGCTACTCGTCGCAGTTCTCTTAACAACTTAACAGTTGTTAAGAGCACACATTGTTTTTATTGACTCAATGAAGCGGGCTTGAAACGCCTTTGAAACACTTGTAGTCACCTAATTTTACTATACCTGCTTTCTTTAAGGAAGAATTAGAAAGTTTATACTCACAAGCATTTATTACTTTCCTTATATACATAATGTATAAGGAAAGTATTGTGACGGGGTCGAAAATTCGAATTCGAGTTTTCGGCGGGAGAGCACGTTTCAAGCATCCCTGATCACACCATCAATCACCCTGATCACCCAATCAAACATTTTTGAGGTGATGTCTGTGTGTGTGTATGTGTGTGTGTGTGTGTGTGAAAGTATGTGTGTGTGTGTGTGTGTGTCAGTGAGTCTGTGGAGACTATAACTGACGAACGAATGGACCGATTCGAACCAAATTCGGTACAAAAATCACAATCTGTAAGCACTGGAAGCCTATTGTTTTTATACGTAATCGAATGTTCAGAACCCCCCTAAATTTTCGAATGAAATTTTGAAAAAATCGTCAAAAAATCAAAACCGCTAATAAAGTTACGCAAATAGACATTTCTTATGTAATTTTTCATTAGAAAACGATTGGCATAAATTTTAGAACGCTCACACGAACCGTTCTCGAGATATTGTGCATTTTTCAAAAAAATTATGAAAAAGTCACCTAAAAAAAAATTCCTATTGAGAAACATGTTCACTTTTCATTTGTAATACCATGCGATAAATTAAGTGACATCATTCTCGTGGATCTAGCTCGTTCCATTCATGAAAAAATATACTTTGAATAATACTCTTTTATTTGAACGCCAATAGTCATTTATCTGCTGTAAGAATAACTTTTTCCTTAGTGCATAACGCTTGGCGAGATTTTGGCGGCGAATTTGGCGGAATGTCGCCAACTTGGCGACTTTTTTGAAATGTTGCCAAATTTTTGAAAATCTCGCCAAATGGATAAAAATGATGCTAAATCAATGAAAATGACGACTAATTGTCGAAAAAGATTAGAAAGAATATTAGTATCTACTATAAGAAAAACCTATTTTTTTACTGTAAAAGTAGTAAATTCATTACATTATATAAGGAAAGTCATGTGTTGCCCACATCAGATTTTTATTATTAGAATGCATAATTTGACTATAAAATAGGATATTCTGCACCTGTATGAAAATATACAAAAACACAGGGTCATCGTAATTAAAATGCTGCTATGTAGAGCCTTCTGCAGGTTTATTTAGCACATGACGCTTAGTAGAAATATTCCTCAAAATATGCGGAAATGATTTTCTCGAAGAAATATTGGCTTCAAAATGTCCACCAGGGGTATATGTAGCAATGAGAGTAGTAAATATGAGTAAATGATTAAAACATAACAACTTCCTAACAATAATTTATGAATTTCTAGACACTCGTCTTGCATTGTTGTTTTACTTGAAATTTTATCTGATAAATTAACTTTTAAAACGTGCCTGCCTCATTCACGTCATAGCACTTTTCTGATCCAATTCCTCTAATTAAAGTCAAAGTTAAATATCGAGTCATATGTGATAGATTTAAATTTAACTTTTTTCAGACTTTGAGACTGAGATGTTTCTGCCTTAACTTTTATCCCCCAACATTTTGCCGCAAAATAAAGTAATTAGTACAAGAACGACTCAGTGGATTTACATATATTTTTCACTGGTTGGTTACGCTTAATTGGGATTAGGTTCATGACTAAAATATTTCAGATATTCCCCAGATTAATATTATTACTTTCCTTATATACAATAATGTATAGGGAAAGTATTGTGAAGGGGGTCGAAAATTCGAATTCGACTTTTCGGCAGGAGAGCACGTTTCAAGCATCCCTGATCACGAATCGAACATTTTTGAAGTGATGTCTGTGTGTGTGTGTGCGCGTGTGTGAAAGTATGTGTGTGTGTGAGAAAGTATGTGTGTGTGTGTGTGTCAGTGAGTCTGTGGAGACGATAACTGACGAACGAATGGACCGATTCGAATGAAATTTGGTGCAAAAATTACAATCTACAAACACTGGAAGTCTATTGTTTTTATACGTAATCGAGTGTTCAGAACCCGCCTAAATTTTCAAGTGAAATTTTGAAAAAATCGTCAAAAAATCAAAATCTCTATTAAAGTTACGCAAATAGACATTTTTTAAGTAATTTTTCATTAGAAAACGATTGACATAAATTTTGGAACTCTAACATGAACCGTTCTTGAGATATTGCACATTTTTAAAAACTATCGAAATATAATATAAAATAAAAAAAATATTTCTTACTGAGAAACATGTTCACTTTTCATAGGTAATACCATGCGATAAATTTGTGACATCGTTCTCGTGGATCTAGATCGTTCCATTCATGAAGAAAGATACTTTGAGTAATGCTTTTGTATTTGAACGCCAATAATCATTTATCTGCTGTAAGAATAACTTATTTTTCCATCCATAACGGTTGGCGAGATTTTGGCGACGAATTCGGTGGAATCTCACCAACTTGGCGGCTTTTATAAATGTTGCTAAATTAACAAAAAACTCGCCAAATGGATACAAATGACGCTAAATCAATGAAAATGACGACTCATTGAAAAAAATTCAATATCTTGGAAAGAATATAAACATCTACTATAAAAATAATCTATTTTTTTACTATAAATGTAGTCAATTCATTGCATTATATAAGGAAAGTCATGTGCTGCCCACATAAGATTTTTTTAGTATTACTCCGACCGATCGAATAAAATAATTGCAGTTCCCCAAGAGGAGAATTAAAAACGACCTTTTCTGCAGTAATGTGAGATAAACAAGACAATCCCTTTATAAAATTGTAGATCATGGTCTAATTAGTAGTAATCACTGAGAATCCCTCAGGAGCACATACATTCCAAGATATTGTATCTAAGAGAAAAATCATAATCAACAAAGCTCGGAAAAATCCCACCTTCGCATGAGTGGTACAGTGGGAACCATCCAGGAGCAGCACTGGAGTTTAGGGGCAAGAGCGTTACGCACACTGCTCCTTTGTTCGGGGTGATAAGAAAGTCGAGTGTCGTACAGAACAGAGCTCCAGGCGCGAAGCGCCTTTAATCTCCAGTTTCAATATGTGGTTCTTATCGTCAAACTGTGACATTATTTCATTGGTCCATAGTTGGAGGTTCGAGGTTTTTGATTTAATGTTTTTATTATTTGACCTAGCTCCTAGTATGGCAGTTTGTTGCACATTTAGAGTTTAAGCAGTTTGGGGGGGTTGATGCAGATCTGAGGGTTACCTAGCATTTTAGCAGCTTAGAGTTTTGAACATTATTCGCGAGTTTTATATGATATCAGATGTTTGAGGTTGGATATTTAATTCCGATTATCGATGTTTAGAACAGCGCGGGGTCTCTTACGCGATTTGGCCTTGGGATGATCATAGACATGCAGATTGAATAACAGTTCATTTGGAACGGATGGCAAATTTTTATAAAATTTAAGCGCTAGCTTTTTAATTTGGGCTCTAACAGTTTTTATTTTGAAGTCATTCCTAATTACCGAGTTCCTTAAATACCTGGGAGCTTTCCTGATAATCCGTAGGATTTTGTTTTGTTTTGTCTCTAGGAGGTCTATTGTAGTTTTACAGGCATATCCCCATACGGGTGCTGCATACAGCATTCCCGGGCGGGTGACCGATTTATAAATTAGCAGTTTGTTTTGATGACTGAGATTTCCGTTTCCTATCATTGGGTATAAGGCTCCTGTAGTTATATACGCTTTTTTGATTAAGTTCGTTACGTGCTGTTTCCAGGTTAGGTGGGAATCTATCGTTACACCTAGGCATTTAGTAGATTTTTCCGCGCGTAAGGCATGATTGTTTATATACAGTGGCGGCGTCGGTTTGTTTTTCCTCGAGAAATAGATCCAATGACATTTATTGGGGTTTAATTTTATTCGCCATTTTTCCAGCCATGTTTGGAGTATGTCTAAGTGTTGTTGTAGCTGTCTGTGCATTACTGAGACATAGGGGTGTTTTGCAAGTATCGCACTGTCGTCTGCATAGGGTGTCAGCTCTGTGTTTGGAGTCCTGGGGATGTCGTTCAGGTATATGTTAAAGAGTGTAGGGCCCAGGATAGAACCTTGCGGTACACTACTTTTAATGAGCTTGGGTGTTGATAAGTTACCTCCTACTCTGACTTGAAAGTGTTTGTTATTTAAGTATGAGATTAAAAGTTTGACAAGAGCGTCAGGGACTTTTAAAGTGATCAATTTGTACGCTAATCCACAGTCCATACTTTATCAAAGGCTTTTTGTATGTCCAGAAAAATCGCAGGTGTGGGTGTTTTACTATTAAGTCCAGAAGATATGTACTCTACCACTCTCAGCAATGGGGTGATAAGACTATTTCTTTGTGCCAAAAATACAGTTTGGAACTGGACTCCACCAATCATCTTTCCTGCCTGGAACTGGATAATCAGGATATTTTTAGGGCTCCTGTTCTAGTGATGGACTTCTTGAGGGTATACGACTTAATGGACTTGGTCTAGTATACCCAAGACCAGTAGGAATAGGTAACAAAAGCAACAACATACTTTCAGAAAGAAAACAGGCATATGAATATTTGGTAACGACAACTGTTTTGAGGGTTTTCTGTATTCTTTTTTCTTTCTCTTTCTTACTAAATCTTTCAATACTTTTCTAAAGAAAGCAATCATGTGAAAATTTGGGGACAACAGTTTTGAGGGCGTTTTACAGTCCTTTTCCTTCCTTTTCTTGCTAAAACGTTCAATTTTTTCCTAAAAAAAACACAGTCAATAAAACTTGGAAAATCCCATCTTCGCATGAGTGGTATAATAGGGACCATGCAAGGGCAGCACTGGAGTCTACATGTGAGAGGGCTTCGCAGACTGCCCTGTCAAGATTCATCAGTGGTTATTTTAAATCGCTCTGCTTGGGACCACAAGACTATTTATTTGTGCGAAAATGCAGTTTGAAACCGGCCTCATCTTCTTCCTTGTCTGGTGTCTGGGGCTGGATAAGCAGGATCTTTTTAGGGATCCTACTTTGGTGATGTATTTGACAGTGTATGATTTAATGCACTTAGTATAGTATATCCTAGGTCCGGAGGAATAAGTATCAACAACAACAGTAGCAGGCGACACCAGGAACGCACGAAACATTTGTATGGAAGACAATAAACACCTCACATACTTGACCGGTTGCTGTAAGCGTAGCAACTAACTGTAATTGATTATTGTGTGCAGGACCGCTAATAAGGGGAATGGACACCACTGGAGTGGAGTGGTCCGGACTGCCAGCAATTTCTTTTGAGGGCTGGAGAAGATATGAAAAATTTAACCCAAATTGAGAAAATCAAATAAGAAGGGGATCCTTAATAAAAAATTTTAGGGACTCCCATAATTTCTATGGCAACCCTGTGGTATATTCTTTCTGGAATGCAAATATGCGTTATCAATGACGGAGGGCATTCTGAACATTCCTGTGTACGTAAAAGTTGTTTATTTTATCCCTAGTATTCATCACGGTTAAGCGATGCGTAAGGGGCCCAAGAAACATAGAGGCCCAGAGCGAGATAGGATATTTGCGGTGGCCAGAATTTTTTTTTTCCTTGAAAATTTTATTGAAAAATAAAAGTATTTTATGGTTATCTTAACAATTATACGTATCAAAGTATTTATCACTAATTAAACTGAGTTTTAAGTTTAAATAATTTCTGCATATTGTATCATTCCTGAATTCGCTTATAACCCTATTGTTTGAAGTAAATGCCTTCTGTTACAGTTGTATTGTCATTTTCTAATAATTGAACAATTTTGTATGACTGTGTAAGTGGCATACTTCTACTTTACTTTGTTGTTGAGTTCATTATCCTAACTTTTTAAATTCTTCGATAGGAACTCTGCAATCCCTTTTATACGACCAGGAATGGTCACTATATTATATACATAAATCTAAAGTGTATATTCCTGGACCTTTCCGTACAGCGTCATTGGAATGCTTAAGGGTTTTCTTAGGGACCCTGTATGTAACCATATCTTGAGAAAACTCATTATTTTAATTTTACCTCTTTAGGAAAACAACATTCATGAATTTCGCCAATCGGGATTCCAACCATTCTTTATCCAAACTTCTCTGGAGGACTGGATGCTGATGAACGGAACACGCCATAAGAACGAAACGTACACCAGTCGTGCGTTTTATATGTTCTATGACTTGACTTTTCACCTTGTGGTGTTTCAAGACAGACAAGGATACCTATGGCATGCTGGGATGGCGTCTGAAGACAATCTTCACATTCCCAAAACTGATTTGTTGTTTGTGAATTATCCTTCAGCCTATGAAAAGTGAGAAGGTTATTCTAATACTTCATGGATTAAACTATAAGATACTAACCATAAGATTCTAATTACAATATTTTAACTATAGGTTACTAACTATAAGATTAGTGAATTCTAACTATAAATTCCCAATTGATATTTGCCAGATTACTTTCTCCAATATATGTATTACACAATGTATGGGAGGGGAGTTGTTGAAATGGGATCAAAAATTCAAATTCGAGTTTGCTGAATTAATATGTATATTCTAGAATGCCATGCTGTAGAGTAATATACAGTATAACCTCTGAAAGAGACCACCTCACCACTTTTCTTAGAATGGATTTTACCCCATAGTCTCAACGTTTAATTTATCTCCTTTCAGAGACCATCAGAAACCATTTTCTATCCTGAAGCTGACACACTTATGGAGATTGAGATGGGGGAATTTCACTTCTTGATTATTTAAAATTGAATGTAAAGTTTTTTCTATAAAAACACTGAAAACGCGTCTGTTTTGACATGCGTTCCAACAAGTATGTCAGTATGCAGTAAGTACAAGGTTCAATCTGTATACGAGAACTTAAACGCCAGAGGGTCAGCGTTAGCTGATGCGGTGCCTTCTCTGCAACTAGAGGCGTTAGTAACGTTGGTGTTGGCAATGGTAGTCAAACTATATAGAACACTTTCTAGTGAACGTTTTTACTAAGGACAGCATAGGCGTGTCACTGAGAAAATCTGCTCTAAAAACGTCGTGTATATTTTGATTAGCGCCTACACGGCGATTTTACGGTCTCAAAAAAGACTCGTTTTTAAAGTTTAGTATAGATGATCCCAGTGTTTCTTTCCGGCATACATCAGGGGGAGAGGGGGGGTCGAAATTCCCCCGGAGACGATTGTTCGCACCCCGGGAGATATTTTATATTAACTTAGTTCCCATTTATGTGTCAGCCTTTCGATATATTTATATAGGGCAAATAGAAAACTTGCCCCCCCCTAAAGTTTCATCCGGCCCCCCGGTCAAAAAGGCCTAAGAGACTGCTTGGATCCAGTGGAAAATCTTTGTCTAGATATGACCGCATGATCTATACTCTAGTAGGTTATGTGGAAATGCGTATTGCTGCCCCCTCCCCCCACGCGTTGTCAGTCGCACTGCAATACTCCAAGGATTTTATGGCGATAATAGAAATGATAATACATGATTTTACTACTGTTGTACTATTCATTGTAACTAGGACAGCAATTTTGGGGTGAAAATTTGCCCATATTCCTCAAAATGTTAAATTTAATTCATACAGTGAAACAACTTCATATTCTAAGCCTTCTTAATGCAATAATTCAAATTATGGAAATTTTAAATTCTAAAATATTCAAGTGTTCTTACTTTTTTTCGTGTTGTGGAATATATTATAAAGTATTGTTTTCACTAAATTATTTGGTTTCAAGATTTTGATGTCAATATATGCTTTAGGACCTCCTTTCTTTCTTTTTTCTTTGACCCAGACCGTCCGACCGTCGTTGGGCCATCATAGTGTCCTCAATACGGACCAGAGATGACCTGCTATGGTAGGTGATGGCGCCTGAAACAATGATGCCGCGTTGTCGTGCGGTTGTTGTTGTTGAGACACAGACCGTCCAACCTTCCAGAAAGGTGTAAGGCATCTGCTTGGACGGACGGGAAGTGCCACCCAATTTAGACCGGAACCCATTGGGGGAGCGGTCCGCAGGGAACATAGCTTCCTTTCCCTACAACCAACCTCTCGGAAGGACTTATAGACCCACATGTTTAACGTGATCGTAGTCCGCGTGAACACGGCGGCAGTTTGGGAAGAGGCTGGAATCGAACTCGGGTCGTCTGAGTGCAATTCCCCTGCGCTAACCACTGGGCTGTTGCGCCCCCTTGTATGACCGCCTGAACATGTTTCAGCTATTTTTAGATTGAAGTCCGTCTGTTTGTGGTCGATTTCTTGTGCACACGATAGCTGCCATAAATATTAATGGATTTTCACGAAACATTTTATATAGCTTTGTTAACAAAAATATTGAAGTAGATTGAGAAAAACCCGCGACACTATTTTTTTGTTTGTGATAACATTAGCCCCATAGTGAGGAAGCAGTCTTCCCCCGGAGGGGGCATAATGCAAAACATAGTATCAATCGAAATATTTTTTGAAGCTTTTTAAATGAAGGGTAATATTCTATAACTGTGATCATTTGGACCAACGATACATATTTTTCAAAAATTTTCTTGTAAAGTTTAAAAAAAAAAAATCACAAGCTGTTTAGAAATGGATTCTGATATGAGAAAGTCGAGTTGAGCCACACTGCAGTTAATTAGGAAACAGTAAGTAAGGCCAAGAAAATGATTTGTTCAGGTTTTTGCATCCTGTTAATTACGGATACAAATCATGTTGAATAACATGAAAACTCCGCGAATAAGTATTACTTTCATCCTTAAGTACAGTCTTGAGGTTTGGTAAAGAAGGAATGGGCTTCCTATCCTTTATTATTTTTATCTTGCTCGCTAACTTTCTGCTTGAAAAGGGTATTTATAAAAATTCTTGAATAATACATTTATCTATCTGACATAAACTCACTTTCCAGTCAGAGTTTTAAGATCAGGAAAAATATTAGGCTGCCTTACCTTTACCGAAATGACAGTATACCAAAGGACATTGCAATGCTGCAAATAATATTAACTCATGAGCGCTACGTTCTGTAACCTGGAAAGTTTCGATCGGAGATTCAGTAGGCCAAAAATTCGGTCGCATCACATGGCACCTTACCAAGCATTGGACTGCATATTCTCCCTCATAGAGCCACATGCGCAGAATCACTAATTTGGTCCAAGGTTTTGCGGAAACTTCGTCGCATTCCTAAGATATCAAAATTGATCATCATGTTCTCTGTTTCGTTGAAATGGCTGATAGAGGTCGAAAGTGTTGAAAGGTGTGAAAGAAAGCTCTGATAGACTGTTTCTTTAACCTATTGATGCATACATCTAATTCAAATGTTACAACAAGGTGTTACAATTTCTTGTTGAATGCAAAAGATTTTATTTTAATTATTCTTCCAACTCTAATGGTATGGCAGTGCCATACTAGCTATACAGCAGTATTCGCCACTGAGAGGATTCAATTGACAGGCCGGCATGAGCGAGATGTTCGTTTAATACCTTTGGTGTTTCAGACTCTCAATCTGATTCTGAAAATTAAATCTTCTTCGGAACAAGAAAAAATATTTGAACTCTCATCTCAGGAACACAGTAAAGAAAATCAATAGATTAAGAAACTTCATTATCTGTCGAAGATGATAAAGTATTCCATTTATTTTCTAAACTTCAAATTTGTTAAGAAAAAAAATGTAAAAGAAAAAACAAACAAACTACTTTTTTGTTCTTTTTTTAAAATGTTGTGAATTTCATAGCTTGCAATTGTTGTTGTTGTTGTTGATGTTGTCGTGTCCCTAACATAGCTTGCAATTAAAATATTAAATTACTAAATTGCATTTTTTAACAAATTTAGTAATACAATAGCATTTTTTAAACAAATTTAGCAATAGTGTTTTAGCGAATGAAGTAACATATTTCGCATGCTAATGTGACACAAATGTTTACCATTTATGTATGAAATTTCAATTGTTTTTTTAGTTTAATTTCATGTTTATCACTCCCTCAGCATGGACCTCCATTAAGAGACAATTTCTCTGAGTGACCGCTTTTTCACTGAAAACAGGGTGGTTTCTTTAAAGAAATTTTACTTTAGTTTGAATCATTAATTGGTGATTCGTAAATACATTTTTTAATTTAATAAAATTAAAATAAATATCTATATACTTTTTTTATTAATATTTTTAAAATGTCAAATTAGAAGCCAGAAATTGGCGATTTCTCCAGCTCGATGGAGTCAAAATGGTTTTGCGCAAATAACACGTTGTAAAATAGAACTTCAATAAAGTTCAATACGCTTATTCGTTGTTTACAGTGTCATTTGTTTAGTCTACAACAAATAAGATGGGTCTATGATAATGAAAGTAAGATGCATAATGGAAACAGCTTAATCTAAGCTACAAGCGAGTATCAAGTCTACACGATGGAAGTACCTGTTCAAAATAATTCAAAACATTGAAATATTGTATTATAACCACTATATTTCTTCAGCTACGTTTCTGATAATTTTAGCAAAGTGATACGAAAAGGCGAATTATAGGCATTCATGAAAATTCCACCTTCATTTATGAAATATTTAGCTAATTATCGTCTGCCGAAACGTTATTTTTGTATTTATATATATATATATATATATATACGTATGATAATATATATATTATCATAAGTATTAGGAACCTTACTCCCCATTACGGACAGCAGATTCCCCTGAAACTTTCAATAACATGCTCGCAAATGTTTTACAGTGTAAGAAATTATCCGAAATCCAATTATATATCCAACGAAAAATTAGGTACAATCTATAAAATTGAAAATCTGTCTGTCTTTTTGTCTGTGTGTCTCATTATCACGGGAGAACGGCTGAACCGAATTTAGTGAAATTTTGTGCGTAGCCTCGAAATAGCTCCACTTAAAATTTCGTCCATGTTTCGAATTTCTAAGACCAGGGGTTGTTTAGATATTAATGAAAGACGAACAATTAAACTTTCCATAGAGACAGAATAACGCAGACATATTTTTTTCCCGCCAATTTTTTTTAAAGAAAATGATATCATGTTGCTTAGCAACGGATTTAAATCTTATATGTTTATGCGGCAGACGATTTTTATTAAACCTTTTCCGATTTAAATAATAAAGATATGTATACAAAACAAATTTCACTGATATTGAATTTTTGACTGGATTATATCAATTACGGTCTTCGGGTTTAAACACTATTATTATTGATTCGGGGATTATTGATATTTTCAATTTATTACGTCACTGTTTTATTATTGCAAAAATTATTGAAACTCATATATTGTACGTAGCACGGGTAATATTCTACAAATGCACGGGTATATATTCTAATCTGCTAGAATATAAGTAGTACAAGTGCATTGGCACACATTTTGACATATATTGGCTGATACCTTCAGTTTGCTTATATGATATATAATTTTTTAATATTATGATATAGTTTCGTATTTATGATATAACATAGCAAATATGTACACATTTCCTTTTTTTGCAGATTCACACCTGTGTCGATTGAGATGAATATGGTGTCCTCGCATAACTTTTATATTCCATCGAATCCTCATTTCTTCTTATTCCAGATACCGAGTTCCCGATTCTTAGAGTGCAATTTAACAAGAGCAGAACACGTGAATTACACATCAAACCTTCCCAAAGAACATTCTTCTTTGTCTGTGGAAAAATTCAACAGCAGGACTCTTGATGCTGTCCTCAACATGAAGGCCTTGCTACATCCCTTGCTCATGAACTTCTGGATATTTTCGGGGACGATGCTGGGTACGTCTGTGAAATGTTGATGCTTTATTGTGTTATTTGTGCTTATACTGCCGCATTATTGTGTTATTTGTGTTTATATTGCTGCATAATTGTGTTATTTGTGCTTATATGGTGTATTGTTGTGTTATTTGTGCTTATATGGTGTATTATTGTGTTAGTTGTGCTTATATTGATGCATTGTACTTATAATGCTGCATTATTGTGTTATTTGTGCTTATATGTGCTGCATTAATGTGCTTATATGCTGCATTATTGTATTATTTGTGCTTATATGTGCTGCATTAATGTGCTTATATGCTGCATTATTGTATTATTTGTGCTTATATGGTGTATTGTTGTGTTATTTGTGCTTATATGGTGTAATATTGTGTTATTTGTGCTTATATTGATGCATTGTACTTATAATGCTGCATTATTGTGTTATTTGTGCTTATGTTGCTGCATTGTGTTACTTATACATATGCTGCCGCGTTATTATGTTACTTGTACTTATATATGCTGCATTATTTTATTATTGGTGCTTATATACTACATTATTGTGTTATTTGTGCTTATGTTGCTGCATTGTATTACTTGCACTTATATTGCTGTATTATTATATTATTTGTGCTTATACATGCTGCATTATTGCGTTATTGGTGCTTATATGCTACATTATTGTGTTATTGGTGCTTATATATGCTACATTATTGTGTTATTTTTGCTTATATATGCTGCATTATTATGTTATTTGTGCTTATATACGTTGCTCAAGTTTTTCTTGTCCTACCTAACGTTAAATATTTCCCTATACGTGGCTTATTCTGTGTAAACAGTCTACAAAGCTTATTTGTCTGCGCCTCATTTATATTTTCTCATATTGCTATACGGAAGTATTGTCTTCTCGAAAATTTTCGAATTCGAGATTTTGACAGAAAAGCACATTTTAAGACTCTCTGAACCCATTTCAAACACTTATAGAAATATGCGTGTGTGTGTGTGTGTATGGACATGATAAGTCAAGGGTACTTACCGCTACGCGACATGATATGAAAAACTAGATCTAGATAGAATTTTTAGTTATGTGTATAATTACAACTCCAATTATTCGAATTTTCAGATTTTCAAAAAAATAAATGGCTAAAACTGGAATAAAATTAAGATAATTCCCAGAGCAATGATGGTAGTATTGTTAAAGCGGCAGTTTGAACTATGTATGCTATAGATGCAGAGAACATGCCAATTTTACCATACATAGATGCCACTTTTAACTTTCATCAGAATTACTTTTTATATAACTTATTCTATGCTAATTTTTTATTAATTTCTTGCGTAGATGTCATTTCTGTCAGAATCACTCCTGTTATATAACTTATTCTGTGTATATCTTCTGGATTTTTGGAGCCCACGTTACTTTTACTAGAATTACATTTTTATTTATAACTATTTTCTTGAAATATTCCATATGCTTGAAATGGTACTTCCAATACGGAGACCAGCATTGGTGGACAGTTTTTAGAGGAAGGATCCATTTTTTGTAAACTCTACTAACTGCTGCCCTTCAGAAATTCGGAAGTTTAGCCTTTAGGCTAATACCGTTTTGCACCAGTATATCAAGTGTTCATGATTATTACTTTCCTTATATACATAGTATAATGTATAAGGAAAGTATTGTGACGGGGTCGAAAATTCCAAATCGAGTTTTCGACGGGAGAGCACGTTTCAAGCATCCCTGATTATGAATCGAACATTTTTGAGGGAATGTCTGTGTATGTGTGTGTGTGTGAAAATATATGTGTGTGTGTGCGTGAAAGTATGTGTGTGGGTCAGAGAGTCTGTGGAGACGATATCTCACGAACGAATGGAGCGATTGCGATTCGAATGAAATTTGGTACAAAAATTTCAATCTGTGAATACTGGAAGCCTATTGTTTTTAAACACAATCGAATGTTCACAACCCTCCTAAATTTTTGAGTGAAATTTTGAAAAAATCATCAAAAAATCATACTTTTAATAAAGTTACTCAAATAGACATTTCTTAGGTAATTTTTCCTTAGAAAACGATTGACATAAACTTTAAAACGCTAGCATATACCGGTCTCGAGATATTGCACATTTTCAAATAAATTTATCAAAAAATCCCATAAATTAAAAAAAGATATTAACTGTCGAGAAACATGTTCACTTGTCGAAATAAAGTCTGTGCTTTATTTTGGAAAAGTTCACCTTTCAGCCCTGCTTTTGCATATTATGTAAAAAGTTACAATCCTGCCATCGTACATTCTTTTACCGAATTAGAGATGTAACACCTGAAATATCTGCGGGATAACAGCTTTGGATAAAATGAGCTGCCGGTCATAAAATTTGTTTACTCAGTAAACAGCTTGTATGTGATTTGAATCTGCTATTTCAGGTTGGTACCGAGAATGTGACGTTATTCCTTATACGACAGATGTCGATTTCGGAGCTTGGGCTTCTGAAGTGGAAGACTTGGACTACATAATCACCGCTCTTTTAAATAATAAGAATCTAACCTTGAGAGAACGAATGGGTGTGGTAAGTAGACTTTAATCTGATCCGTTGCATGATTGTTAGCGCCCTGGAGCAAATAATTTCAGGGCTCCCTTTCCCATAATGTGTAGCCTTTGATTCTGAAGCTGAATATATGTATATCGCAAGAGGCGCCCCCTTTTCTCGTTCGGCATCCTGGAACGATCACTCCGTCCCACACCATGATGGTACACTACTGCCTTTAATGTTTATGTTATGTTTTAAAAATCCTTCAAATAGTTTTTAAACCAATGATTAATATTAATCCAAAATAATATTTGTCCTGTATTTTATAAATTCCAACGGTAAAAAGCTCTGCAATTTTTTATAGAAAACCGCGAGCAATTTTTCTGTATAATTTTACAGTACTTTAGCAGACACCAGAAATGTAACAAAGATACAGGTACAGATTTTCTGCATGTTTCTGCTTAATTCTACTGAGTGCTTTAATAATAATTTTACAAAAATTCTGTAGAAGTATGAAAGCACTTGTAGCATATAAAATAATTTTTCATATTTTTAGACGAATTTCTTGAACCATTTTTGAAGGCATTAGTGTCTTACAAAATAAAATAATTGCTCGGTGAAAAATACTTGCATAAATTGACTTTCAATTACTGTAGAAATATACAAATTCTACTTGGTCTGTAGCAAAAATCAAAATGAACTGAAACTTGATACTTTTTTTTAGAATTTCCTTAAAAAGTATTTTTTTTGGTGAACGTATAAAACAATTTTAAATTGAACACTTTTTTCATGTGATTTTCATATTTTATGTACTTTAAAATGCATTTAAGCTGCAAATATTTAATTTTATCTCGTAAAATAATTTAAATATATGTAGTATTTATTAGTAACGTGTAGAGAGAGTGCGAAATCACCCACTTGGCTGTGATCATAAGGACAATGAATTGTAGGCCTGTATCATAGCATTAAGGTAAAGGTATTTAATACTGCCTTATGCGCGTTCGTTAGAAATCATTGAAAAGAAATCAAAAACAAAAGCTAGGTGGGCCGTAGAATTGTAATTAGATATAAAAGAGTTTAAGTTTTTTTATAAAAGTGTGCTGACAGTTTTAAAATTTTTTTTTAACATTTACGAATAACTTTAAAAGAATAATTCCAACACAAAATCTGAAAAACATATATATTTTTTCATTCTACTAATGCCTTATATACAAGTAAGCTAAACACTATGGAATAAAAAAAGTCGAGTGAGAACTAAAATTCTAAATATACTTCTAAGTAACAATAAGGAAAATGTAAAATCTATTAAAAATGCAAAAAATAAATCGAATCAAATGTATTAGTATTAAAGTATTAACGTAATAAAATATTTTAACTGAACTCCATACATATAAACGGAATTGTGCTATGAGCAGCTATGCTCTAAATAAATCGTTGAAAATTTATTATCTTCATTCCCCATTAATCTGAATGGAAGTTCGAACCGGCATGAATAACTCAAATATTTACTCTCCAACAGCGTATTTGCACTAGTCGAGCTATCTCTGACTCATGATATACGTTGGTGCAAAATATAGCGAGGAGACAGGAATTGGTTCGTGATAAGTTGATATATAAATCCCTCATGAGGAGGGAACGTTAAATTGGTATGAAAGCAATAATTTTAACTTTCTCATATTATTGTATAGAGAATATTTACTATTTTCAAAAATACATCTTGATACGAAAAAAGTGTGTTGAGATTTCAATACCAGAAATTTTTAGTTATAATAAATTATAAAATATGTATTTCGAGAATTAATTCTAACTTGGAGCTCAGGAGTGTGTCAGTTTACTGACGCTTTACTATAGCTATGTTTGAACACTGGAATAGGCATGGTTGGGGGAATGATATACAATTTAATGTTGAGAAAACGTTAAAATCATAAACACATCTTGATAAGAAAAAGTGTGTTGAGATTTCAATACTAGAAATTTTTTGTTATAATAAATTATAAAATAGGTATTTCGAGAATTAATTCTATCTTGGAGCTCGGAAGTGTGTCAGTTTGCTAACGCGTTGCTATATCTATGTCTGAACACTGGAATAGGTATGGTTGGGAGAATGATATACAATTTCATGTTGAGAAAACGTTAAAATCAAAAACACATTTTGATAAGAAAAAAGTGTGTTGAGATTTCAATACCAGAAATTTTTAGTTATAATAATTTATAAAACATGTATTTCGAGAATTAATTCTATCTTGGAGCTCGGGAGTGTGTCAGTTTGCTGACGCTTTGCTATATTCATGTTTGAACACTGGAATAGGCATGGTTGGGGGAATGATATACAATTTCATGTTGAGAAAACGCTAAAATCAATTGAGACAATCATTCTGGTGCCGCTGGAGTAAGGTAAGTCACACTGCACTGTATGTATATCTATGTCGAAAGCCTCGTAGGTATTATTTAATTAAACTGTTAATTTTGCAAAAATAATCAGTGAAATGCAAATTAGATCTCAAGCAATAAATAACATTCCGGCGTATTGAAATTTATTTTACCTTACAAATTTTCTTTCTATACATTATTCTTCCTGTTTTATAACTAGCAAATAATACTGGATACTTATATTAACGAACTAGCAGCATACCCGTTATTCGTACGGAGTATATAATATAAAGAACATAAAATCCACAATCATGTGCAAATTTCTGTAGTATACTAAATGACACTGTTAATAAAAATATTCTGTTAATGTATTAAATTTATTGCTCCTAAAAAGAAGTTTAAGAATATTTATTTTCACTATGTAAAATTATTTTCACGGGCAAGTCTGAAGAATAAAACATCCTGGCCCCTTTTGTAAGCAAATTTACAAAAAATATGAAATTGAATCAATATATGCAAAATAAAAGCGTTAAAATCGTATGGGAACCGTACTACATATATACACGAATATTAGAAGATATAACCTGTATTAGTGGATTACATGTATAAATTGAGAATATCAATAAACCCGTAATATTTAAACCTGAAGGCCGTAATTGATTCCAATATGTGAATATATATACCCGTATTGTCGCAGATTAGAAAAGATGCCAGTATGTTAGTAAAAGATTACCCATATTAAAATATGAGTCTCAAAAATCTTTGCCAAAATAAAACAGATGACGTAATAAATTGAAAACACCAATAATCCCCGTAATCTTTATAACAGAAGTCCGTTATTGATTCCAATATATGCCAATATATATCAATATATATGCCAATATACCTGTAGTACTTATATTCTTCTAGATTAGAAGATATACCCGTGCATTTGCAGAATGTTACTCTTACAACGTGCAACGAGTTTCAACAATTTTTGATATAATAAAACAATGGCATAATAACTCGAAAATATCAATAATTCCTGAATCAATAATCCCCGAAAATATCAATGATAATAATGTTTAAACCTGAAGACCGTAATTGATGTTATTCAGTCAAAAATGCATGTCAATGAAATTTATTTTATGTAGCCGCCTTCGGCTACCAGCCTGTTCGCTACCCTTGAAAATTCTGACCGTGGCAAACTCGCTGGCGCGACCTACTAGAAAGGTGTTGTTGTTGTTGTTGAGACCCAGACCGTCCGACCTACCAGAAAGGTGTAAGGTAACTGTTTGGACGGCCGGGACGTGCCACCCAATTTAGACCGGAACCCAGTGGGGGAGGCATCCACAGGGACCGTACCCTCCTTCCCCTACCACCAACCTCTCGGAAGGACTTACGGACCCACATGTTTAACGTGATCGTACTCCGCATGAACACGGCGGCAGTTCTGGCAGCGGCGAGAATCGCGCGCTAACCACTGGGGTGCCGCGCCCGAAAAGAGCCAACAACACGCGGTGTTCCCAGGTGGTCACCCACCCAAGTACTAACCGCGCCCGATGCTGCCTGACTTCGGTGATCTAACGAGAACCGGTGTTTTCAGCACGGTACGGTCGTTGGCCTTACTAGAAAGGTGTAAGGTAACTATTTGGACGGCCAGGAAGTGCCACCCAATTTAGATCGGAACCCAGTGGGGGAGGCATCCACAAGTATCGTAACCTCCTTCCCCTACCACCAAACTCTCTGAAGGACTTACGGATCCACATGTTTAACGTGATCGTACTCCACGTCACCACGGAGGCAGTTTGGGTAGTGGCGGGAATCGAACCCGGGCCTAATGAGTGCAATTCCCGCGCGCTAACCACTGGGCTACCGCGTAGTTGAATGACGTTAAATGACCATATGCTAAGCTCTAAATTCCATCATTTAAAATATACCGTTTAACACGATGCACAATCTCCATAACTTTTAATTCTATAATAGCTCAATTCCACATAAGCTCTTAATTCCATCAAATATAACGTAATTTTCTAACCCGATCCATAAACTCCATGACTTTCTTTTTATGTATTTTTTTCTCCATGGAACCACCGTGGCGTCCCCTCCACCTTCCGTGCGGCTGTGCGCGCATGTGAGAGAAAAATCGGAACTTCGCTGAGAATACGTCGAGAAATTTTAAATCATTACTTCTTTAAAATCCAGATCCTGCGGCTACTTTTTCATATTTCTTAATCAGATTGGGTTTGTAAGAATGCCAGATGTTTGAGTTTTCTAAAAATGTAAGTTATTAGTCGACATTCTCGATACTTTTTCGGATGCGAGGATTTATAAACGAAAGTTCGTTTTTTTGACCCGAAAGTGATTTTTGTTTTAAAATCTTTAAAAAATATTAAAATTTGTCCCTGAGATTTGAAATTGATATATTTTTACTCGCAATTGTCTGCTCTTCTTGTACGTATGATTTGTTTCTTT
Source organism: Amaurobius ferox (assembly GCA_951213105.1). Lineage (NCBI taxonomy): Eukaryota > Metazoa > Arthropoda > Arachnida > Araneae > Amaurobiidae > Amaurobius > Amaurobius ferox. The sequence continues at coordinate 82,164,314 of OX578144.1, forward strand.
CTGCGACGTCTGGATGGTGGAGAAAAAAGGGCAAAAAGGGGAAAAAACGGTCGAAATCGCATAAAACATTAAATAATAATAATAAAAAAATAATTCAAATTTTAAAAATCGGTTTTCATGTGTCCCCCCCCCCCCCCCCCCGGGTCTCCGATTGCCAAATTTCGCAGCTTTTCGACGTGCGGTAGCTGAGCCTATAGTGCATAAGACAGACAGACATTGCCTTTTATTGTTTGAGATACATATCTTTATTATTCAAATCGGAAAAGATTTAATAAAAATCGTCTGCCGCATAAACACATTGGATTTAAATCCGTTGCTAAGCGACATGATATCATTTGCTTCAAATACATTGGTGGAAAAATATCGTCTGAATAATGGTATCTTCATGGATGGTTTGGCGACATTTTAAAAAATCGACAAATTTATCGCCAAGTGGGACTGTAGAACTTGGTGACAAATTGACGAAACATCATCACAATACCATTGCCTAAAAAACACAAATAATTTCATTTATTATACGCAATCTTATCAATTTCATGATATTTTTATGGATTTTCAAATATTTTAATCAATTTGGTGACATTTCAAAAATTCGTTAAACGTGTTACTAAGTAGGACGGATGGACTGTCAGACAAATGCTACCGAAACATCATTTCAGTTCTCTCTTCTAAAAAAACAAATTTAATTTCATTGATATGCTTCGTTTTTATCAATTCGGGGACATTTCCGTCAATTTTCAAACGTTTAAGAAAAGTTGCCGAGTTAGCGATATCCCGCCAAATTCCTAGCTCTGAATTTGCAGATATGAAGAATAAAACATCCTGATCTCGTTTGTATATACTAAATGAAAACACTAAAATTGTATTAGAAAATATAAACGTTCTACTCTTTTCCTGTTTCAATAATTGGTTAAATGAATTTATTGGCTAAACACAATATATGAGTTTATTAGCTAAACACAATATATGATTTTTTTTGCTAAACACAATATATGAGTTTATTAGCTAAACACAATATATGATTTTCTTTGCTAAACACAATATATGAGTTTATTTCCTAAACACAATATATAAGCTTGAAAACACTGTCAAAATAATGAAAGTGATGTAAGCAGTCCGTAATTAATATAATTAAAAGAAAAATCCAGGTGTTCATTTATAAGATATATTTTTATATCCATTTAGTTATTATTTAAATCGAAAAAACAATAATAAAAATTAACAAACACATTTAATTTAATTGCGTTGCCGAGTAACATGGTTTAAAATAGAATCGTCCTCATAAAATGCTAATAATTAAATAACCATTTTGATTTCTTAATAATTTTCATTATTGAGTAAAAGCTTGTGAAGAATACACCATGGTGATATATTTTCCATTTAAATTCATGTTTCAAACATTATATTTTCAAACAATTCATGCTTTCAGAAAGTGACTAATTACCGCAAAATCTCCCACCAAATTCAGAGATAAAATTTTTATTCACTTTCACGTTTTAAACAAATGATTTCCAACCTTTTCGTTTGTAGGAACTAGGGAGTTAGAGAGTAGAACTCCTAGGAAAAAGTTTCATTTTTCATTAATATCTCGACAACTCATTTCCTTAGAAACTCGAAACTTGGGTAAAATTTAAGGGGAGCCTATTTCATGGCTACCCACAAAATTTTATTAAATTCGGTTCAGTCGATTTCGAGTTTCCCGTGATTATGCGACAAACGAAAAGTTTGTTTTTTACTGATATCTCGAGAACCACTGGTTATAAAAACTCGTAACATGGACAAAATTTTAAGTGGGGCTATTTAAGTGGGGTTATTCAAGGCTACCCCCAAAATCTCATCAAATTCGGTTCAGCCGTTCGCCCATGATGATGGGAGAAATATACAGACAGACAGATTTCCAATTTTATTTATATAAATTAGATAACTTTAATGTAAAATATAATCAAAAATGCACATATTAAGAGTTTTATCTCTCTAACTCTATGACTGTAACTAACAGTTTTTGACAGTTAAGGGTTCAGTTCTTGGATGGAGCGCCTCGAGCAAAGCGATCAGACAATTTGTTTTATATATATTTTCAAGATACTTTCCTTTAGTTGGGATATTTTCATATTATCATAATTTTGGAAAGAGAAACAACATTGTTTTCCTAAAACATTTGGCTTCGAATGTTGACAGAAAAACACGTGAATGAACACGTGTTGACAGAAAGCCACGTGATAAAGAAAATTGAATGGAGCCTCGTGCTTTATATATTTTTCTTTTTAACACTTTCCAACATAGTAGAAAAGTGTTTAGACTTTTATCATTCTGTTCATTCTGTCTGTTTGTGCGTTCGCACGATAACTGCAGTAAAAATGACTTCATCAAAGTGAAATTTTAGTATGATGTTAAGATGGCCTGTGGGACATATGGGAATGTAAATGAATAATATCACCCAATAAGTTTTAGATTGAACTCGGGATGAAAAAGTGATATACATTGAACCCTATGAGACCTAATTTTTCAAACATTGAAGCAATGTTAAAATTCACAAATTACTTCGAAAATTTTTGGAAATTTTTTTTAGCAAAATATTTATAGATATTATTAAAGGTAGTTTTTAAATAAAAATTGAATTAATAAGTGCACCCCTGATATATGCAAATATCACGTGACTCATTGCAAAATAATATATGACATCCATTTTTTTCCACTGTGTAAAGATCGTGATATTTACAGGGCGTGAAAATTTATATTTAATGTTGCAACCGTCATAAAACAGCTTTACTATTGCGTATTATCTGTGTACCTAAATTCTGTGCCAACGCAATTACAATATTTTTTATTTTAAATGATCACTACACTGTGTTTATTTCTACTAGAAACCCTAATTTATGTAAACATATCAAGCGATTGTAATGTGAGTTGTATAAGAATTTTTGATTATTTTTTCAAGCAAAATTATTTAGCTCTGGAGTCTGGAATATAAGTGATATGAATGTAATATTCATTGTTTTACATAGAGAGGCAGACGATTAATATTTCGATGAAGTTTTCAAGTATAATAAATTACTGTAGTATAAGTATAATAAATTTTTCAAGTATAATAAATTACTGTGATAATTTAAAAAATATCACCTCTCAATGTATAACGTTTTGTTTTAGAGATGTTTAAATAAAATTGCATTTCAGTTGAAAAGTGTTTCATAATTAATGCTCTATGCATGATTGAGTTTTCTTGTTAAACTCTTGTTAATTTCGAAGTCTAATTTATGTAAACAGATCAATCGATTATAAGGTGAGTTGTATAAGTATTGCTGAATTTCACGCAAAATTATTTAGCTCTGGAGTCAGGAATACAAGTGATGTGTATGTAATATTCATTGTTTTTACATAGATAGGCAGACGATATATGTTTCAATGAAGTTTTAAGTTTTCATGTACAATAAATAACTGTAGTACTGTGATAATTTAAAAAATGTCACTGCTGAATATATCACGTTTTGTTATAGAGATGTTTAAATAAAATTGCATTTCAGTTGAACAGTGTTTCATAATTAATGCTTTATGCATGACTGAGCTTTTTTGTTAAACTCTTTTATTACTTTCGCGGGTAATTTAATCCCCAGTGCTATTAGTTAAGTAAAATTAAAGTTCTTGTTGAAACGAATTGACGATAATATTTCAAGGCTTGCACTTGAAATCTTTCAAATTAAACGGATTGTGGCGATTTTCTCATGCCATAGCCTATTTGAAAATTTTACAAGAAAAAATTTGAAAATATATATCTTTTGTTCAAATGATCACAAATATTGTATATTATCCTCCATTTTAAAGGGCTTGAAAAATTTTTTCGATTGATACCAAGTTCTACAATGTACCCCTTCTCCCGAAGTGGAGGCCAATGAAGTCGCAAACACAAAAATTGTATTTCGGCTAATTTATCACTACAGTAAACAAATCTATTAAATTTGGGGATCATTGAACCATAAAGAACCCCTTTTATGCATGATGATGTCAAATTTTGTCCTATGCTGCCATGTTAAGCAAATCTAAAATTTTAAATAAATTTCAAAGTTTTCACTCGAATTTAAAATAATTCCATCTAGTTCTGGATTTTTCTATATAGTATCCAATTTTAAGTTTTTTGAAAATCCATTAATCTAATCCATTAATCCATCCATTAATATTTGTAGCAGTTATTGTGTACACCAGAAATCGACCACCGAGGAACAGACAGATAGAAGTTCATATCTCTAAAAATAGATGAGGCGTGTTCAGGAGGTCCTAAAACATGCACTGGCCTCAAATTTTCGAAATCGAAAATTTTCCTTAAAAACAATATTTATACTATGTTCTATAGTATGAGAAAGTAAAAAAAATCTGTTGTGGGCAACACATGACTTTCCTTATATAATGCAATGAATTTACTACTTTTACAGTAAAAATAAAGGTTTTTCTTATAGTAGATATAGTCTTTCCAAGATATTGAATTTTCGACAATTAGTCGCCATTTTCATTAATTTAGCGTCATTTTAATCCATTTGGCGAGATTTCCGCTAATTTGACAACATTTCAAAAAGTCGCCAAGTTGGCGAGATTCCACCAAATTCGGCGTCAAAATCTCGCTTTACTGACGGAGAAATAAGTTATTCTTATAGCAGATAAATGACTATTGGCGTTCAAATACAAAAGTATTAGTCGAAGTATTTTTTCTCATGAATGGAATGAGCTAGATCCACGAGAATGATGTCACCCAATTTATCGCATGGTATTACATATGAAAAGTGAACATGTTTCTCAATTGGAAATATATTATTTTTTATTTTATATGACTTTTTGATAATTTTTTGAAAAATGTGCAATATCTCGAGAACAGTTCATGTTAGCGTTCTAAAATTTATGTCAATCGTTTTTTAATGAAAAATTACACAAGAAATGTCTATTTGAGTAACTTTATTAGCGGTTTTGATTTTTTGACGATTTTTTCAAAATTTCACTCGAAAATTTAAGAAGGTTCTGAACATTAGATTACGTTTAAAAACAATAGGGTTCCAGTGTTTACGGATTGTGATTTTTGTACCAAATTTCGTTCGAGTCGATCCATTCGTTCGTCAGTTATCGTCTCCACAGACTCACTGACACACACACACACACACACACATACTTTCACACACACACACACGCACACACACATAGAGACATCACTTCAAAAATGTTTGATTCATGATCAGGGATGCTTGAAACATTCTCTCCCGTCGAAAACTCGAATTCGAATTTTCGACCCTGTCACAATACTTTCCTTATACATTATGTATATAAGGAAAGTAATAAGATTACTTAGATGTTTTATAAATTGAAATTTTCTTTATTTCAATTATTGCATTGAGTAAGTTTAGAATGTGAAGTATTTTTGCTGTTGGAATTGAATTTAGCATTTCGTGGAATATCGCCAAATTTTCGCCACAAAAAACCTGCATTAGTTATGAATTAACACAACAATAGTACCATTAATTTTATCATCAGTATTATCACCATTTAAAGAATAAAGGAGAAAGTAATAGAAGATGAAATAATAATATAAGAAAGAGATAAGAAAATAATAGAAAAAAGAAAATAATGAATGGATATGTTTGTCTGTCTGTTTGTTGGTTACGTTGGGAAAAGTCTAAACAATCCACGTCTAACAAATTTGATATATTTTTTTTTGTTTCATTTTTTTTAAAAATTACTCACTATAGATGCACTGACAGATTAAATGAATGCAGTTTATTTCGTCCGAATTGGATCACACACGATGAAGTTATCGATGATGTTACGTTTGCAGTTACTCCACTGGGTGAGAGTTCGTTCGGCACAAGTGATCAGCGCATACTGGGGATAGCGTGAATGTTGATGCATAGATGTAGCAGATTTAAAATTTAAAATGTTTTGCAATATTCTACCAGAATTGTTTTATAATACAGCTGAAAGTGTATATATAATCAGAAGAAAACTCACATATTGGGTTCTGTATTGAGTTCCGCCGTGCATGTATAGTGACACTTTCATTGCATAATTTCGCTTCATCACCGTCACATTTCTTTCATGACTTGATCAGACAATGACATATTTTTACCAATTCACTTTTACTTGCTTCAACAGCGATGACGAGCATATATACTTTTCATGGAAAGTTTTGGCAAAAAAAAACTTAATTCGTGAAGTTTCCTGCCAATCTACAAGATTTGAGAAGTTTCCAGAATTAGCCTAAATTCGCCAAGTTAACGCTGTTTTGCCAAATTCGTCGCCAAGATCACAAAACTTGTTACAAGGTAGTGCGTACCGAATCTGCAAATTATAACATTGGTTTCTAGTTAAGTGTTTGTAAATACGATGACACACTTCCGTATGTTTCCGTTAAATCACCGTCTTCCGGTAAATCACCATCACATTTCTTTTATGATTTACTCCGTATCTCGAGTTCTGATATATTTCATGTAAAATATTCTAAAAGAATGTCGTATAATAGTTTTCATATCATTTCAATATTTTTCGTATCACAGTACATGCACTTTTTGTTCTGAAGACGAAAATTATAAATTGAACTTAAAACGAAGTAGCTATATTATAAGTTGTAAATAAAATGGTTCCAAAAATATTTTCCCTAATATTGCTGACTATAAGTTCAAACTGATATGAAGTATTCAAATATGTGAACTCGAACTAATATTTGCACTATCGGAGCTTTATATGTGTTGGTTTAGGATTATATTTGAGAAGAAAGAAATATAAGTTGGTCTATAGGTGTAGAATTTCAAATAATTTCAAATAAATTCTGCAAGGGATAACAATAAAGATAACAGATAACAACAATAAAGATAACAGAAATGTATCAAATGCTTTTGTCATTTGAACGAAGTAAACGGAGTTCCGCTGTTAACGATGCAAATGCAGCAGTTTGCTTTCTGCAAGATTTATAAGCCGGTGCAACTGGCTTGCATACTCTTTTGTACATTTATAGATTCATCGAGAAACTTGGTCGGTATCAAAACATAATTTAAGGGGTGGGACAGCCCAGTGGTTAGCGTACAGAGATTGCACTCCGATGACCCCAAGTTCTATTCCTGGCCTGTTTAAACTGTCCACGTGATCATGCAGAGTACGGGCACGTTAAATATGTGGGTCCGCAAGTCCTTCCAAGAGGTTGGTGGTAGGGGAAGGAGGTTACGGTCCTTTGTGGGTTCCGGTCTAAATTGGGTGGCACCTCCCAAACGTACAAACCTTACCCATTCGGGTAAATCGGGAGTCGGGTCGAAGCAGAAAAATGAACCATAATTTCTAATTTCGTTTTAGAATTCGAGAAATAAATGGAATTTTTAAATTATTGCTTAAGCTGTTGTTTAAAATACTCTGATATTAATATGTTTCATAAGTAACGGAGTATAAAAGGTTGATCAAATAAATTTAATACTTTTAGTCAATTGCTTTTATGCTTAGTAATAACGCTATGTTAAATCTATAGTAAAATGTTTCATGAAAATATTTTCACGAGCTGTGGTCTTTGAATAATATTTGTTTACTTACGTCTTGATAATTTTCAGTTATTTAAAAATAGAATATAAAATGATGTTTTTATCTTTGTTATTTTGAAATTTTATAAGGCCTTACTGGTGGCAAATTTTAGGGAGGCAGAACAGTGTACTTACTGTCTCTAAAAGAAGCTTCCTAACAATTCTATTAGAGATCCAACCATTTGATCGTCATGCTACCATTTGATCGTCAACTTTATGCACTTATCGGATATGTAAGAAGTTGATATTTGCAATTTAGTTTACGTTTCTCTTCACTTTGTCATGCTGCTTTAATGTATTTTAAACTAAATGGCGTGTTAGCTATTTTTTTTTCATAACTGGTATAACGTTATTTGTGGAATGTTAACTGCCATAACAGAAATATATCTTTCGAGAGTTTCCAATTTCTTCGTTTTAAATAATAAATTTATTCAAATTACAATAAACTTTCTTATGACCTTTCTTGATCAAAAAAGAATTAGATTTTTTTCTCAGCTATGATCCTAATACTATTTTACGTATCCTGCCTAATGTATTATGCTCTTATTATGCAGTACTATGATATTTAATACTTATTAATTTTCTATTTATTCACCACAATAACGAATGGATGTTGATGCTTAAGGTATGTGTTTTTTTTTAAATATATAATGTTTGAAATTGTTTATTTTGCATTTCTTTGTACTTTTATCATTATTTGTACTTCTTTATATCTCTGAGCTTTTATCTGTCTTCGTATTAACATTTCTTTGTACTTGTTTCTTTGTACTTGTATTTTTATGTGTACTTTAAAATTGTATTTTTCATTTAATGTAAAAATTTTTAAATTTTAAAAATACTTTCAGGAGATAGAAATTAATTAATTTTTAAAACCATTCTTTGTTAAGAGTATCTATTCTCTCAAGAAAAGTTTAAGAAAATGTTTCTAATTGACTTAAGGCATAATCAATTTTGTATTGTTTAGTTCTACTTAAATGCCACAATGAATCGTATCTAATAAATGTTTCCAATATTTAAAATTGCGAAATGCTCTCATAATCTGGAATGTCGAACGCCCATAAGGCGGTAAAAAATTCCTTGAGCTGGAAGTACATTTTGCTAAACGTCAGAATGCTTACCTACTCGACTTTAGCTCCGTGATCAAATCTCGCACTGACAAGTTCGCATTATGAGCATTAGCTACAAGTGGTGACTAGACGGTGGACAAAAATGGAATACTCCAATTTTGATACTTAATTTGAAGTACTTAATTTTTAGCATTGATGAAGGTGATCCAGGGCATCATTAAAACAGATATTTGCTGCATTTATATTTTATTTGTGCTTGAATACATTGCTCAGGTTTTCCTTATATTTACATACTGTCACACGAGTGACTATCTGAAACTCAAAAGCAGTATAAAAATGTTTATATAGGCAGCACATGATGCTATCCACATAATGTATTAACTTTACCAAAAGAGATGAAACAGAAATACTAAAGTAGCAATATTCCTCTTTTAAAAGAAATACTTTACAGAAAATTTATTATCTTTTTCGTTGACTTGGCAGTAAGTTCAAACTGGTGTGAACAACCAGATCAAATATTTACAATACACTCGGTGTATTTGCAGTTGCGTACTGGCTGAGCTGGGCTATATATGTGGCTGAAAATACAATTACACGAGACAGAGAAGATTGATAAAATGGTAAGTTTTTCTGGAATTTCAAATAAATTCCACAGAAAAGGGTACATACGAAATGCAATCTACAAGTAAGTCTGACAACAGAATCATTTAAAGCACAAACTTCATCTAGTTTGGCGCAATTCTTTCGAGACTTGGATTTTGTTTTCGTGGCAATTGTTTTGCATTATCTGGTATTTTATATATTTTAGTGTTGATAGAATTTTGTAAAATAACCAAAGGAACTTCAATAAATATGTAGCTTGATGAGTTAAATTAAATGGTTTAAATTAAATTTAACATCTCAATTGATCTGTATACAGGGTGTCCTTAACCTTTTGCTTACGGATGGGTTAGCACAAATCGCAAACGAAGAACCGCTCGAAAAGACAGCCTATCCCAAACGATCTCCTTTAGCAGGTATTGGCGTCTATGGTCGCTAATGTCTGCAAAGAGGGAACGAACTTTTTGGGATAGGGTATGTCAAATACTTGTCTTTTCAAGAGGTTCTTCTTTTGGGATTGACGATGTCCCACCCGTAAGCAAAAGGTTAAGCACTCCAATAACTTTGTAAGGAAATGTCTATGAGTGTACACGTTAGGTCTATCCACAATAAAAGTGACCATGCCCGATTGAATAAAAGTTAATGTTGCATCATCCCATGTGGAGAATTAAAAAAGTTAGTATTACGAACTCGACAACAAAGTCATATAGACAAAAACAGAGAATTATAAAGCTGTAGCAAAGTCTTTAATCCATACGAATTAACACAATGAACGAACAGAACGCGCATAAGGAAGGAAATAAATATCTGAAAGTCGCGGTATCAGGGCCTGTAACACGGTGACACGCGTACAATACTTGTCCAAAGTACGTAATGACATTCTTTCTTGAACTTAAATAGATTCGATATTATGTTCAAGAAAGTTCAAATACAGTCTCGAACTTTCTAGAACGTAACCCTCATTCAACGTGGTGTCAAAGGGATGGTCATACAGACGGGGAAGGGGTGTAGCCATTTATGTTGCAAATTATCCTTTAATATCATTAAGTTTAATGCCATTGAATAATTTCATGCCTAAAAACATATATTGAAAGTTATATGTATTAATATCTTCTACAAAAATATTAATGTTGTTTACAGGCCAATTCCGGTAAATGTTGATACATATATTCACTAATTTTGCATTCAATGCCCTTGACAATGCTATTAATTTAAAAAATCTGATGTGGTCAGTACATGACTTTCCTTATATAATGCAATGAATTTACTACATTTACAGGAAAAAAATAGGTTATTCTTAGAGTAGATACTTATATTCTTTCCAAGATATTGAACTTTCGTAAATTAGTCGTCATTTTCATCGATTTAGATTCATTTCTATCCATTTGGCGAGATTTTCCTTAATTTGGCAACATTTAAAAAGTCACCAAGTTGGCGACATTCCGCCAAATTTGTCGCCAAAATCTCGCCAAGCGTTATGGATGGAGAAATAAGTTATTCTTACAGCAGATAAATGACTATTGGAGTTCAAATACAAAAGTATTACTCAAAGTATCTTTTTTCATGAATGGAAAGAGCTAGATCCACGAGAATGATGTCACCAAATTTATGGCATGGTATTACATATGAAAAGTGAACATGTTTCTCAATACGGAATATTTTTTTTTAATTTTATATAACTTTTTGATAATTTTTTTGAAAAATGTGCAATGTCTCGAGAACGGTTCATGTTAGCGTTCTAAAATTTGTGTTAATCGTTTTCTAATGAAAAATTACATACGAAATGTCTATTTGCGTAACTTTATTAGCGGTTTTGATTTTTTGATGATTTTTTTCAGAATTTCACTCGAAAATTTAGAGGGGTTCTGAACATTAGAATGCGTATAAAAACAATAGGCTTCCAGTGTTTACGGATTGTGATTTTTGTACCAAATTCCGTTCGAATCGGTCCATTCGTTCGTAAGTTATCGTCTCCACAGATTCACTGACACACACATACTTTCACAAACACACACACATACTTTCACACACACACAGACATCACTTCAAAAATGTTTGTTTCGTGATCAGGGATGCTTGAAACGTGCTCTCCCGTCAAAAACTCGAATTCGAATTTTCGACCCCTCCACAATACTTTCCTTATACATTATGTATACAAGGAATGTAAAAGTGTTTTTATTCTTGGTAATATCTATATTGACCTAATTGACCTCACATGCTTCTTATTGATGTCTGTGTGTGTGTGTGTGTGAAAGTATGTGTGGTGTGAGTGAGCCTGTGGAGACGATAACTGACGAACGAATGGACCGATTCAAACGAAATTTGGTAGAAAAATTACAATCCGTGAATACTGGAAGCTTATTGTTTATAAACGCAATCGAATGTTTAGAACCCCCTTAAATCTGCGACTGAAATTTTGAAAAAATCATCAAAAAATCAAAACCGCTTATAAAGTTACACAAATAGACATTTCTTATGTAATTTTTTATTAGAAAACTATTAACATAAATATAGAACACTGGTATGAACCTTTCTCGAGATATTGCACATTTTAAAAATAAATTATCAAAAAATTATATAAAATAAAAAAAATATTTCCTATTGAGAAATATGTCCACTTTTCATATGTAATAACATGCGATAAATTTTGTGACATCATTCTCGTGGATCTAGCTCGTCCCAATCATGGAAAAAGATACTTTGAGTAATACTTTTGCATTTGAACGCCAATAGTTTTTCATCTGCTATAAGGATAAATTATTTCTCCATCCATAACTCTTGGCGAGATTTTGGCGACAAATTTGCAAAATATCGCCAACTTGGCGACATTTTTAAATGTTACCAAATCAAAAAAAATCTCGCCAAATGGATAAAAATAACGCTAAATCAATGAAAAATAACGGCTATTTGACGAAAATTCAATATCCTAGAAAAAATATAAGTATCTACTATAAGAATAACTTATTTTGTTTTTATTGCAAAAGTTGTAAATACATTGCATTATATAAGGAAAGTCATGTGCTGATGCATATCAGATTGTTTATTGAACGACATTATATTTTCTTCTTGTTTGAACACCATTTCCTTGCCGATTCGAACAACTTCGCATATGTAGTACTTTGCTTGACATTTGTATTACAAATTGTTTTCACCCATTATTCTGGTGCTACCAATTTTCATAATTAGTGATTATTTTATCTTTGCTGGCATAAATGTTACCCATGCAAATCTTCATGTCCCCATTCGTAAGACTGTTAGATGTTTATGTGAGCGGAAGTTAAATAATTTTAAATATGCTGTAAAAAATGCTGATTGGTCTCATATTACTGCTTACTAAAATCTCCCCTTAGTCTATGACACCTTTTTTTCCGAATTAATCAGAATCTAGAATCTCCACTTTCCCCCTGTTCCATTTTCTCAGAAAAACATTAAAAACCATTAGATAACAAACAGGCTTTATAGATGCATTAAAGGTAAAAATAAACTATATTCCAAATCCACAAATAATATTTATTCTAAATTGGGTATGCATAACCAAATCTTCATTTTTTGCTTAAATTTATATCTTTAAATCAACCTTATTATGTCTTTATTTATATCTTTATATCAGCAGTTTATATCTTTATATCAGCAATTTATATCTTTATATCCACCTTACCTTTTATAAATGCTACACATTGAAATATAATTAGTGTATGCATAACCAAATCTATAACCGACCATTTGGTGTTATAAATTTTCATAATTAGTGATTATTTTATCTTTGCTGGTGTAAATGTTACCCATGCAAATCTTCATGTCCCCATTCGTAAGACTGTTAAATGTTTATGTGAGCGGAAGATAAATAATTTAAAATATGCTGTAAAAAATGCTGATTGGTCTCATATTACTTCTTACTAAAATCCTCCCGTAGTCTATGACACCTTTTTTCCGAATTAATCAGAATTTAGAATCTCCATTTTCCCACTGTTCCATTTTCTCAGAAAAAACATTAAAAAACCATGAGATAAAAAACAGGCTTTATAGATGCATTACAGGCAAAAATAAACTATATTCCAAATCCACAAATAATATGTATTCTAAATTGGCAGTGTTGCTGAGATTATAGGAACAAGTTGAATCGGTCACTTAAATTAGCAAAATAATTTTATTCTTAGGATTTTTTTTTTCAAATGTTTATGTTGGTAAAGTTTGGCTTAAAATTAATGAAATTTCAGCCAGGTGAAAAAATCCAAAATTCTCTTGATGGCTTAATTCTAAATGAGCGAGAAATTTAAGATACTGAAATTCTAGTTCAGACGTTCAATAGTCGCGTTGTTTCTTATAATTTGGAGTTTGTTTCACAATAGCATTCTCGTGATTCTGATTTCTTCTTTCACCATTATAATGTTTCAAATTCATTGGTTCTTGCATAGGATAGTTTTGAAGACTTTGCTATCCAGTCAATTCCGGATTTGGGAATTTGTTTCGTTTAATACTTTTCATTTGTGTTTACAGTGTAATATATTTTTCATTAAAGCATTTTTTTTTTAATTTTTTCTTATTAGTTTATCAAAATACATTAAAGACAAGATAAAGACAGCTTCCTTTTCTCCAATAAGAAATGTCTTTACTTGTAAATGTAATTGAGTTTTTGAATCTATAGTTATGCCAAAATAAAAAACTTAAATAAATTTGCTTTAAATTCTTAAATAAAAAAGTTTTTCAAGTATTTTATTTATTTTGTATTCCACATTTACATCCATTAAAAAATTTGCTTGAAAATAAATATTTTATTTATCTGTGCATGTACACCCAATAAAAGTACATGTATACCCAATAAAAGATAATCATTAGGGTGAAAAGCTATTCATAAACAAGATACTTTATAAGCAAGATTCATAAACAATAGATATTGAATAAAACTATTCATAAACAAGAAAATTAAAATTTTCTATCTCAAACATCGTGCTTGAAGTCCTTCTAATTTGAAACATTATTTGACTAAACATAGTACAGTCCTTTCTCGAATCATAGGGCTTTCTCGAATTATAGGACTTTCTCGAATTATAATCCAGTATTTCAATTTTCTTCGAATTATAGGGCTTTCTCGAATTATAATCCAGTATTTCAATTTTCTTCGAATTATAGGGCTTTCTCGAATTATAATCCAGTATTTCAATTTTCTTCGAATTATAGGGCTTTCTCGAATTATAATCCAGTATTTCAATTTTCTTCGAATTATAGGGCTTTCTCGAATTATAATCCAGTATTTCAATTTTCTTCGAATTATAATCCAGTATTTCAATTTTCTTTGAATTATAGGGCTTTCTCGAATTATATGTCTTTCTCGAATTCCAGTATTTCAATTTTCTCTTTAGTAAGTGGTTATATATTTGAATTAAATTAATTTAGTCAAGTGGTTATATGATTGAGTTCAATTAATTTATTCAAGTGGTTATATGATTGAATTAAATTACTTTATTCCGCTTTCAATTAATTCTTATAAAATAGTGAGTAGTTTAATACTTTTTACTTCTACAGTATAATATGTTTAGTGTGTAATAATATTTTTCAGCTGGAGCAGGCTTTAGAATTTCGACTCGACTGTGATGGTTTGAGAGTGGATCTGTTCTTCCTCTATCAGATAAACAACGGCTCTTGGGCTTCCGGACACAGACCGAGTCGAGGCTATTTCTTCAAGTAAAAATTTAGCCCATACTAGAACTGATATTATACCCGTCATACATTAAGGTACATGAAGTTATGTTGTTGTTGTTGAAACCCAGACCGTCCGACCTACCAGAAAGGTGTAAGGTAACTGTTTGGACTGTCGGGAAGTGCCACCCAATTTAGACCGGAACCCAGTGGGGGAGGCATCCACAGGGACCGTACCCTCCTTCCCCTACCACCAACCTCTCGGAAGGACTTTCGGACCCACATGTTTAACGTGATCGTACTCCGCATGAACACGGCGGCAGTTTTGGCAGTGGCTGGAATCGAACCCGGGCCTACCGAGTGCAACTCCAGCGCGCTAACCAATGGGCTACCGCGCCCCACATGAAGTTATGTAAAAGATTTCCTCCCATTGTCCGCCTGCAGAGCTTGTGCCCCTAAATTCCCACGTAGACCTCGATTAATACCTCTCTCGATTAATGTTATTAACTAAAACCGGATCCTCAATAGGTACCTGATACTGAAATAACACATTTACAGAATCGCCTCTTCTAACCACCGTCAAATCATTTTCTGGTTTCCAAATAAGTTCCCACACATGCGCTCCACAAACGTAAAAAAAAAAGTATCCTCCCTCTCAGAGAAAAAATAACAAAAAAAAACCGGTCATTTCTACCCGAAAGAAGGCATGGCTTAAAAATTATCATGAGTTTCAAGACAGGCATGCGCAGAAAATTCTACTGCTACCGGAGAAAAAAACCGGAATCGATAATTTCAAATGTTATGCATTTCCATAAAAAAACCCACAGAAAATGAAATAAAGTTAAAATTCAAAAGATATTTTCTTTGTTGTCAGAATGCGAATACACAACATTTTACCAAAGGATAGAATTGTGCAATTTTTTCTCTTTTGGATGTGGCGAAATAAGTATCAGATAATATAAAAAATGTAAGTTTCAATGTATTTAAAAATAAATAAACAAATATGAAGTAATTGCCGACAGATTCGTTATAAGAATCGTTCGATTTTTTCGATGGTGTCTAGATGAAAACTCGATGATAAAATTGTCGGTCGCTAAAAAATAGGATTGTGTGAAAATCGCCCAGAATCGTTGTAAATCATCAAGTAACTAAAATAAGAATTCAAATTAAAAAAAATCTCACAGAGGCGCATCGTCCCGGAACCCGAAGTAACTCTGTACCAAATTTCGTCTCTGTTCAATGCTTAGATTTTCCTCTATTGCTGACATGCACACACACGCATAGATATCTGTTTCATGTAAGATTTAATGAATTTTTTAAAAATTTTACATTCTATATACAAGTATTCTGAAATAAAATTAATTTATATATTACACTGTGCAATGTATGTAATGGTTATAAATAAGTCAAGCAAAAATAATAAGCAATAAGTACAATACTCTTTATGCGAAGGATAAAAAACACTTGAGAAACGTAATAAAACATAAATAATACAATAATGCAGCATATAGCTGTTTCAAGGATACACTGGATCCTCGTCGTCAGTGCAAGATAACCAATAAACCCGAAGTCCGAAAGAAGAATGGGCGCAAAAGACTACGTAGTGTCGTACAAGACAGAGCACCCGGCGCAAAGCGCCTTTAATCTCCAGTTTCAATATGTGGTTCTTATCGTCAAACTGTGCGTACGCAATGTGGGTTGTTGATTGGAGTACCGAGTCGATAAGACCTAAACCTCCGGTATGGTATACTCTTGTATGATATTCTTGAAATTCATGAGCTGCACAGGTATGAGAAAAATGCAAAGAGGAGCAATGCTAGTGCTGCCATCTATGTGAGAGTGGCGGCAAGAAAAAAGGGGTTGAGAGCAGGAGCGAGCAAGGATTAAGATACAGTGATAGATTTAAAGCTCCAGTTTAGTAAGTATTTAAATTTGAGACAAAATATTTAACTATAAAAGGTTCAGATGAAGTAAGGGGCAGGAAATGGAAGGCATAAGGAATTATAAGGCCTAAGGGGGCTCGAAGAGGACAGCTCGCGGACGCTTTCTTTGCCGACGAGGGTCGTAATCAGTTAGTGTAAATAGTAACTCATTTTGGATGGTAGGAACGTTTTGAGAAAATTTGGAAGAGATATTCTTGATGGTTTGTTTGATTGTTGGAATATTAAAGTCATTTCTTATTACGTCGTTTCGCAGATACCTTGGGGCTCTTCTGATGGTTCTAAGTATGCGGTTTTGTTCAATTTGGATATTGTTCAGACTGGACTTACTGGCAAAGCCCCAGACAGGGCAAGCGTAGAGTAGGAGGGGGATGATAATAGTTTTAAATAGCAGAATTTTATTTTTGAGGTCTAAATGTTTTGAATAGAGGAGGTGGTTCATGGCGCCGGCAAGTTTTCTGGCTTTTTTGGTGACATGGCTGATGTGATCATTAAAAGTGAGGCGGCTGTCAAGGTGCACTCCTAAATATTTTGCAGAACGGCCGAAGCATACTGGCTGAGCGTGGATTTCAATTGGAGGGGGTGGGAATCTTTTCCAGGAGAAAAAGATGGCCTGCGATTTGACGGGGTTAATTTTGATCTTCCATTGGTTGTAGTAGGTCTCAAGTAGGTCAATATGATTTTGGAGGTTAGCATGTAGATAATTTACGTTCCGATGTGCGGAGATGATACATGTATCATCTGCGTACATACAGAGGGTGGAATGGGGTGCGCGGGGGGTATCATTAACGAAAATATTAAAAAGAAGGGGGGCAAGAATAGAGCCTTGAGGGACACCTGCTTTGATAGGATTTTTAGAAGAAAGGGTGTTTAGGATCCGTACGTGGAAATTACGGTGCTGGAGGTATGAGTTTATGATTTGAATTAGGGGAGGGGGGGCATTAATTTGGATGAGTTTATAGATGAGTCCTTTATGCCACGTACGGTCGAAGGCTTTCTCTACGTCGAGAAGAATGGCTCCAGCTGATTGCTTGTTGTGGAATGCGTCAGAGACAAATTCCACAACACGCAACAGCTGGTGGGTGGTTGAATGGGCAGGGCGGAAACCAAATTGCTCGGAAATGATAATATTGTTGGAGTCAATGAAATTAAAAAGGCGGTTGTGAATAACTCGCTCAGCCAGTTTGCTAAGGGAGGAAAGCAATGAAATGGGCCGGTAGGCAGAGGGATTTGAGGGGTCGCAGCCATGTTTGAGAATAGGTATGATAATCGCGGTTTTCCATTGGTCGGGGAAGTGGTGTAAGAGAAGTATGGCATTAATGATGTGTACGAGGTAAAAGAGGATATTTAGGGGAATAAATTTTAAGGCTTTGTTTGTGATTCTGTCTAGTCCGGGTGTTTTTTTGTTTTTTATCGTCAAACTGCGGAAACAGAGGAAATTATATACCCTAGATCTGGATTAAGAGAGGACCAATCAGAAAGCAGCATGAAGAACCGCCCATTGAATCTGAAACGACAAGTGCCACACAAGATTGGCGTGCGCCTAAACACAGCAGGAATATTCAGATAAAACGAGTCAAGTCAAAACAGTTAACACATAAGAATCCCAAAGGGGATCCAGTGTATCCTTAAAACAGCTGAATGTGCATTATTGTATTATTTGTGCTTTTATACCTTGCTCAAGGTTTTCTTAAAAAAATAATAATGCTTGGAAAATCACGGTCATATTTTAAAAATATTAGAGATAATTTGATTACTAAACTGAAATGTGAATCTTTTTGCAGGTATTACTATCCGCATTTTACTCTTTGCTCTGCAGAGTTGTTCGGAGAAAAAGTACAGGTTCCGTGTGAAACGGAGAAAGTGATTTTGGCAGAATATGGTCCGGATTGGATGAAACCCGTCTCGCACTGGAACTACGAGGCTTCCATAAGAAACAGAGGACCAAATATTTATTGGGACAAGGAGAAGCTAGAAGCAGTCGATCATGACTATTAACTATTTACCTATAGACTTCCCAAGTTTATGTTTGGGTGATCAGAAATTTTCCTACAAACTTAAAAGTTTTCCATTTTCATGCTCTGAGAACCCACCTAAAGGGGGGTCTTTTTAAAGCTGCATAGTACTCCCATTGCAGATAACAGCATCCAGGGACCAGTTTCGCTTATTAGGTGCTCTTTAGCATAGCCAAAGCGGGATAAAATAATTCGGTGATACATAGTCAGAGACCAAAATTTAACAAATAAAACGTTTCATGCTGTATATTTTAACAAGATTACAAATAAAATTAAATATTGTAACTAAGTTGCATTAAAACTAAATGAATGACATTTTGCTTTTTTAACACTTTACAACAAAGTTGAAAAGTGTTTATGACTTTGTTCATTCTGTCTGTCTGTCTGTCTGTCTGTCTGTCTGTCCGTTAGCACGATAACTGCCGTAAAAATGACTTTATCAAAATGAAATTTTAGTATGTTGTTCAGACGGTCTGTAGGACCTATGGGAATATAAAT
The DNA here is from genome assembly GCA_951213105.1 of Amaurobius ferox. Lineage (NCBI taxonomy): Eukaryota > Metazoa > Arthropoda > Arachnida > Araneae > Amaurobiidae > Amaurobius > Amaurobius ferox. The sequence continues at coordinate 82,183,606 of OX578144.1, forward strand.
AAATAATATCACCCAATTAGTTTTTTATTGAACCCGGGTTGAAAAAATGAAATACATTCAACCCTATGGGACCTAATTTTTCAAACATTTTTTAAGTAAATTTACAATTCACGAATTGCTTCGAAATTTTTAGAAAATATTCACATTATCCCATAGAATATATAAAAAAAAATTCAGTAAAATATGTTAAGTAGTTTTTTAATTAAAAATTATTTAATATAGGGAAAAAAACAAATTCAATTAAATTCTGACTTTGGGATATCTTCCAGAAAGAAAAGAGAGATATATTATATAATAAATATCTCTCCATTTGTTTAAACGTTTTGCATATGGGAGTGGCTTCACATTTTAAAATAAATTTGGTAGATAACAATTTTTCATTTTTTTAAATTTTATATAACTCTTCATGATAAATTTATTTGATGGCATTTTTAATGCACTTTCCTACGTCCTACAGAGTTAAAATTTGGTACACAGCTTAAATTTGTTGAACATTTTATTCGACAAAAATTTGATGGATCTTTAAATATAGATCATACATTTTTTTCGAAATGGCCTGCAAATAATCCCCGTTCACTTCTATAAATCATTGTTGTAATATTGTTAAAAATTCTGATGTGGACAGCACATGTCTTTCCCTGCAGACTCATATTCGTTCTTTTTATTTATTTTTTCTATGACGTCATTTGAATTAGTTTCAGTTGTTTTTGATGAAGTTTTTAAATATAATAAATTATCGTAGTATTATGATAGTTTTAAAAATATTACCGTGGAATGTATCGCTTTTCAGATATACTTAAACCAGGCAATTTTTATTTCAATGCCGTCATTTGAATGAAGTTCATGTTTTTCAATGAAGGTTTAATTTTTCAAATATAATAAATTAATGTAGTATTATGATAAGTTTTAAAATATTACCGAGGAATGTATTGCATTTTCGACTGTTTTAAATAAAATTGCATTGAAGTTGGAAAGTGTTTCATAATCAATGCTTTAAGCATGATTGATCTTTCTTATTTTATTATAGTGGAACTCCGGTTTTGCGTTTCTCCCCCGAACCGATTCAAGAACGTTATATGCGGGAAAACACAGTCCGCGGGGAAACTCTGTTTTAATAGTATAAAAATCAAGGAAACCAAGAAAGAAAATAAATGTACTACTCATCCAGCTTTACTTTTCTACTTATTAAGGTTTAATTTTTGATGAACATAAAAAAATTCCAGGCGTATCAAATATGTTAAAACCCCTATTATTTTGCAATTCTCTAAATCAAATTTACCATTAACTTTTAAGATTACTCGGTACAGTCCACAGACAATAAACACTATATTTGCGATTACACAATGATTAAGAAAAACGGGGTGAAACCCCCATCGTGGAGGGTGAAAAAACATTTTCAATCCTCCAACATAAAATGATTCCAAACGTATCATAAATGTTAAGACCCTATTATTTATCAATTCTCTAAATCAAATATTGCCATTAACTAAAATTACTATATTAATATTAGTTAATATTATTAGTCAATTATTAAAATTACTCTGCACAGTCCTCAGACATCAAACACTATATTTGCGGTTACAAATTATTATGATTAAGAAAAATGCGGCGAAATTCCGTCGTGGAGGATGAACGGAAATCTTCCAACCTGCAAGAAATCTAGCAGCTTAGATGCGTTTATCCAGATTTACACTATATGATCAAAAGTATCCGGACACTTTAGATGTTAGAATGTTTTTCGAATTTCTAAACGAATACTTGGTGAAATGTTCTGTAACTTTGGCGATGTGAAGGACATGCTTGAACGCACACTTTCCAGTAATGTTTCGGTAAGTTGTGCATTTAGGGGACCACCAAGATATTGAGAAAGGGGAAAAATACAATTGATCACACTGTTTCATAAAATGCTGGAAATGATTTGTAACTGTCACAAAATAGTTAACTAGCTTTGTTCAATGTGTATAAGCATTTTCGTAAAGCAAAAACGTATATTCATGAAGATATAAACGTTTCTTTAAAAAAATTACACGCTTTTGCTTATTACCTTACACCTTTCTGGTAGGTTAGACGGTATGGATCTCAACAACAACGGGTTTCTGCTTACAATATCCATAGGTTTTAATCAAATTTCACGAAACTTACAGAACATTTGTCAGCGTCCAAGAAAAACATTATGCTTCAATTGAAAATTAAAGCATTAAATGTACGATAAGCATTTAAGGAAACTCAGTTTTTACTGCGCAGGCGCAAAACATAGCATTAGTTTTCTTTCATGATTTTGTGATATTAGTGAATACTGTAGGACAACTTCTATAAAAAATTTCACTGGAATATTATGAAAATTCACATAGATATCGACGTTATAGTGATCAGTTTTTCTCTGACTCTCTGAAAGTACCTGGAAGATAAGGGGTTTTCCCACAAATTGACATTTTGCAAGTTCATCGGACACCCCTGTTCTGAAAATGAACTAGTCCAATTTTATGCAAATAATAATTAAAATTCTCCGGACATCCCTGTACGCGGTAATTATTATTTGCATAAAATTGGACTAGTTCATTTTCAGAACAGGGGTATCCCATGAATCTGTAAAATGTCGATTTGTGGAAACCCCCTTATCATCCAAGTACTTTCAGAGAGTCAGAAAAAAATTGATCACTATATCGTCGATATCTTTGGGAATTTTCACGATATTCAATTGGATTTTTTATAGAAGTTGTCCTACAGTATTCACTACAAAATCATGAAAGAAAACTATTGCTATGTTTCGCGCCTGCGCAGTAAAAACTTAGTTTCTTCAAATGCTTATATCTCATCGTATATTCAATGCTTTAATTTTCAGTTGAAGTATAATGTTTTTCTTGGACGTTGACAAATGTTCTGTAAGTTTTGTAAAATTTGATTAAAACCTATGGATATTGTAAGCAAAGACGAAGATCAAAGTGCCTGGCCAGTTGAAAAAAAAATATTGTAAGCAAAAAACATGTAACAATTTTTTTTTAAAGAAACATTTATATATATCTTCATGAATATACATTCTTGTTTTACGAAAATGCTTATACACGTTTAACAAAGCTAGTTAACTATTTTGTGAAAGTTACAAACCATTTCCCGCGTTTTATGGTACAGGATGATCAAATATATTTCCCTCTTTTTCAATATCTTGGTGGTCCCCTAAATGCACAAGTCACCGAAACGTTACTGGAAAGTGTGCGTTCAAGCATGTTCTTCACATTACCAAAGTTACAGAACACTTCGCCAAGTATTTGTTTAGAAATTCGCAAAACATTCTAACATCCAAAGTGTCCGGATACTTTTGATCATATAGTGTAAATACGTCCCCCCGGCAGTTAAATCATGGAATGTGTGCACGCACGAAATCTCTGTTCTATTTCTAATGCAAGATCTCACACGGAGAGCCATATTTTATATCCCTGAACAATATGTTAGCGCATACGAAGGCCAGTCGTCAGTTGGACTAAGGTTCCTAAATATAGAGGTTGGCGAAACAGCGGTCATCTTCACTTCCAGTTGAAGCAATGACTGTATATGGTGAAAATAGGAGAGTATTTTCTGGTCCTTCTCTCGGGATCTCGAGAAAATCAACACATTCCAGACCACGTTCTTAAATGTTTGGTACACCTTTTAAAAGCAAAAGCACTCATTTTGTATCTAAATTGCGTATCAAATTTCTGCCATGTACCCAACTCCATTGGTTACTGCCAACTCCATTGAAATAGCAATAGCAGACGATAACTGACTGGACCGGTTGGAATCAAAATGGCGGTTGCGTCAGCCTGTATATTTAGGAGCCTTAAGTCCTTCCAAATATCTACCTCATTTTTCGGAATCGTACATTTATATCAAATTACATGGGCCATTTTCTGCAAACGGGAGTTTTACAGTTTTCCTAGGTGTTTTAATAAAATTTGCATGACTTGGGACTGATTTTGGACACCGATCAGTTTTACTATAGTGTAGTTCACATTTGCCACCCATTAGCTAAAGAAGCAGTTTATATGTTTAATATTTAAAAATTTTGTTTTTTTTATTAAATGTCATTCCCCTGTGTGTCCCCCAACAGTGAAATAATAAAATCACAACTTCCTTTATAAGCCTTCATTTTCTAGTTTTCTTTTAATTTGATGTTTTATATTAAATTAGCCAATTTAAAATACAAACAGTAATAAAAAATCCACTATGCATTAGAGCAATATTTTAAATTAATTTTTTGCAACTGTCCCCTAGCTTTTTATCATTCACCAGTCGTTAAATGTTAACACCTCTTTCTGTACATAGATGGCAATGAAATGTAATTAAAGTATTATTATTTTTTACTAAAGTCCATATTCACCATTTCAAGAGTTTGACTATGTTCTAGCTATCATTCAATGCAAGGAAATATTATATGTAAAACTGAATAATTTTGGGCAAGTATTTTTATTCCTGTCATTCACCTGTCCTTAATTATTCTCAGAATAAAAAAGTAAATACTTTTTTTTAACATATATGTGTACCTAGTTAGTGCAGCAAACTGAATACCAAGTTAGGCATAAATGCAACCAAAACTCATATGCTCATAAAGTAAAATCACATGATTTGTCAATCACTTGTCGTCATTCACCTCTCTTCTTAGTAGACAAGGAAATAACATTAGAACAGCAGATGAATTACATTTAAAAACTAGATTTTCGTTTTAGAAGATAAAACAAACAAGAAGTTAGTTTTAAATAATTTAGACTGGAATTGAAGCAAAACAATTTTTTTATTTTTCTAATGATATATATATATATATATATATATAATTAATTTCCCCAAAATGATCCCTGCTACTGTGCTTTTTTTAGTTTAGACCGCCCATGTTAAAATATAATGCCGAAAACAGGCTGAAAAATAGAAAAAAAAATTATATTGTAACAAGAAAGATAAGAAAGCCCGTTTAGAGACAATGACCCATATATAATTAAAATGAAAACTATTTGATAGTAATTTATTTGGGTAGACGCTGCCTACATTGTCTCTCCTGGGGCCTTGCCACTGTTCTTTATGATGAAAGAGCTGATACCTGTAGCTGCAGCATACAAATTTGTTATGTACCAACAATTTTGTATGGAGCCAGTAAATGGAGTAACAAATCCAGCCCGCATCAAATTTCATGAAGATTGTCTTCAAGATGCACGTGATTCTAAAGATCAAGTTTATGCCCCCAGACCCCTCCTTAAGGAGATTTGTGGGGATTCCTTATGCAAATCATTGAAGTTCGGTGTAGAAGAAGCCCACTCTCGTGGTTGGTCTGATCTATTTATACTGCGGACTTTGAGTTTCGGCAAAAAAATAGGAAAAAAAGATTCGACAAGGGAAAGGAAAAAAGGAAAGTTTGGCATATTCGGCGGTGGAAAGCCATGCTACTAAATTACCTCGTGCTGTGAATGGCAAGAATGTTCATCGTCGTCATATAATAAGATATCGCATCAATTAATTTTATAGTCTGTGAAATTCAGTAATGATAGGTTCGAATTAGATCAGTAATGTCCCGGGAAAATCTTGTAAGGTTAGCTGTGTAAATAGTGTATATAGTAGATTTGTTTGTAATGTCATTTGTGTTTGAGTTTCAGCGAGATAGCTGTGAATAAAATAGTGAATATGTTAAGTGTCGTGATTCTTTCGTCGAATTCTGATAGTTAGATAAAATGATAGTATGTTTCACTTATATGAAGTAGTTAAAAAAACCTGTACAATAGCCTTCCAAATAAAGAAGTTCTTTTCAGTTGTATCCAAAGCTAGGATCGATTTTTCACTGTAGATAGCATCGAATTAACAAAGCCGGGCCATGGATTTTGCTATCTGCAATTGGAGCGCGATTCATGTTTCCCCTTTTTTTTCAAGGAGATTAACGAGATTAATCATCTGAGTAGAGTATAGAACGTGATTTTGCGCACAATTAATAATGAATTAATTGCAACATACATGAAGTCAATACCTAAATTTCGGAAATGTTTGGATTTCCTTCTACAGTGCGAACATGCCTAGACCTGGGTCCCAAAATGAGCCGTCTAAATAGAAAATGGCTAAACAACAGAACCCAATGTAGTAGTGTCGTTCCAACAGATGTGGCAAAAGGAATAAAACAAGTAAAATAGAAAATGAAGAAAATATGTATTTAAAACAGACAAGATAGATTAATCATGCACAAAGCATTGATTATGAAACACTTTCCAACTTTAATGCAATTTTATTTAAACATCTCTAAAATGCGATACATTCAGTGGTGATGTTTTAAAAATTATCACAGTACTGCAATAATTTATTTTACTTAAAAATTTAAAACCATGGAGCTAAAAGTACTTTCTAACTCCATGCTTAAAACTTTATCGAAAAAGGCACTGCTATAAAATCGCCTGCTTCCCTATGTAAAATCAATGAATATTTTAATCATATCACATGTATTTCAGATTCCACAGCTGCTAAATAATTTTGCATTAAAAATTTCAGCAATTCTTATATTCAACTCATCTTACAGATTGATTTATTGACATTCTGCATACGTTAAAATTAAGCTTCGTTGTAAAAATAATCAAAGTTTGATGATAATTTAAACTCAAAATTCTTGTAATTGCATTGGAACAGAATATAGATTCACAAAAAATGCGCAAAAATAAAACGGTTTTAGGATGGATGCAACACTGAATATAAATTTAGAAGAACTTTAAAAATCATGATTTTGACACCGTGAAAAAAGATTGATGCCATATTTGATTTTGAAGTGGGTCACGTGACCTCTTCATATAATATGGGCGTAATTATTATTTTAACTTCTATTTATAAAACTATCGAACATATTTTGCTCAAATTTTTTTTATATATTTTATGAGATAATTTAAATATGTCCTAAAACTTTCAAAGCAATTTGCGAATTTTCGCTTAAAAATGTTTGGAAAATTAGGTCTCATAGAGTTCAATGTATTTCACTTTTACAATCCGGGTTCAATCCAAAACTTATTGGGCAATGTTATTTATTTACATTCCTGTATGCCTCACAGACTACCTAAACAACGTACTAAAATTTCATTTTGATAAAGTCATTTTTACGGCAGTTATCGTGCGAATGGACAGACAGACAGACAGAACAACAGACAGACAGACAGACAAAGTCATAAACACTTTTCAACTATGTTGGAAAGTGTTAACAAGAAAAAATAAATAAAATGATGAATGTAGAAAATCATCATGTAGACCAGATAGCTAATAAAATAGAGAAACAAAAATTAGATATAGTCATGTAATACCTCAGCAAAATATAATATTATTGACAAAATATTAACCAATTATTAGCATTCTTGTTATTATAAAAAATTTAAAAAAAATACAAGTCGAAAACTAGACAACACTTTTGAATAATGGAGGCAGAACAGGGTATTTTCGTATATATAAGTTATTTTAATATGTATATGAAAATTGCTTCATTTTTTCACATAATTCTTTGTGTTACCGAGAAAAAAAGAAAACTTAGTGTCTCTTCTCCCAGTGATTTTACTCTTTCTCTGCTCTCAGTGAATATAGAAAATAAATAATTCCATATTTCTGCATGTAGTCGTGTTCTTTTTTGACGTTATGTACTATTTGACTTGCATATTTTCTTTTTAACTTACATATTGCCTTCTTGGAATTTTAAATTTTCGAATTTGCACAATTTTCTTAAATTAGGGCTATTAATCATGTCCGATTTGAATATTTTTAGATGCAAGAGTCAGTGAGGAAGGGGGTGGTACGGATAAACACAAACATCCACCCCCTTTAAGAAAATATTTTTATCAGCCATCTCTTGTTTTTGTCAATGGTATCTACAAAAATCAATCTTGCAGGATCAGAGTTATGGTATGATCACGATTGATGATAAATCGACTGGAAGTGTCCGGGTCTCACTTATTTCTCTCTGTCTCATTTTTAACACTTTACAACAAAGTTGAAAAGTGTTTATGACTTTGTTCATTCTGTCTGTCTGTTTGTCTGTCCGTTAGCACGATAACTACCGTAAAAATGACTTAGTCAAAATGAAATTTCAGTATGTTGTTCAGACGGTCTGTAGGACCTAAGGGAATATAAATGAATAATATCACCCAATTAGTTTTGGATTGAGCCCGGTTTGAAAAAATGAAATACATTGAACCCTATGGGATCTATTTTTTCTATTATTGTTTAAGTGGATTTAAGATTCTCAAATTGCTTCGAAAAGTTTAGGTAATATTCAGATTATTCCATAAAATATATAAAAAATGTATTAGCAAAATATATTCAGTAGTTTTTTAAATAAAAATTAAAGTAATAATTATACCTCTTATATGAAGCGATCACGTGACCATGATATGAAGAGATCACGTGACCCACTTCAAAATAAAATATGACATCCATCTTGTGTCAAAATCGTGATTTTTAAAGTTCTTTTTAATTCATATTGAGTGTTGTATCTGTCAAAAAATCGCTTTATTTTTGCTTAAATTCTGTGCATCTACATACTGAAACAACGCAGTTACAATATATTTGAGTTTAAATGATCATCCAAATTTGATTATTTATACAACGAAGCCTATTTTTCACTTATGTAAAATTAAACAGCAAAATATGTAGGATGAGTTGTATAAGAATTGCTGTATTTTTTTAACGCAAAGGTATTTAGCTCATGGAGTCTGCATAGCTGATATGAATGAAATATTCATTGATTTTACGAGAAAGGGACGATTTTTTTCGATGAAGTTTTAAGCATAGAGTTTAATTACTTCTAGCTCCATGGTCTTAAGTTTTTAAATAAAATAAATTATTTTAGTACTGTGATGAATGAAATTATTGGGAAAATGTAATGAATGAAATGCTGCTTCTATAGAGAGAGCTAGGCGTGTTATTTTTTCTATGACGTCATTTGAATGAGTGTCAGTTGTTTTTGATGAAGTTTTCAAATATAATAAATTAATGTAGTATTTTGATAAGTTTTAAAATATTACTTAGGAATGTATTGCATTTTAGAGATGTTTAAATAAAATTGCATTGAAGTTAGAAAGTGTTACATAATCAATGCTTTAAGCATGATTGATCTTTCTTGTTTTTCTTCATCTCATTCCTTTCAGTTCTACATTTTACGTACGTTCATATTTGAAGCATTTTCCAGTTTTCGTTTCACTTTTTTTGCACTCGTTGACGCACCTACACCGGTATGTGATTTAATGTTAGGACTCTTGAATATACAGGCTGGCACATTAGCTGACACCTTGACTCCCATTTGAAGCTATGGCTGTATATGACGAAAATATAGTTGCTTTCTCCGTTCGTTCCCAGATCTCGAGAAAATCATAACATTCTAAACTACTTTGTTGAATGATTGGTTCAACCCTCTAAATATTTGCCTTTTTCAGAATACTAAGTTCATTTTTGTGTAATGACAATTTCGGTAGAAAGCATTAATTTTTACATACGTAATAGAAGAATTTTGTTAGAAGCATCATAATATAATAAATACTAGAGGTAATACTAAACAGTAATCGATAATTCTTCCTCTAGACAACGTCAGTCGAAGATCCGCACTTGCATTATGTCAAAAGGCGTGACACTGACTGCCTTTAGTCCAAATTCATGGCATTTTTCGTCAGTTTTTACTCAAGATTTTAGGATTATTTTTTTCTCCAATTTTTAAACGAATTATTGAAATTGTTTCTGATAGTCACCGTCTTATTATTGAGAAGATTTTGTAAATTACTTAAAATTTCCTTTCACCCCAAGACAACGCGTCCGCACATACTGCACTGCTTATCAAGCAGTTTTTCAACAACACCATAGTCATTTAACAGCCCCCTAAGCAGACATCTGTTTCACATCTGGTACCGTATGACTTTTTATTATTCCACAGAAAAAATATTTGACTGTCAAAATAAAACGACGCGTACTCTAAACAGCATTCCAAATCAGTACATTGATTATTGTTACTGGCAATGTGAAAGGCAAGTGCATTACTTTGTTAGAAGTGTACGTGGAAAGGGATTAAACGTTTAAAATAATACGTTTGCTCTAACTATTATATATTTAACGATTTAAGGTACGTTTATGGACCTGTCATATGATATTGTACATTTTCTTTAGCTTTATACGTGTAAAAGTGCTACGTAACACCAATATAATAAGGCAAAAGAGAATGGTGCGGAATATTTTGCAAGTTATTATTTACTTGACATTTACATATCTAGTGATTAAATGTGACACATACACACTTAATAAAGATTCTGATTATCAAAAACCATTTTAAATTTTAATCATCAGAATGGCGCATATTTTGTCTCTTTGTTATCATGGAAATTGAGGAGTAGAAAAATATATTTTGCATACGATGTAGATTGCCTTCTTTTCAACGTTTTCAGACAATTTTATCAAAAACCAATCAAATTATCAATGAAATACATTTTCTATGGTTTGATTAGCAGAATAACCAGCAGACAATTTCTGTATTTAAAGTTTAATTCTTTTACTATGGTTACAAGTGTAATAGAACATGTATAAAACTTGAATTGTAAAATAAAAGAAAAAAAAATGTCTTCTACACAAATTTTGCATCTAGCCGTTTTCGAATTACATCTGTAGCAATGCGGGGACAAAAAAATCGAGAATTATGCCCATTTGAAATAAAATTCCAAGATCTTATATTTTTATTACTACTTATAGGACAAATCCAAAGTGTATGCAAAGGTGTAAGTTCTTGCCTTCAATAGTTTGGGCTGTAAATTTAGGATTTAGTCAGCTAGTCTTAGCTATATGTTATAGATTACCACTCGCTTAGACCTAAATAATACTGATATTAACAAGAAAGTCGAAATGATGCCTTCCTTTTTGAGGATTTTAGTTTCAAATTGGTTTCAAAGTAAACCGTGGTCATGCTTTTTTATTTTTATTTTCAATTAGTTAGTTAGATAAACTTTTGTTCTCTAACGCCGTTACATTTAATTTATTTAATTAAGGTTGAGGTAAAAGCTTTTGCGATCTGGATACCATCCAGAAACTTTTAGTAGAGCGATGTTCTTTTCTTTGCGAAAGTTAAAAATAAAAGTTGAAGTGCTTTCTGTACGACTGTAAATTATTGTGCAGAAGAGTGTATGAAATTTGGTATGACCATATATGAATTTCAGTGTATTTGTAAGTGTGGTGCTCATTTAAAAGAGAGAAATAGAGATTGAAGTTAATTAAACACATTGCATTGATACTTTGAAATGCCGCAATAACCCACCATATATATCTTTAGTATGAGTTCCTGGAATAAAATTTATTAACATAATACTACTCACAATTAACTGCACCCATTTTAACTTTAGAATAGCATTATTTATTAAGAACATTCCTTTCATTATTAAATTAATTACAACAATTACCACACATAATTAAGGAGGAGATTGGGCATGTGAGACCAGGTAAGCTATTATTATAAAACTGGTTATGACCTTTTATAATATTTGGTAGGTACATACCTTCTATTTTGTCTTTGGTCATTGACACACAGCCTATTGCCTTTCATATAGGCACTCGTAAAACTTGCTATTGCACATTGTCTTTTCGGCAGCCTTTGCCTCCATTTTATGACGACACACTACTGACTCTCGTCTGAACGCTGACACATCGTCACTGCGTATGCGTAAATTCATGAATATTTCAATGGGCGTTTTCCTTCTTACTATGGCCGACCGTTACTGTTACTCATCTCTCTCTTACTCTAATTTACATCTCTTGCTACATTACTCTGAATCTCTTACTGATCTCTTAAATCTGTTCTCATCTCTCCCTTCATTACGCTGAATGATCTCTACTTCTCTCTATATTACTCTAAATTGCATCTGCTACTGATCTCACCTAAATCGGTTCTATATCTCTCTGAATGTGTAGAACCTTCTTTCGGTTGCCACCTCTTTTTGCCTGAGATCTGATACTCCTCTTCGACGACCATTGGTTGACCCCAGGGCGATGCGGTAACACTTCCGTATTGGTTAACCTTTTAACCAATTTCATGGTTTTTCCTTTAGCCTCCAGTAACTACTCTGTATCGACCCAACCTGTACTTGAAGTCCCTTATTTATGGCATTTGCTGACCTCTCGGGTCAGGATTGCAATACATTGGCGTCTTGCAGTATGATGTCATTGTCTGGTCTGCTAGATATCATAGATCCACATATAAAACTGTCTACGTGAATTCTGGTCTCACAGTAAGTACCATATAGAATTACATTTAGGAATGTATAATATTCTGAGTGTTTATTAAAACTGTCAGTTTTTACAGATGTATTTGTCTTATTTTTTAATATGTAAATATTTAACAAAAGTATTATTTTACGCTTATCAATTTAAATGAAGTATTATTACTTATTTACCAATCAGAATAATTAAACATCAAATGGTATTTCTCTGGTGTATTACGCAGATTTCTTGGATGTTTACAAAGGAAACATAGCAACATGCATATTTCTCATTGTTAATAAATTTAAACAATAAATTTTATGACGAAGTAATTTTCAACTGTAAATGAAAAGCGTACTACAAATTTTTGTTTTCATTACCTACCTAATATTCTGCGCAGGCACCCGAATAAATCTTTTACGGAACATCCACGTCCAGGGTTGTAAATTTAGCCATTTTATGGGAAGATAACGCCTTAATTTGAATGCTTAATAACTAGTGTGTTTCAAGCCGTAGATTTTTCAGCAATGTAACAAGTTTTGATCAAGCCGAAATTTTACTGCAAGATAACAAATGTTTAATAAATAGTAGCTTTTCTTGCAAGATAACAAATGTATTGATCAACCCGTAGTTTTTCCTGTAAGATAACAAATTTTTATCAAACCGTATTTTTTCCCGCAAGAGAAAATGTTAATCAACTCGTAGTTTTCCCTGAAAAATAATAAATTCTGATAGAGTAGATTTTCCTGCAAGATATCGAATTTTGACTTCGTTTCGAAATAGAAAAAAATGGGTTATTCGAAAATATATAAAAATCGGATAGAACAATTTAAATTACCTGAAACGATTTCTCGCTATAAGCTTTTAACCAGCTAAGGAATTTAATAAACTCCCAAATGTTACTAAATATAGGAACAGAAAGTATATCAAACATAAATTACACATTTTTCATATAATTCTTAACAGATAAAAATCAAGTTTATAATTTCCAAATGACGAGGATGCAAGTTTTATTTTAAATTAAGTCTGAAATGTTCATTACGCATTTAAACAGCGAGATATTTTCATGCTTCACGAGTAAAAAAAATATTGCAAAATAAGATAAAAGAGCAAAACAAAATCTAACTGCACAGAAACAGATTCAATAAAATAAAGCTATTTAATGAAATTTTCTGATTTTATCTGTTTATATATTGATTTATGTAGCAACAGATGAGAAGAAAATTAAACTTGTTATAAACGCTTAGAACGAAAAATAATTTAAATGAACTGTGTTACATTTGCTTAGAATATTAACATTTTATTCGAAGTTATTCTTAGAGAAAATTAAAAAAGCGTAAGACAAATTTTGCAGAGTCAATTTTGACGATAAAAGTTTGCAATTTCGTCCCAGTAGCTCAACGGTAGAGCGTCGGCTGGTCAGTTCGAAGATCCAGGGTTCGATTCCCGGTTGGGGCAACAAAGTTCTTTACAATTTTATTTTAAATTTGTGTTGTAAAATTACTTAGAACATATACCATAGGGTGGTCGTTATTGGTAGGTAGGACAATATAGAGAACTAATGTAATTTTTCCGACAATGAAGGTCTATGATCCCTCCCACACCACCCCACTGCTCATACGTAATACATAATAAATAAAGGAAACTATTGTGGGGTTAAAAATTCGGCCTTCGGGCTTACTGGATCTATACGTTTTGAGCATCTCTGATAACGAATAAACAATTTTTTTCAATGATGATTGTGTGTTGGTCTATGGGCACGAAGCATTTCGATTAAATTGATAGATTCCAATAAAATTTGACATGATTATTTCAATAGGTTAACCTCCGAGGTCTATTGACTTTGTGGTGATCAGATAAAGAAAATACCTATAATTATTATAAAGCATTTTCTTCAAAAATATGAAAAGTGCTGTAAACTAAAATGTCCTATAAAAATTATACAAAAATAGGTATTGAATATGTTATTTTTTTATGAATTTTTATCCGTAATTTTATTTTTAAAATACTTTTCGATTAATATTTTTTCAAAAACTAGGGGCTTGTTCTCGACTCTGTCTCCTCCCTCATCAAAGAAGGCACTTTCTCAATATGCGAGAACTATCTCAACATACAAAAAAGCCCCTTGCTCAACATACGAAAATTCTCTCAACATATAAAGAAGACCTCCTCTCAACATACGAGAACTCTCCCAACATACAAAGAAGACCCTCCCTCAATATACGTGAACTCTCTCAACATATAAAGAAGGCCTCCTCTCAACATACGAAAACTGTCTCAACTTACAAATAAGCCCGCTCCTCAACATACAAGAACACTTTCAACAAATAAAGAAGGCCTCCTCTCAGCATACGAGAACTCTCTCAACATATAAAGAAAGCCTCCTTTCAACATACGAGAACTCTCTCAACATACAAAGAAGACCCTCCCTCAACATACGAGAACTCTCTCAACATATAAAGAAGGTCTCCTCTCAACATACGAAAACTCTCTCAATTTACAAATAAGCCCCCCCCTCAACATACAAGAACACTCTCAACAAATAAAGAAGGCCTCCTCTCAGCATACGAGAACTCTCTCAACATATAAAGAAAGCCTCCTTTCAACATACGAGAACTCTCTCAACATACAAAGAGGACCCTCCCTCAACATACGAGAACTCTCTCAACATATAAAGAAGGCCTCCTCTCAATATACGAAAACTCTCTCAACATACAAAGAAGGCCCTCCCTCATTGTACGAGAACTCTCTCAACATATATAGAAGGCCTTCTCTCAACATAAGAGAACTCTCTCAACATACAAAGAAGGCCCTCCCGCAACATATGAGAACTCTCTTAACATACAAAGAAGACCATTCATCAATATACGAGAACTTTTTCAATTTATAAAGAAGTCCTCCTCTTAACATACAAAGAAGGCCCTCTCTCAACATACGAGAACTCTCTCAATATATAAAGATGGCATCCTCTGAACATACAAAGAAGGCCCTCCCTCAACATGCGAGAACTCTCTCAATATATAAAGATGGCATCCTCTGAACATACAAAGAAGGCCCTCCCTCAACATGCGAGAACTCCGTCAACATACAAAAACGACCTCCTCTCATCATACGAGAACCCTCTTAACATACAAAGAAGACCCTTTCTCAAAATACAAAGAAAACCATCTCTCAACATACAAAGAAGACCCTCTCTCGATATACGAAAACTCTATCAACAAACAAAGAAAGCCTTCTCTCAACATACGAGAACTCTCTCAACATACAAAGAAGGCATGTGACGTTCACCGATTTCAATATTTATAATAAATGTTATTCGATTTCAATTTGTGTGAAAATTTTTGTGCCCACAAGCTGACACACATTAATGAAAAAATCTGATGTGGGGGGCACATGAATTTTCCTACATTTAGCAATGACTTGACTTCTCTCGCAGAGAAAAATTGATGCATGACATACAAGCACCACAATTTTTGTCTTTGAATTGTATATTGACATTGAGTCGTTTGCTTTATGACAGTATGAAAACCTATTGCGAAGTACCAAAATAATTTATATTTTGCAATAATCTAACTTGGCAATTAGAAAAATTTCTAGAGTCTAACAAGAGAAATATGCGACCGTTTAATCATCTAACGAAAAGCGTTAAATGTGCGTATAAAAAATAAAATAAATAAATACATTTCATAATATTATTGGGTGAGAATAACGACCATATAAACTGAAATATAGCGCTTTTGGCAACTTTATAAGTCAAAACAGAATGATTCATTCGTACTCAAAATGCAATTGCCAATTAATTAATATTCCGTGACATAAATATGAATATTAGTGAATTGTTTCTCATCAATTGAATGTAAGTAGCGAAACTTTTGTCTAATTTTATTGAATCAGTTAAAAACTTTTCTTTAATATCATTAGTAATATGTTTTAACTTTTCCTCACAAGAGATTTGGTTGTACCTTCAGTTTTTATATGCAGTCTCTAGATATAATGAGATTTGAATGTGCGGAGGAAGCTCTTCTTAAGTTTTTTACTCAGTTTTCTTTTTTGTTTTGAATCTGTCATTCTTCATTTGAGATCTGCGACTTTTTATTTAAGTTACTTTGCAGCAATTTCCTCCCTATCTAGTATTTTTTTTAAACGTCAAAAGATTCTCGAATATCAATTAGAAAATCCGTTTGCGTGCTGACAAAATATTATTTTTTATTTTTTAAAAACTGAAATCAACCGAAAAAAATTAATAAATCTTTAAATAACTTTAAAATAATGTGTGTAAAAATATCTGAAGAACAAAATTATATCAGACATGAAGAGAGAAGCTGCGAAACAAGGTATATGGGAATATTTAAATAACTTTTAAATAATGTGTATAAAAGTACTGTAAGAAAAGTATTATATCGGACATGAAGACAAAAGCTGTGAAAAAATATATAGCGGAATCTTTAAATAATTTTAAAATGTTGTGTACTAAAGTACCGTAAGAACAAAATTATATCGGACATAAAGAGAGAAGCTGCGAAACAAGATATATGGGAATCTTTAAATAATTTTAAAATAATGTGTATAAAAGTACTGTAAGAACAATATTATATCGGATATGAAGTTGCAAAACGAGATATATGGGAATATTTAAGTAACTTTAAAATAATGTGTATAAAAGTACTGTAAGAACAAAATTATATCGGACATGAAGAGAAAAGATGCGGAACCAGACATATGGGGATTTAATTATTTTCACTACAATACATAGTATATGTAAAAGGAAACTATTTTGATGAGGGGAAGGAAGCAAAATTTCGACATTTGAATTTTGATAAATTTAGATTTTTGAGCATTCTTGAATGCAAATAAACTATTTTTAACCAGGTATAATGTATATCTTATTCAATGTTTGCCGTTCCTTCTGTGGTCATCATATCTTTCAAACAAATTAAGCTAGTCGCAGGAATTTGATAAGATTATTCAATTTCCAAAAGTAAGAGGCATATTGTCATACAGAGAGGCCAGGAAAAGAAAATATATTTAATGTTTTAACAATTTTTATTCTAAAATTGGTAAAATCAATTTAAAATTACAATAAATCAAATATTTCACATTCTCAATAATTAGCGGTCCCTAAATGGGACACCTACACACATAATAAAAGTTTAGAATACCAAAATTCGTTTAAAATCAATGCACAAAAATGGAATGGAGAATAGTTTTAAGAAGCAAAATGGCATACGTTTCTGAAAATATTTTTATATCTTCACTCCTAATTCGAATTTTCAATTTTTTCGTTGATATGGAATTTAAGGCGGAATCGAGTGAGACTCGAATCGAGAATCTGGCTCAATTGGACATCTTAGATCATTTTGAAAAGTGTTAGTGAATTTTTTAATTATTTCTTTGCATCGTTACATCTAATTCGAATTCTTTTGCTGACCTGGAAGTTGAGTGGAGCGAATGAGATCAAAACCAAAATTCTAGCTGGAGTGAAAAGGCTCGATAATTAAGAAAAGTGTCTTTGAGTCTCTGTTTTATTATTTCTTTCCGTCGCACTCGAATTTTCATTTTTGAAATTTTAGAGTTCTCCCGTGGTCTTGAGGAGACGCATCGAATGGCAACGAAAACAATATTCAGGATATAGTGAATGCTCGATTACTTTAATACACCCTCAATCACTCACTCATTCAGTTCAGTGCTTATTATATGGATTGTTAAAAACCAATTATTTTGCATTTATCATTTAGAAGCGTAAATTCGTCGTTCTTATTAAATCGCCTATTTTCTCAATTAAAAGATAAATTAATGCTACTACATATCTTCATTCATCGTGGGCGCGTTCTCAAGATACAAGAATGGGTTCTAATTTCTGGACGACCGACGTTCTATTGAAAGCACCAGTAAGAGCAAACAGGGATAATTTACAGCTAATAAATATAGATATTACAAGGTCACAAAACAAATGCCAGGTACAGTAAAACAGCAAATAAATGCTCAACTCATTCACAAAACAGCAAATAAATTCTCAACTCATTAAAACAAAACAGCAAATAAATTCTCAACTCATTCTCAAAACAGCAAAAAAATGCTCAATTCATTTACATAACAGGCGATTATAATATTAAAATACTACCGTACTCACAGTCCATTTTTATTCGTGTCATGCCAACTCAACGGACTGCATGAAGACCATCTTGTATATTAGAAATTTGTAGAAGAATCAACGCAACTGGAGAAATTCTGAACCAATCTACAAAATTCGAGCAGTTTCAAAAATTAGCAAAGTTAACAGTATTTCACCAAATGTGTTGTTAAGTTCAAACAACTCACAATTTCAAATAATAACAATGGTTAAGGAAGCCACTCTCAATGCAGATATTGGTATCCATGGGGCAGTTTCACGCTTATTATGCGTTTATCAGCATGAATAACCGTCAACAGCAAGAAAACTTGCTATTTGCCGCAACTTTGGTAACTTTAATGGGAACTGACAATTTTAGAACTTCCATGTAGTTATAAATTTTGTTCACAATTTAGCTCGGGCTATACGCAGCTCAAAAGTTCAAAAGGGCAAGTTCAAAGGCCAAGTTCAAAATTACATGAACATGAACCCGCCAGAAATAGGGCGAAAGAACGCCCCTTCTGGCGGGTTCTTGTGATTTTGAATAAGAGTGGTTGCCTGTAAATACTGTTTTTCCTGGGGTTCAAACAGTATGCCGTAAATACATTTTAGGTAATAGCGAAATTAACAAGAAAGATCAATCATGCATAAAGCGTTGACAATAAAACACTCTCCAACTGAAATGCAATTTTATTTAAACATCTCTAAAATGCGATACATTTAGCAGTGATATATTTTAAATTATCACAGTGCTTCCGTAATTTATTATACTTGAAAACTTAAAATTTCATTAAAATATATATCGTCTGCCTCTCTATGTAAAAGCAATGAATATTCATATCACTTTTATTCTATTCAATGAATTCATGTCACTTTTATTCTAGACTCCAGAGCTAAATAATTTTGCGTTTAAAAATGCAGCAATTCTTATACAACCCATCTTAGAGCTTGATGTGTTTACATTCTGCATCCAGTAAAATTACTTTTCGTTATAGAAATAATCAAAGTTTGACGATCATTGAAACTCAAAAGTATTGTAATTGGGTTGGCACAGAATATAGATGCACAGAAAATATGCAAAAATAAAGCGGATTTAGGACGGATACAGCACTAAATACAATTGTAAAAGAATTTTAAAAATCATGATTTTTACATTGGGAAAAAAAGATGGATGCCATATTTTATTTTGAAGTCGGTCACGTGACCTCTTCATATAATATGGGTATAATTCTTATCTTAATTTTAATTAAAAAAAATATTAAACAGATTTTGCTGAATTTTTTTGTGTATATTTCATGGGATAATTAGAATATTTCCTAAAACTTTCGAAGCAATTTGCGAATTTTAACTTCGCTTAACATTTTTTTGAAAAATTACGCCTCATAGGGTTCCATGTATTTCACTTTTCCATCCCGGATTTAATTCAAAACTAATTGAGTGCTATTATTTATTTACACTTCTGTATCTTTCACAGATCGTCTCAACAACATACTAAATTTTCATTTTGATAAAGTCATTTTTACGGCAGTTATCGTGCGAACGGACAGACAGACAGACAGAATGAACAAAATCACAATTACTTTTCAACTACGCTGGGAAGTGTTAAAAATCAATTTAAATTTTATATTTTAATATGATAAAGTGAGATGAGTGGCTAAATTGACCTAGTTAAGTTTCGTATTTGATAGCATTACTTTAATGGCTATATTAAAGCATTAAAGAATGTTATAATGAAGTGTTCATTTTAAACTTTGAACAGGATGTTCTTTTAAGTTCAGTTCAAATTGTGTGACATTATTCTGATATATTTAAATGGACGGGACGTTGGGGAATAATGGTGCTTCAATTAAAAGAATATAAAAGGATGTACATTTTTATTCCAAATTGTAGAATAAGTTTCCAATTTATAAACTTGAAACTTTTCTGTAAGTATAAATAATTTTGGCATCACGTCTGATGTTAAAATAGCAAAATTAAACACACATCCATAACAGAAGGTCTTTATTTCACTTCCTTAAGACGTACAAAAGTTTAAAACAGGCCATAGCGCTTTCGAGCATAAGTAAGCTCTTCATCAGTGGCTACACGGAAATAATGTTCGAATCGTTCATATATAGACCAGATATAGCGACAAAATTTGCATAAATACAATCCACAAAAGAATCTACGTCTAGACAAGGATAAACCGTAAACAATTTTTCAAAAATTTTAACAACAAAAGAACAGCATATTAAATTACAATTTAATTACAGAAATTGAAAAAAAGGGGGGTGGGGTGGCAATCATACATAATACCAAAGAGGAAGACGTAAAAGATAACTTTGAGGAGACTTGAATTGCATGGAGTCGAGAATGAGTCGCCATTGACCCTGTTATGAATTTGAGTTACGCTTGGCGACTCATTCTCGACTCCATGCAATTCAAGTCTCTGCAAAGTTATCTTTGACGCCTTCCTCTTTGGGATTATGCTTGATTGCCCCTCCCCCTTTTTTTTTCAATTTCTGTAATTAAATTGTAATTTAATATGCTGTTCTTTTGTTGTTAAAATTTTTGAAAAATTGTTTACGGTTTATCCTTGTCTAGACGTAGATTCTTTTGTGGAGTGTATTTATGCAAATTTTGCCGCTATGTCTGGTCTATATATGAACGATTCAAACTTTATTTCCGTGTAGCCACTGATGAAGAGCCTATTTATGCTCAAAAGCGCTATGGCCTGTTTTAAACTTTTGTACGTCTTAAGGAAGTGAAATAAAGACCTTCTGTTATGGATGTGTTGTTGTTGAAACCCAGACCGTCCGACCTACCAGGAAGGTGTAAGGTAACTGTTTGGACGGTCGGGAAGTGCTACCCAATTTAGACCGGAACCCAGTGGGGGAGGCATCCACAGGGACCGTACCCTCCTTCCCCTACCACCAACCTCTCGGAAGGACTTTCGGACCCACATGTTTAACGTGATCGTACTCCGCATGAACACGGCGGCAGTTTTGGCAGTGGCTGGAATCGAACCCGGGCCAACCGAGTGCAACTCCAGCGCGCTAACCAATGGGCTACCGCGCCCCCTGTTATGGATGTGTGTTTAATTTTGCTACTTTTCTGTAAGGTTTATTCGATGGAGATGAATAAACTTTTACGCACTAAAAACCATTTTTAATATGAGTTTTCATCAATACTGGTGATGGGACAGAGTGAGATAAGCGAATTATAAATTGCCAAATATATTCCCTGTGGGGAAAAGGGTTGTATAGTGTTGATCAAACAATTAAAACGCGATATATTAAGGATGTATCGTTTCTGTGGTCGAATTTTCATGCATAAATGGAGATCTTATTGTTCTTATGAAAACAAAATATTTCAAATAACACAGTTTTCTATAATTTTCTATGTTGACATTTATCGTTGAAATAATGAATTTAAATTACCATCAAAATTAATTTCGTTCTTGCTTCCATTGTCAGATATCCATTTACTGTTATCTATTTGCAATGGGGGTATCTTTCTAATCTCTTTTTATTTCTTCTCAATTAACGGTATCCTCAGTTTTAAAAGATTAAATTTTTGGAGATGAAAATGAGCTGTGTGAAGAGACAACAATGGAAGAGAAGGAAATTACTCTGTCAGATATTTTGAATTATTTCCTTAGAAATTACGTTGAAATATCCGGCGATAATGTTTAAAAGCGTTCTATTGAGGGCACACATGATCAATTTAGTGCAGCAAGAAAAATATCTACAAACTTTAAAAACATTTCTAAAAACCATTTTAATTAGATTGTTTAAATTATCTATTTTAAATCATTAAACAAACATATAACGCGAAATTCATGCAGTATTAAATAGCATGTAAATATATAGTTTTCATAGTAAACTGTTTATAAACATAGCTAATATTCCTAGATACGGTTATCCATTTTGGGCTTTCAGGTCCGGGATTGTTGAACCGAAGAAGGAAATCCAATGATTTCCAAAACGTACGTATGTTTACTTATTTTACATTCTTTAATTATTTTTAGCCTTCTTGATAACTTTATGCACTTTGCCATGTGGTAGACTTTATTTATTCTAACGTGAGTATTACTTTCCTCACATACATAGTATAATGTATAGGAAAAGCATTGTGATGGGATCGAAAATTCGAATTCGAGTTTTCGACGGAAGAGCACGTGTTGTTCGAACGTTTTCGAGGTAATATATGTCTGTGTGTGTGTGAATGTGATATCTCACGAACGAGCGCTTCGGACGTAATTTGGAGCGATTATTAGAATCAGTGAAAACTAGAAGTCTATTGCTTTTAGACGTGATTGAACGTTCGGAAGATCACCACATTTTCGAATAAATTTATTTTTGAGAAAAAAAAATCATGAAAAATCAAAATGATTATTCAATAATGTTGACATTCAATAATCAAAATTCACTAATGTTGAATAAATAATCATTTTATATTTAAATTGTTATTCTGAAAAGAATGACTAATGCTAAGCTAAAATCGTTATCGAAATATTGTAGGTTTTTTGAAATAAATGTATTTAAAAAAATTACATGAAAATGAACAATAGTAAGTATCATCAAATATGTAATACTTGAAGATAAATTTGACGACATTGGGGATTAATTTAATTAAATATCGCCAACTTGACGAGGTTTTCAAAGTTGAATAATTGAAAAGTGTTTAATAATTGAAAATAATGACATTAAAGTTACGCAAATGACGCCAAGTTAATGAGGAGGTGCGTATCACTCCCGTTGTGCCAATGTACACGAAGTTCATGCAAGTTTCATTGTTTATTTTATTTCACTGTTTAATTTATTTATTTTGTTATTTTATATAAGTGCTTTTAACTCCCGAACAAAGACGGATAGATTTTGAAGTATTTTAATACAATGTAGTATGTTGCTTAGATGTTAGCAATGTCGCCAACTTGGCGACCTTTTAAATGCTGCGCAATAAACGAAAATGTCTCCAAATTGATAAAAAATGACCCTAAATTAATAAAAATGACTTCTAATCGACGAAAAGTCAATATTTCGGAAAAATATAAGAAATTACGAGTATTATAAAAATAACCAATATTTTCAGTCCGTAACGTTTGGATAAAATTTTGGTGACGAATTTTTCGGAATACCTCCAACTTGGTGACTTTTTAAATGTTGCCAAATCGACGAAAATGTCACCTAATTGATAAAAATTCGTTAAATTGATGAAACTGACGCTGAAATAATGGAATGATGACTAATTGATGAAAATTTAATATCTTGGAAAGAACATAAGAATAGAGTATAAGAATTACCCATTTCTCTGACTGTCCGTCAGTCTGTAACGCTTGACGAGAAATCCAGAGGGACGTCATTAACTTGGCGACTTTTTTAAATGTTGCCAAAGTGACAAAAATGTCTCTAAATTGATAAAAATGACGCCAAATGAGATGTAATGTTTCCCAAATTCTGATTTCCATCATATAATGGCCATACATTCTAGTATATAAGAAATGTTCTTTTCTCAGTTTGTTTGTAACACTTGGTGATATGTTTGACAAATTTGTCAACTAATCTAGTATCGTGAACTTGGCATCGCCAACTTTGATGAAAATCGCCAAGATTGATGAAAATTACTTCAAAATTGCAAAAATGACGCTAAATTAATGAAAATGACGCCTAATTGATGAATTGTTTATTAAAATATTTTAACATATGGACTATATTGCTTATTGAAAATGCTATCAATATTGATAGTTGTTAATTTAGAGTTGTATGAAATATAAGTTATTGGGTACTTTGAAATAGTATTAAATATTGTTATTCCGAAAATCTCCAACTATACAATTTAAAGTTAAAAACACTGTACCGTGGTTCTTATAAAATTATTTTTTGACTATAAAAAGAGTAAATTCATTTCATTATATAAGGAAAGTAATGTGTTTGCTGTCCACATCAGATTTTTCAATTAACGGTAGCCTCATTTTAGCAAAATTTAAGTTCCTGGAGATAAAAAGTGCCGTGGTTGAAGAGATAACAATGGAATATAGGGAAATTATTTGATCACGCGTTTTGAATTATTTCCTCAGAGTTAACGGAAATTTTCAAATATAATATTTAACGGCATTTTAGTTCGAAATTGGATTCTCAATTCGCTGTAGCAAGATAAATTTCTGAAGAATTTACTAGTATTTCCAAAAATGTTAGTCATATTAAGTGGATTTAATATTTTTGTGATAAATTAACATATAATTTCAAATGCAAGAAAATATACTACCAGTTTTCTTACTAAGCAGTTTA
The DNA here is from genome assembly GCA_951213105.1 of Amaurobius ferox. Classification (NCBI taxonomy): domain Eukaryota; kingdom Metazoa; phylum Arthropoda; class Arachnida; order Araneae; family Amaurobiidae; genus Amaurobius; species Amaurobius ferox. Next base: position 82,208,182 of record OX578144.1, read on the forward strand.
AGGATTTACGAAATAAATAAATTCAGGTTTTATAATTTGAGACAATAATCGTTATAAGGAGACTGTAAGTTTTCTTTATAAGGAAATGACAAAATGGCAGAAGAATTTCTAATAAAACTTAGAGTGTTATGAGAAAGTTGCATATGACGGACAGGGCGTATGCAAAAGGTGTGTTGTGTTAAAAATATCATTCAAATTGTGTCCTTTAAAGTCGAATAAGAATGTTCGACAGATGCTAACATTTCGAGCTCCTCTAAAATTGAATCGAACATTTACAAGGTGATAACTGTGTGTATACGTATGTGTGTGTCTATGAATTAATATATATATATATAAGATCTTCAGAACAAATGGAGTTATTCAAATAAAATATAATGCTTTTTCTCACAATCTGTGTATATTAAACCCACCCCCTGATTTCAAATGCAATCAAACAGTCGGACCCCCTCCCCTCCCTCAAATATTCCAATATTTTAAAACAATGAAAAATTAGGACAGTCAATAATTAAATTAATTATTTTATATGCCATTCATTATTAGAGTAATAATTGTACCCATTTCGGTATTTATTGTATGAACAATTTTTGTTGTTTACGTTTTTATAATGCATTTCACTAAAACATTACGTTATTTATAGGACAGTTTCGTACTGCACATATTAAAATCTTCTACCTAAGCAGCTTTTTAACATTTTTCTTATCAGGATATCAAATGATATCAAGATATTTCAAATATATGAATTTCTCGATCTTCTTCGATTTAAGCGAACTCAAGCGCTCTTTCTAAACTGTTTGCTTCTATGTAGAGATTTTGTCCATTTTTTTAATACGCATTTTTTTTGAAGATTTAGATATCTCTAAAGACTTTTCACATTCAATAATGAAACAAAAGTAAAGCATTTTTGCATATTTTAAATCGGTTCAATAGAACACAAGATGCCACAGGTTTGAATGGTGTTAATATTTTACAATAATACTAGACATACGAGCTATTTCAATCAACGGACGGTTATACTTAAAACACTTATCTGAGCGAATTTTAAAACAAGTCTCGCTATTTGTACGTGGAAAAGTTATTAAGAGAATTGGTAGGATCTTTGCTCACAAAGAACACTGTCCATGAAACACAAACTTTTTACATGGAGCGAAACATGGACTTTTCACATGAAACAAAAATTAATTTTGCTCATGAAACAAAACTTGAACTGTGTATTTGAAACAAAACATGAATTTTGCAGCAAAACACGAACATGAAACAAGATCAAAGCATTTAAATCTTTTTCAAATAGGTTCAACAAGACACAGGATATTACAGGTTGGTGTTAAATGTTTATAACAGAACTAGGCATACTAATTGATTTAATTAACAAGTAATTACACTTAAACACTTACATCAGCGAAATTAAAATGACCAAGTCTCAACTTTATGTATGTTAAAAAGTAATTATGGTATTTGTAATGATTTTTTTACAGCAACAAATTAAAATGCACCACACCGTAAACATTTATGCAAATACCATAGAAGAGAGAAGCACTTTTGAATCAGCAGTGAATGTTATATGTTTATATTATTTTCCATTACATACATTTTACAGAAGAAAAAACATTAAATGATCTTAAATGACATTGGATTAATTAAGTAGAAAACATTGTTTTCTACTTAATTAATTCAATGTGTTTGCTACATTCATTTGAAGGCAAAAATATATTTTTCCAGATAAAAAAATATACTTTGAGATAAATAAACTGCAAAGGAAAAAGTACTGCACAAAATAAATTTTTGATGCCGGACATCTCTGAAATTTGATTATCGCTTTTGGTTCAAAGCCATTCATCCGAATGAAAGGATAATTTGTAACATCTGAGCTGTGAAATATTTTCAAAGTAAAAAATTGCAGAAATCCATTCGTTTGTCATTAACGATCTGTAACTCACAATCAACAGGACAGGAAATATTTTTTGCCAATTAATCATTTTCTGAACTGTTTTTGAAATGTTTCAATGAAGGATGCTGATTAATTTTATTTCGAAAAAACATATATGGATGATTGAAAGACACTCTCATTGCAGATATCAGTAACCATGGGCCGGTTTCGAGTTTATTATGCACTAGTCCAAGATGGGTTATAGTGATTTCATGACGGGAAATATTGTGTCTATCTTTGTAATGTAACATGGGTTACTGGTATCTAAATGTGCGTGATTATAAATTTCTTTATGGTGCTGATCATTTAAATATCAAACTTGTTAAGTTATAAAATCTGGAAGTCGATATATCGACATTGATAATCTTAATAACGTCGTTCGCCCACTACGTAGGTAGAAAATTTTCATGCGTTAAAAATTTAATATATCGTAGGTAAGAGTGTTCAATTGTCGATTAATTAGTCATTTGAAGTTATTTTTGTTAATTTTGCAATTTGGAGTTAGTATTTTCATACTTAAAGGGAAGTGAGCAGTAGTGCTTTTACAAGATCATATATAACTGCTGATTATGAATCCTAAGAGCAATATTGATGATCTGGAGGATATACAGAGTATAATATCGTTCACTTTGAAATATTTATTGGTATGTAAAAATCAGCATATTTGTATTTGTTTACTAAATATATACTGCTCAGCTGGCATTTTCCAACTGTAGATTTTTAAAATTCTGCTCATTCTTGTATATTTTAAAAATATATTTAAGATTTGATGATCATTATCTTTATATAAAGTCCTGTTTTAATGCATAAAAGAGTTGATTTAGTATAAATTATCTTATTTTCAACTTGTGACGTCATTGCTCTAAGCGAAGGGTTTGAGCTGCATATAAGTGCTATATTAAGTAATGTTGAAAGGTTTGAAGTAACTTCTGAGATTCAATTAGATAACTTCTGTATACTATTGCTTGAATTAGCTTGTTAAGTCCCTATTTATATACTGCTTGTATTCCTACTGTATTTCGGGAAATCAGCCATCTTCTGCAATTAGAGTGGTCAGCAATGCTTCCGAATGGAGGGCGCTTTTCCTGTCCATAGAGGGTGACAGATTATTGATATTAAACTTTTAAAAGTTAAATTCAATATTACCACACGGACGCCCTTTATTTTTATACTACTGACAGTGGGCCTTGTACATACGTGGATGCATATTCTTAAGTATGACTGACATTATTTTTAATAAGTGAAATCCCATATTTTCGGGCGCCATTAACTGCCGGACCCTCAGTTCGAGAAGGCACTGCAGTTCATATGAACGACATCAGGACCCTCATCAAAATCCCCGTCGATCCAAACTAATTTTGGATTCAGACTAAAAAAAAGTTATACAGAAGAAAACCGAGCGTTTCTCATAGGATTATCAGTGGTGGAGTGAATGAATACCGTAATATTAATTCTGATGACGTCGACGACTGCTTTAAAACCCTGGCCTTTATACAGCTGGAGGATAACGACTAACCACCCCTTTCCCATACCCTCCTCTCTTGATACTAAATATTTTGACAGGACAGAGGTTATTGGAAAATTGTGAAAATGCGAAAAACCGCTTCTGGTTTCGACAGAATTACGTATAATTCCGCCGGGAATTGAACCTAAAAGCGAAAATTCCGACTTTCATCTTTAATATATTGGAACGATATGCTAGTTGCTCGGTGTGGGCATCAGTAGAACAGAGAAGGAATATGTGATCGTCGCAGAGGATCAGAACGCCCCGGATAGACAACTACGAGAGAGGATTGTGCAGCCAGGAAAAGAGCCACTTCCACACCAATGGCGCCTCTATCAATCATTCGAAGGTATCCTACATGCATCCTGTATCATAGGATACTATTCGATGACGACTGGCAGAAGGTGGGATTAGTTGTCGACGTCCATTAAAGCGCATATCACTAATCCTCAACATAGACAAAGCCATCTGGATTAGTGCCGAGCTCGATCAGCCTCGATAATGTTCGGTTCCAGGCGTGTTATCTTTAGCGACGAATTCCACTTCTCTCTCAGTAGTGATGGCTGCAGCATACGTGTGTAGAGGAGGACTGGCTAACGGTCTGATCTCGCATTTGTTGTCAAGCGGCACGCTGCCATCACATGTGTTTTGGCACTCTAGGGAGCCATCTCGTGGAATAGCCGATCTTACCTAGTTAAGCTGAAAGTCAATCTGACGCTAGTGCGTCGATGATATTCTGCAGTCAATTGTTCTGCTTATGCTGTCAAGCCACCCAGGTCCCATTTACCAATAAGGCAGTGCTCGACCACATACTGCACGACTTTCTGAACAATGTCTCCGATTATTTAATGCCTTCCCATGCCCATCCAGGTTCCTAGACCTACATCGATAGACCACGCCTGGTACAAGCTGAGATGGCAAATACTACTGTATTAGCTGACCATTTGCAACATTTGTGACAAAATCTTTCACACAGTAACATAAGTAATTTCATTCACTCTATGCAGCATCGAATATCGACTTGTATAACTGTCAGGGGAGAATTTACAAGTTGTTGAAATTTCAACTTTTTGTTGACACTATTTATTAAGGAGTTTTTTTTTGTTCCCAGATTCTAATTATTTGCATGTATCCTCAAACGATACATACATGCCTGCAACGTTAGCTCAATTTCTTATGGGTGCATATATTTCTTTGCACTTTCTTTGTATATATATATATATATATATTTACAACATTGTTAAATAGTTATCACGAGTCATTCTGAAAGATATTAAAAGTTTTTCTTTTTGTTAGGGAGGATTGATTTTCACCTAGAAAGCTCTAATTTGTATAATTGTAGAATTCATTGAATCACCTAGTAAGCTCTAATTATCTAATTTGTATCTATCTAAATATTTTAATAGTAATATATTTGTAAAATGTTATTTTCGTTTAATCATGTACTTTAAATATCTAAATTCGTCCCCATATTATTGAAATTTTTTAATCTGTAGGGAAAGTTATGTGTTGGACCATCCTATTTTTAGAAGTCAGAGGGTAAACTCTGTAAGCTTTATAACAATTACCATTATAGTTGTAGAATCTATGGCAGTGGGACATTTCACAAACAATATTGTATGATACAAAACGTGGCATTTACACATAAATAAGAAATGCACGAATTAAAATGAATCGCTTTATATCTATCTAAATATTTTAATAGTAATATATTTATAAAATATTATTTTCGTTTAATCATGTACTTTAAATATCTAAATTCTTCGCTCTTCAAGTAAACTGCGTAATGCAAACGTGTTCGCAGTGAATTTAAGTGGGTAGAAAAAAGCTATAGCCAAGGTTAGAGTGTTTCAAACTTGGCGTAAGCAATACTGTTCATGAAAGCCCCGAAAGTAAGGCTCCTATATAGACAGGCTGGCGCAACCGCCATTGAAGCTCCTGCCGTAACTGTCTGTTACCGTCTGCCTATGCTATTTCAATGGCGAGCGCACGTTACTTGTCTGATGTTTGATATGTATTTTATCTGTAAAATGGGTGATTGTGGTATAATAAATGGCACTAATCATTGGAGGAAGACGTTGGAAATGTTTAAATTTCCTCAAGATCCCGAAAAAAGGAAAATATGGCTTTATAAACTGCCGAAGAAATGGATAGATTCCTGGACATTCATCTGAATTGCGCAGTGTAAGTAGTTTCATATTTTATGCTTCCTTTTGTCTTTTTAAAAGTAAATGTATGTTAAGATCTTGAAAAGAAGGTTTGAAAATTGGTTTCTTAAAGCTGAACTTTCAATAAATTAATTTTTTATAATAGTTAAATAGGATTTTTTCTTGCAATGCAATTGTAGGGTTGCTATCGCATTTTGGAGTGGGTTTATCGATGACTTAACGCCAAGATAGCAAGATTTGACTTTGAAATTTGTGTTTTAATATATTATTGTACTTTAAAGACTGTTTTGTATTTCACTTATAAAATATGTGCATTGATATAAAATTTTAACAATTGTTTGTAGAAATATGTGAATGCTGCATTTAAAAAAAATAAAAACATGCTATTTTGATTGTCTCCAAAGCATTTATAAAATTAATAATTTTGTTTTATGATTAAGTATTCAGTGTACATACTACAACGTTACAAGCAAATATATTTTTGATTACCTATTTCTCATTTTAAGTTAGCATAGACTTATGCTGCCAGAGATTTTTAACATTTCTGCAGATACTATATTTTGTTTGTACTAATATGAATTGCATGCATTATTTTGACTCATTGATTTTTCTATTTTATGTTATTTATATTATTGATATATTATCTTGTCAAGTATAGTTAAACTTAAGCTTTAAAATGCTATGGCATTTATGTAACATTAAAAATCGCATACCTGATATAGCTTGAAATAATTTCTCAAAGTAACTGAATACTAGAAAGTCAATTTTCTATTAAGATAGATATAAGCTATCTATATTAAGATATTTCTACATGTGAAGGCTAAATTTTAAATCCATTTAGAAGATCAATAATTTACCTTACAAATTAACCCACAATGTTGAATTGGACAATAGCTTTTTGTAGCTGATTCTGCACAGATAATGAATAAAAATATGATATAGTATGCTAAAAAAGATATTTCAAACTTTTCCTTTTAATTTGCCACTATTCAACTCAGGTATGTTGTACCTTTGATAGTAATTTTTATTGAAACTATTTCTGTTTACAAATTTAATGAATCTGTTTTCCAGAGTATCATTTTTTTGCAATTTTTACATAAAATTTAAAGTTCTGGAATTTACAGTCTAATTTAAATTATATCAAATTTAGTATTTTATGAAAATTATAATTTAGAATAAAATACATTAAGAATAAAATAATTTAGAATAAAATACATTTTTGGTTATAAGAAATTTGTAAATGAAGTTTCATTATGAAACTTAGCCATCGATAGTATGCTTATACCTGCACAGTTTTAATGTTTGTTTTGTTTGCAAAGTGTGCTATACTTTTAAGTATTATGCAGTAGTAAATTTGAATATGTTAAACTGTATCAAGCATGTTTAAGTTTAAAAATTCTGTTTTCTGTTGGACTATAGTTTTAAAAAATGTTCAAATGAGTCCAAAATACTTATTAACTGTAGTAGTAACATAAAATAATTGCTCAGCAAGTATATATTGATGAGCTGGAATTGATATGAGTGTATCGGTTGTTACAAAATATTTCAAGATCTGAGTAACTGGTTGCTAAATTATGAAATGTGCTGAAAATTAAGGGCAAAATGAAAGTAAATTAAAAAAAATTGTAATTGTGTAAGTTTCTATTATTTTGTATGATGGTATTACATACTAATTCAACATCTAGTGATAGTTTTGTTCTCAATGTTTCCAAAAATTTGTTTGTAATATTTTAAATCCTCTTTATTAAAGGGATATTTTGAAAAGGCCCAGCATGAAGCTGATAATTGGAGAAATTTGAAGCCGTGATGTGCAAAGTCATCCTGCATTACTCCAATCTAAACACGTGAAATACCTAAAGGCTGGATCCATTTTAGATCATCAAGAAGTCAATGGTACAATTGACACAGAGGTAAACTTTCCAAACTTTTCTTTGATTTAATACTTAATATAAATTTTGTGGATTTCACCATTGCTTTGAAATATAACTTTCCTTATACACACATAGGGATATAATAAGGGATACATTATGACAGGATTGAAAATTTAATTGTATGGTATCTTCACTAGAATACTTTCAGTGTACTTTTGCGTATGTTTTTAAGATGAAGATATCCTTCAAGAATTTTTTTCAAGTTGTGAACATTTTCTATATTGAAATTTCATGTTCTATATGAAAATTAATTTTGTGCCTAACTGTATAATTTAAAATGTTTCTTAATCTCCCTTCTGCTTGTGGCGGATTCTATTACAATTCACCATTATCTACTGTTATATTTTCAATTTTTATGACAAGTTTTTAATTCATGCTGAATTGCATATTTTGAAAAATGTTTTTCTTGCTCCTGCTTTTGATGGACTCTTACAATTTCCGAATTAGGATTTTCCTTAACTTGAGACCATTTTATATATTGAAAGTTCAAGTTTTATATGAAAATTTATAATTTTGTGCCAAACCATATAAATTGAAAAGTCTCTCAATCTCCATCTGCTTGTAGGGGATTCTATTACACTTTACTATTATCATATATATATATATCTACTGTTATATTTATACGCAAGTTATAATTACTTTCCAGTTTTATATGACAAGTTTTAATTTCGTGCCAAATTGCATATTTTGAAAAATATATTCTTATCGCTTCTGCTTCTGGTGGACTCATACAATTACCGAATTAGGATTTTCTTCAAATTGTGACCATTTTCTATATTGAAAGTTCAAGTTTTATATGAAAATTTAAAATTTTGTGCCAAACTGATATATAATTTGAAATGTTTCTTCATCTCCCTTCTGCTTGTGGCGGATTCTACTACATTTTACCATTATCTACTCATATTTATACTCGTTATAAATACTTTCCAGTTTTATATGACAAGTTTTGATTTTGTGCTGAATGGCATATTTTGAAAAATATGTTCTCACTCCTGCTTTTGATGGACTGATACAAATACCGAATTAGGATTTTCTTCAAATTTTAATAATTTTCTATATTGAAAGTTCAAGTTTTATACGAAAATTTAAAATTTTGTGCCAAACTGTATATATAATTTGAAATGTTTCTTCATCTCCCTTCTGCTTATGGCGGATTCTACTACATTTTACCATATCTACTGTTATATTTATAAACTCGTTATAAATACTTTCCAGTTTTATATGACAAGTTTTGATTTCGTGCTGAATTGCATATTTTGTAAAATATGTTTTTCTCGCTCCTGCTTTTAATGGACTCATACAATTACCGAATTAGGATTTTCTTCAAATTGTGACCATTTTCTATATTGAAAGTTCAAGTTTAAAACTAAAATTTATAATTTTGTGCCAAACTGTGTATATAATTTGAAATTTTTCTTGTATCTCCCTTCTGCTTGTGGCGGATTCTGCTACATTTTAACATTATCTACTATTATATTTATACTCAAGCTATAAATACTTTGCAATTTTATATGACAAGTTTTGATTTTGTGCCAAATTGCATACTTTGACCAATATGTGCTTCTCGCTCCTGCTTTTGATGGACTCATGCAATTACTGAATTGGGATTTTCTTCAAGTTGTGACCATTTTCTATATTGAAAGCTGAACTATGAAAATTAATTTTATGATCTCTATAATTTGAAAAGTATCTTAACTCCCTTCTGCTTGAGGCAGGTTCCATTACAATTTACCATTATTTACTTTTATATATTTACTCAAGTTATACATATTTTCAGTTTTTTATATGACAAGTTTTGATTTTGTGCTGAGTTGCATATTTTGAAAAATATGTTCACCTTGCTACTGCTAATGGTGGATTCCTACAATTACCGAATTAGGATTTTCTTCAAATTGTGACCATTTTCTGTATTGAAAGTTCAAGTTTTATACAAAAATTTATAATTTTGTTCCAAATTATATAATTTAAAAAATATCTCAATCTCCCTTGCTGGTGGTGGATTCTATTGCAATTTACCATTATCCACTGTTATATAAGTTATAAATAATACTTTCCAATTTTATATGACAAGTTTTAATTTCGTGCCAACTTGCATATTTTGAAAAGCATGTTCTTTTCACTCCTGCTTTTGATGGACTTACAATTACTGAATCATGTGTCAAGCTGTATAATTTGAGAAATATCTTTATCACCATTACAATTTACAGATTTAGAATAGCAAAATTTGAGTTATTTTTCATCAGGATATAATTTATTATGCTGAAAGCTTTTAAAACATGGAGTTGAATTTAAACGTTAAAATGCATACAGTGCAAATATGCAATATTTATTACAAATAGGCAGGCACTTGATACACCATCATTCGCCTATACATCGGTCAACATTGTGAACCATTTTGCTGTCACAAATTATGCAAAATATAAACTGTTTTAGGACGGATACAACACTAAATATAAATAAGAACTTTAAAAATCACGATTTTTACATTGGGAAAAAAAGATGGATACAATATTTTATTTTCAAGTGGGGCACATGATTTCTTCATATAATATGGGTCTCATTATTATTTTAATTTTTATTTAAAAAACTTTCACTTTTTCAACCCGGGTTCAATCCAAAACTAATTGGGTGATATTATTCATTTACATTCCCGTATGTTCCACAGACCGTCTGAACAACATACTAAAATTTTATTTTGATAAAGTCATTTTTATGACAATTATCGTATGAACGGACAGACAAACAGAATGAATGAACAAAGTTATAAACACTTTTCAACTATATTGTAAAGTGTTACAAAGATTTTTTTTGCATCAAAATGCAGTTCTAGTTTCTAAAAGTACTAGTGTATGGGGCTGAAAATTTCATATCAAAATAATTATTAGTTTCAAAATATTATGACATTTTTGAAAGTGTGAAATATATATTGAAATTTCATTATTATTTTAATTGTATTTAATCATACCTTGTTCTTTCAGGTTACTCTTTTCGTATTCATTATGGGTCCCACACACATAGTTTGTTGAGATTGTTTGAACCTCATCAATTGGAGATTCGTCATGGCTCATAACAGATTATTTAAAATATGTATTAAATGATCTATAAATGCATCTATGACTATTCAAAATACTAAGAAATTTGTATAAATATTAAGATTTGCTGTCTCAATAAAATGTTAAATTGTCCATCTGTGTTATTTGTTTTCTCCAAAATGCAACAATTTGCTGAGAAGTAAATTGTGCTAATTTTTTCAATCGCATCCGTATATTTACCTTGTAAAATATTACCTTTGACTGTTTACCTTCTTTCACTTTTAAATATAAAATAGTGATTTGAAAGTGAAGATTATATATTTTTTTCAAAGTTAGTATGCAAACTGTTCGTGTAAACTTAGTGAAAACGTTTAAATCATAATATGTTAAAAATGAACAATTATGATTGAATGTGTAAATTTTGCAGAAAATAGTAGAGGTTAAGACAAATTATATTATATAACCCAAAGAAATGAGGCCACATCACTGTTTCAGGTATTGAAGGTAATATATGTATTTTTTTCATCTTTCAAGCTAAAACCAATTGCCATCCAACCACATGTCGAAACATAGTTGCATAAAACGTAATTCTAAAATTTTCCAACAGTAAGTTCAAATATTGCTATTGTTTATACATTTGAGAAGAATTAGGAATTGCACATGAGTAATTTAGAAACATGTTGGTATAGAAATTTATAATGCTCTTAGAAAATCGATATTCTAAAGTAAAATAGACATTCATTAATATTAACTCATACTTAACAAAATATATAATATTAACGGGACTTAAAATTTATTAACTGAATACAAATTGTTTTTTTAGTCATAAGGGAGATATTTTTATGAGAATAATCTCTTCACAAGCATCCAGGGAATGGGTAGTTTTATTGCAAAACATTGCCATTCATATTAAGAATGCATTTGTACTAATGTTATCTATAAGTATGAATGTAATCTTAACATGAAACTATGTCAGATATCATGGGCATACAAGGAAAGAACATTTATAGCAATAAATGAATTATCTATAAGTAAAAAAATCTGTGTTCTGTCTACAGGCAATAAAAATAAAGAGCTAGATATTAATACTTGCTTTACAATAAATAACATGAAACTAACAACTAGTGATGCGGTCATTTTAAAAAATGATGTCCTAAATATATTAAAAATCACAGTATAAAATAAACAAATTGCTAAAATGTAATATCAGTATTTTTAAATAAAATAAAGAAAATGCATATCAAGCAAAATAAGATTATTTAGAAACGTTCAAACTCTAAAATCCATTTATCTCAAAATTATCTTTTTGGATTTAGTGTTTTTTCTTCTTGTGTACCCATGATATATTCTTCATATCAAGTAAAGTGATTTTGAAACTTGAATAGTAAGGAATGACAAGTACCTTAGCAATTTTTCATTTTCATGAATATTCTACAATACAATATTTTAGAATTGAGAGGTTTTTTGTTGAATGTCAATAAAAAGTATGCAGTTGAAAATATATGTATTCTAGGAATTTATAGTTATTTAAATTTACGATGAAAAGCGGAAAAAAAAAATTTAATGGTTAATTCTTTACTACTGCTTATAAAATTACAGAAGTGGTGTATTATAATTATCAGCTTTCAAGTTCAATGCAATTATTAGTTATTTTTTTAAATAATAAATAGCAACATGTGTTAACAGAATTTTATTTTGACTCATGGTTCTTTATTGCTATATGTAAGTTTCTATTTTAGAAACAATGTCCTCCATAAAAGATGCTATCCTTTGACAGTATGGCCATATGATCTTGATAAATTAAATCTTCAATAGCATCACAAGAAAAAATTTCTAGTGGGAGGGTGTTTGGTAACCAAATATTTTGCTTTCTATTTCTTCATATATTGTTTCTTCGAAATTTAATGGATTCGGGGGGGGGGGGGGGGGTCATGACCTCCGAATTCCCCTCCTTGGCGACGCCACTGAATCTCTTCAAATGTATGTTTAAATTATCCAGTAAAAGAAAGCATTGGTGTTTAAGTGTAATTTTGTTGTGCTCTATTAAAGTAAACAATATTTAAACAATAATAGGGGAGATGGAATTTTATATCCTATCACTAGTTGGGTGTGCACTTTTGTATTACTACATCTGAGTTAGGGATGACTATAAGACATTAAGTAAGGAACAATAGATCATTAATTAGAAAAATCTAGGCAATAAGCAAGTATTGTAAGAAAACATACTTGATATTTGTTAAACTTTTAGCATTTAAAGCAGAGAGTCAGCCATTTTTCCTTAGCTACGGTATTCGGTTTCAACTTTATCATTGTCGAAGGACTTTTGGCGTCCATGCCAAAATGCACCCCCCCCCCCCATTTGTTTTTCAGAATCAGAAATTTTATTTTAATGATAAAGAAGGGTTTATCAACGAAAGTCCACCACCACCATATCGTAAAAACAATTACGCAAAACACCGTTGGAAGTTTCCAGTTTTTATTAAATATAGACAAATACTCCCCCCCCCCTCAAATAATAAAGTGAAGTAAATCATAATAATAAATAAATCATGCCTGTTTAAAATACGCTATCGAGTATTATCAAAATAGGTATGAATATGTTAACAGTCAAAGACGTTTTTATATTGTTTAAAAAAATTTTTAGAATTGCTATTTTTAAACACATTAATTCTGGTGAAATTGTTATAGAAATACTCAAAATAGAAACGTATTGCATGTAAAATTTGATTAATAACACTTTTCCTTCTAATCAAAATAAGAAGTATTATATTTTATGTAAAATATTACATTTAAAATGCGCGTTTTAAAAGTATAAAATTTTTCGAGACTCTCGGATAAAATCAGAGTTTGACATTCGATAGTTTAAAGACGCATAGAAATGCGCCATTATAGCGATAAATAGCAAGAGAAAGTAACCCCGCTTCTCGCCAAGCACAGCCGTCGCTCCCACAGGAGCTTCAATGGCCGCTCTTGCGCCAGCCTGTATATATAGGAGCCTTACCCGAAAGGATAACATCATAAAATTAACAACAAAAATTATAGCCTTTATTATTACCACTATTATTACACTACACAATTATGAAAGGGTGTATCGGTTTTTGTGGTTACTTTTCCCTAATTATTTAAAAAATTTTATCGATGTAAATGAAAAGTTTTCTACAATATCATAAGGGGCATCCATAAATTAAGATTCTTATTCAAAATTAATAGTTTTGGAGTCTAGAAATACATTCTGTTCCAAAACATGTATATATACACCCATAAAAAAGTGAGCTACAGCGGCGAAACTCGACATGCAAATGTCGTTTTAAGAATTATGCAAATGATCAAATTGTCAGCACCAATGACATTATGGGACTCATGCACGGGCATGAGAACGACGCATCGGGCAGTCGGGCAGCTGATTTAAAACGACCGGTGTTCTCATTCACGGGAAATTAGAACTGGTTTTTCTATTTGGATACTTAAAGTTGTGTCCAAAGTTGCCTTTGCGACATACTCGATGTCGTTATGAACAATTGTCTGAGTTAGAAAGAGGTCGCATATATAGGCCTAAGGGAAGCTGGTTGATCCAACAGACGAATCAGCCGCCATCTTGCCATCTTTGTTGGAGCGATATGGTAATTTCTCGGTGTTACAGTCATTCATAGACGGCACATGTTAACATTTCAGAGACTTAGAATGCCCCAAATAGGCAACTGTTCCAGAGGATAGTGCAGTCAGGAGAGGAGCCACGTCCACACCAATGGGGTCGCTATTAGCTATTCGAAGGCATTTGCCACCCGCCATGCATCTGTATCAAGGGATACTATTTGAAGACGGCTGGCAGAAGGTGGGATTAGGTGTCAACGTCCATAAAGGCGCCTGCCACATAAGCCTAAACATAGGAAGAGTCGCCTGGATTGGTGCCGATATCGGTCAACCTAGACAGTTCCTGATTAGAGGTATGTTGTCTATATCGACGAATTCCGCTTATCTCTCAGTGCTTATAACCATCGCATACGTGTCTGAAGGAGGGCTAACCATAGTTCCGACCCCGCATTTGTTGTTTAGCGGTACAAGGCCATTGCACGTGGTGTGACAGTCTGAGGAGCCATCTTGTGAGACAACCGATCTCCCCTAGTTTGGGGTGGAACATTCCAGTGGTTAGCTCGCGGGATTTCACTCGGACAACCTGATTTTGATTCTTGGTTCTGCTCAAACTGTCCCCGTGTTTACGCGGAGTGTGGACACATTAACATTGTGGTACCGCATGTCCTTCCGAGAGGTTGGTTGTAGGGGAAGGAGGATACGGATCCTATGAATGCCGCCCCTCTGGGTTCCGATCTAAATTGTGTGGCCCTTCCCAGCGTCCAAATAGATTCCTTACACTGGTCAGACTGGTCACTTACTCCTCTAGCCTTAAATCACTCCGTTTAAATACCAATAACCTTCTTGATGTCATCTCCTCCTCTCTTTCAAATTTGAAATTATCTATTGCCCCAGAAAAATGCAAATCCATAGTTTTTAGCAAAAACAGATCAAAAATTAGACACCGTCCCTCCTTTAAAATTCAAAATTACAGAATTCAAACTTCTAGACAATTAACCTTTCTTGGATTAACAATCGATGATAATCTTAAATGGAGTTCCCACATTTTTAACCTTAGAGAGAAATGTTTTAAGTTTGCCAGTACCTTTGGGCGGGTTACTGGCAATAATTGGGGAATAGATAAATCCTTTTTAAAAACCTGGTATCTTTCGGTTATCGAAAAGATTATCATTTTCGGCGCGGGAATTTGGGGACAAGCTTTGACTGGGGCTCAGGTCAAAAAACTTTTATCTCTCCAAAGGATTTTTCTTCTAAAAATTGCTTCTGGTTTTCGGACTACTTCCAACATTTCTCTATATTCTTTAACTGGTATCCCTCCCATACATTTTGTTATAAATACTCAATATAAAAAATATAATTTTTGGAAACTCCGGAATAACCTTTTTACTGATCCGTCCCTCCCCTCCCCTTCAAACTTCGATTTTAATTCTCCCTCTTCACTTATCCCCCCCCCATCTTCGTATTGCTAACCTTTTACCTCTTGTTCCCTCCACCTTTTCTGATATCAATGTTTACACCGATGGCTCTGCCATTGACGACAAAATTGGTTATGCTATTTGCATTTTTAATAAAGACACATTAGAAAACACCTTTACTTTCAAACTCAACCTTGGGAACACAGTTTTTCAGGCGGAAATCGCCGCTATCCACTTTGCTATCAAATGGGCATCTTCTAATAATTTCAAAATTAACATCTTTTCAGATAGTCAATCCTCTATTTCGGCCCTTAAATCTATTAGAAACAAATCTGACTTTCTGTCCAAAATTAAACTTGAAGCTAATATTAATAAACATTTAATCAACCTTTGTTGGGTCAAGGCCCACTCAGACATCTCGGGTAACGAGGCCGCCGATACAAATGCTAAACTTGCTACCTCTTCCGGCACCCCCACCTCTATACCTTTTCCATATTCCTTATTAAAGAAACACTGTAAACTCGACATCCTAAATTCTTGGCAAAACTATTTAAATGATTATATTTCCCCCAGAAACCACGATCCAGCTAGAATATTAAAATTTCTCCCGAATGTTAACTTTAATACCCACATAACAAATAAATATCTTGTTTACTTTATTACGGGCCACGGCCCATTCCTCGATTACTTATACTTTTTTAAACACAAAACAACCTCATGCTGTACTTGCGGATCCTATGGTGACGCAGACCACTATGTTTTCACTTGTCCCCTTACAAAATCTTTCCACCTTTCTAAACCTTCTGCTGGAAACTCCGCGGCCTGGTTCTCGAGTGTCTGCTCCAACAAAACTTCTATTAACAAGATCAAAAACTGTGTTCTCATAGCGAGAGAAATTTCTAATAAAATTACATAATCAGCCTGGGAGCCTCTTCTGCTTTTAACATTTTCTCTGCTCTCTGGACCCCCCCGAGGTGTCGCTTTTTTGGTGGAGGTTTTTGCTTTGTTTTTGTAGTTGGTTTTGTTTATGTGGTTTGTTTTGTTGTGCTGTTTATATTGTATTGTATTGTATAGTTTTTATGTTTTGTTTTGTTGCCATTCTTTTATTTGTCTTGTTGTAACTGTGTTGTGATTCAATTTTAACCTGTCTTGTAATGTTTTGAATCTAAAATAAAGTTCCCGGCCACACACTTAGCTACAGTAAACCTTCGGGTCTGTCGTGTGGTCTGGGTTTTCAACACTTCAACACTGGTCAGACATCTAGGTCGAAGAAGAAGAAGAAGATTTTCTCTAATTACGCTGCAAGATAATGCATAGATTTTGTGAGACCAGAAATCGATCTCATGCCCGTTTGACAGCTTTATGTACGTTATTTATTGTGTCCGAAACGTCAGACAATACCTTCAGTCTCAATGACGCCAGAGTTTACAACACACTGACCCAAAGGACAGAAGAAATCATAAATTTAGGGGCATGAAGACAAGGGGGTCGAAGGACTCTTAGGATAAGGTGAAGCAACGACATTGGGTAAAAGGTTGACCAATTAAGAAGATGCTTGTGGTGTCGCCATGAAGGCTGCCAATAAGAGCAAAAGAGGAGTGTCAGACCGCAGGCAAAAGAGCCACAACAAAAGGAGTAAAATAGACATATAGAACGAATATAGAAAACGATTTCGACAAAGAGATTGCAGCATGACGTCTAGGTGAGAGGTGATATCGAAATTCACGATGACTTCTGCATGACAATTGCAGAATGTAAACGAAAAGGTCCTGAGTACAGTTATACCAGAAGTGTTCGATATTAACACCTAACCCAGTAGTACAATATGATCGGCGAATTACGAGTGGGCGAATTATACTTCGAGTTAATTCCAGTAAAATGAGCGATATTAAGTACGTGCTGGTGTCAAAGTCCAAGACAGACTTGAAGGTATGTGTCCCTCAAATAATATTGAAGGTTTTAAACACAGTTTAGGTATTTTTAACTAATGGTCTCATAGTGTCTCTCTCTGCCGCAATAATTTGAATAATGGTGTAATGAATTAAGTATTTTATGTTGTTAATAAATGATTTATTGTTAAAGTTAAAACGGTGCAATCAATTCAGTAGTATGTTAATTAATATTCCTTTA
Organism: Amaurobius ferox; assembly: GCA_951213105.1. Taxonomy (NCBI): domain Eukaryota; kingdom Metazoa; phylum Arthropoda; class Arachnida; order Araneae; family Amaurobiidae; genus Amaurobius; species Amaurobius ferox. Next base: position 82,225,877 of record OX578144.1, read on the forward strand.
TAGAACTCGCACTAAAGATAAAAATTGGAGGGTTATCAGCAACACAACGCATAATTTAATGAGTTCCACTATGTACGAATTTACGACTATGTTAGATAATTCAATTTAACATGCTTTTGCATAATTCTTGTATGATGGTTAAAGCGGTATTATTAAATAAACAACGCAACTAAGAATAAATAAACTTTAATGTTTCATTCTCAAGATGCGGTATTAATGGTAATCAACCCAGTAAAATCAATATTTAAAGTGGCTTGAAAACTTTCCTCTTTTGTGCACCGCAGATTTTATTCCTTTCACAGAGAAATAAGGGTGTGCGACATTCAGAGCACAATGCGTTTGGCTTTGAAATACACCGCGTAAATTGAAATTGGGCATTTTTGACAACCAAATTTAGCTCCAAACAGAATCAGTTATTCATATTTTAGTGTAAAATTCACATAAAAATGCAGTTGGCATGTAATTAACATCCCATGAAAGAAATTACTAATGGCAAATTCTTTGGTAAATATAAAACTATTAAAAAAATATGTTCTCTCGTGAAAGGAATGAAATAGATCCACGAGAATGATGTTAACAGATTTGTTGCATAATATTGCACATGAAACTTGAACCTTGAACCTATTGGATGACAATTACTACTTTTTTACGTTGTATGCAGTTTTTTATGCATTTATTTCAAAAACGTGCACTATCTGGAGAACGGTTCATGTTAGCGATTAAAGTTTGTGTCGTACATTTTCTAATGAATAATTACGTCTGAAACAACTATTTGAACAGTACTGGAGGTTTCAATTTTTTAATGGCTTTTTCAAAAATTCATTGTTAATTGCGTGTATCAGTCATTTTCCAATAAAGAATTATATCGGAAATAATTGTTTATGTATCATTATCGATGATTCTATTTTTTAATGATTTTTTATTAGTGACAAAACGGAAATAAACGTTGTTGATGCAGTTTGAAGTCAAAAGCAGCTTTGCTGGGATTAACTTGTTTAAAGTTTTAATTAATTTCAGAATCAACCACTCAAGAATGAAAGTCGTAAACAAGTTAAGAGTCAATAAAGAATTAATTGCTTCGACCGCTTTTAGAACGTTATTTACAGGTTGCCAGTTTGAGGAACACAATGTTGTCTCCATTTTGAATACACCAATATTTCAGTTTGAAACACTAAAGTATTATTGCACTCGAGTACTTATTTACTCTTCAAAAATCCAAGTAGTGATTAAAAGAATGCGGAAATTTTTGCAAAATGTGAAAGGTACTTATTACTCTTCAAAACCCCAAGTAATGATTAAAAGGATGTTGAAATTTTGCAAAATGTGAAAGGTACTTATTTACTCTTCAATAATCCAAGTAATGATTAAAATAATGCGGAAATTTTTGCAAAATGTGAAAGGATAATTATTTCCTGTTTTTTTTCAACTTTTCATGTGATCTTGAGTTGCACATTATTTTCATCATTTATTTTATTATTTATAGTTTCATATTTCTTACTAGTTGTCCGTCGGCAACATGTTTTAAAAAATCAGTTAGAAAATTATTTAATTGTATTTCTAACTATCAAAACGAGATATCATGTGTTTGTTTATATGTATATCGCATCGATTTACGAAACTACAAAGGGACCTAGAGCTTCGCGGTTTATTTCATTAAATGTCGATCCAAGTAATATTTGAAATATTTGAGATTTTGAAAAATTCAATAAATTTTTAAATATTTTCAAAAAAACTTCTAAAAATGAGTAAGAATCGACCCCTTCCTAAAAAACGTATCTTCTTCCTTATTTTTAATTTCCCTGCAATACATGATAATGTATAGGGAAAGTATTGGAATCATGCCGATAATCGCAACTCGAGTTTTCGATGGATCTACACGTTTCGAGACCTCTAGAATACGAAAAAACAATTTTTAGCTTGACGTCAGTGTGTCTGTCTGTCTGTCTGTTCAATGTATGTATCCACTCTAACTCAAAAACTTATAGACCCAATTTCATAAAATTTGGTAGGTAAGTTACTTAGATATGACCCTGGTGCTGATTCGTTTTTGGTATGATTCGTATAAACATAACTCGCCTTTTCTTGCGAAAAAGCACGTAAAATTTCATGTATCCACTCTAGCTAAAATACAAATTGACCAAATTTCACAAAATTTGGTAGAAAAGTTACTTGTGAGATATTCTGGTGCTGATTCGATTTTGGTAGTATTCGGAAAAGAACAACATGCCTTTTTTTACTAAATGGCCATCAAAAATAGCAAAATCTAAAAAGAAGCTACGTATGTTCAAATATATCAATTAAATGCTTGTTTTATACATACTTTTTGAAAAGGAAAAGAATAAGAAAAACTCTATTACTCTAGGACTAACCGTTCTCGAGATATTTGAGATTTTTCGCATTTAGTTATACTACTTTTGTAAAAATGTCCAATTTCCAAATAAAAACAGAAATTCAATAAAAAATGCAAATGTAGTGTTATTTTGTGCAATTAAATTCAATTTAATGAATTATTAAAGAAATAAAGAAAAATGAATTTGAGTCTGCAGGGAAAATCATGTGTTGTCCACATCAGATTTTTACTTTCCCCACAGTACATGCCAATGTATAGGGAAAGTATTGGAATCATGCCGAAAATCGCAACTCGAGTTTATGACGGATCTACGCGTTTCGAGACCTCTAGAATTCGAAAAATCTATTTTTAGCTTGACGTCTGTGCGTGTGTGTCTGTGTGTCTGTGCAATGTATATATATACTCTAACTAAAAAACTAATGGACTGAATTTCAAAAAATTGGGTAGGTAAGTCATTTAGGTGATATCCTGGTGGTGACTAGTTTTTAGTAGGTTTTGTAAAATAGTAGGATGTATCCGCTTTAGCTAAAATACTAATTAACCAAATTTCACAAAACTTGGTAGATAAGTTACTTGTAAGGTACTCTGGTGCTGATTAGATTTTGCTACGATTCGGAAAATAACAACCTGTCTCTTTTTATGAAATGGTCCGCAAAAATCGTCAAAATCTAAAGTAAACAAAATACTACGTATGCTCAAATGTATCAATTAAATTCTTGTTTTATACGCAATTTTTGACGTTTAAAAGAATATAACGCACTCCATCATACTTTAGGACTAACCGTGCTCAATATATTTGAGATTTCCTGCATTTTTGTTACGCCGCTTTCAGAAAAATATCCAATAACCAAATAAAAACAAAAATTTAATTTAAAATTGCAAATTTAGTGTTACTTGGTGCAATTAAACTCAATCTAATGAATAATTAAAGATATAAAGTAAATATGAATTTGAGTCTGCAGGAAAAGTCATGTGCTGCCCACATCAAATTTTTACTTTGTCTGCAATACATGGGAATGTATAGGGAAAGTATTGGAATCATGCCAAAAATCGCAACTCGAGTTTTCGATGGATCTACACGTTTCGAGACCTCTGGAATAAGAAAAAACTACTTTTTCTTGACTTGTGTGTGCATGACTGTGTGTCTATCTGTCTGTCCGTGTGTTCTGTCTGTGCAATGTATGTATCACTCTAACTCAAAAACTAATGAACCGAATTTCATAAAATTTGGTAGGTACCTCACTTTGGTGTGACCCTGGTGCTGATTAGTTTTTGATACGATTTGGGATAAAAGAACACACCTTTTTTTGCAAAATGGCCCATAAAAATTGCCTATATCCACTCTAGCTGAAAAATTAATGGACCGAATTTCACAAAATGCTGTAGATAAGTCTCTTGTGGGTCACCCTGGTGCTGATTAGAGTTTGGTATCATTAGGAAAGAAATAACCTGCCTTTTTTTGCAAAATGGCCCTCAAAAATCGTCAAATTCCAAAATAAAAAACTACATATGCTCAAATATATCCATTAAATGCTTGTTTTATACGTAATTTTTAACGACGAAAAGAATAAGACCAATCTCATTACACTAGGTCTAGGCGTTCTCGATATATTTTAGTTTTTCGTTCTTCCTCTACGCCACTTTTGAAACTATGTCCAGTTACCAAATAAGAACGAAAATTGAATTAAAAGAAATTGAATTTAATTGAAATAAAGAGACCGTGAATATAAGTCTGCAGGGAAAGTCATGTGCTGCTCACATTAGATTTTTTTATCTGGAATTATTTTTACTGGAGGTGAAGGTTTTGGAAGAAGCTGGAGAGCAGGAATGTTTAAGAATTCTATAGTTTTTTTTCTTCAGATTTGTAAAGGCAGACATATTCCTAAAATCTCAGAAATCGACAAAGAGGGTTTTAATAGGCCTGTTTTTAAACGACAACGCTTACTTCAATTTTTGCGCTGAGATCTCCTTTATATTCTTAACTGAATCTAAGAATGGGAGAAAAAGTTGCTTAAGTGTCGAAAATTAAGAAAAAATCGATAGTTTCTTTGTTACAAAATTTTTAATTCCGAACCGATAAAACAAACATTTTAAGAAGAGCTGAATATATACCCATTTTAAAAACATATCTCTTCTCAAGATTTTCGACCTGCAACCTTCGATTTTCTTTTTAACTATAAAGGTTCTTAACTGTTTTTCTCTGTGACACAAAATTCACTCTTGAATTTGACTACGCTGACCATGAATTTATGATGTAGTAAAACAGCAGTTGTGCAGCAACAAGTAACAAAAAAAATGCGACGAATTTTATTTGTGGCATTAACTTTCCACTTATCTGTTAGCCACTGAGAAGTAATATATAAATTTAGCTAAATAATAGAGACACACATAATCCAAACATTTCTCTGAGATAAGAATATTGTTTATTTGCAAGATTATTATTTAAAAGACCATACTTTGGAGTAATCGCAATAATGGACATTTTTTATCCAAGTAATTATGCTTAACACAAATATATATCAAGTCAATTATCATTTTCTGTCAGTAGGGTAAGACAGAGCATGTGCAAAAAAAATCTAACGGGAGATATAAAATTAAATGAATCACCATGAAATTTGAGGCTCCGCTAGTGCTGTTAATTTCACCAATTTGGTCAGCACGTTACTGTCTGGTCTTAGAGGCACTTCTTGAATAGCACATCTTTCATGTTTCTTACACGAGTATTGTATCACATTCTCAAAATCTAGAAAGCAAATCTAGAGAAGTATTTTGAAAAATGTGCCCTGACGCATGTTGAGAGTCGATTTTATTCTGTGAATCTGGCCACTGATTGGTCAAGTCGCTTGATGCTCATTGGCTTGCCCCCAAGCACGATTTTCTGATAGGTTCATGTTGCCTCTTCCTCTGTTGCTTGCGGTAAAGCTTGGGTGAGTAGTCCAGGGATTTAGACCTTGTGTACTGTCGTAAATTCGGAAATAAAAGTGTCGTGGATAACGTGTTTTGATTGTCTATTTCTATACTAGCTAATGCCACATTTTATGGCTTCTCTATATCCTCTACGAAATATCTGAGTTCCATTTCTGAATGTAACATCACATCAGTATTGCAATTTTTTCTATCAAGTTATATTACTATATTTTTTTAGTTTGCGTCATAAAAATTCATTCTTCAATACATTGTTATTTTATAATAAATAGGGATTTATTAGAATTATCATAAAATAAAAAAGAGCATGTAGAAAACATTTCTTGTGTTTAATTACAACAAATAACTTTTAAAAATCATAAAGACTTTAGAAAACAAAATATTAAAATAATTGCCTACATTTATTTAGTGAGATCATGGGGTAAGAATTTCAAATTACGTACTGACAAAATGCCAATATCTTTTGAGTCAATAACTTAGGTGGTGCTGCCATAAGTTAAGCGCCCTTGCATTGTATGTATTTCTATAGTGAAAGGCTTAAAATATTTATCTAAACTGTCACTTTTATAGAAATAAATTAGTAGCGCATTACAAGTTAGATTTGAAATAATAAGAAATTTTCCTACGTATTCAATGTTATTTTACTTTTCAATTTATTTTTACTTCGCTGTATTCTGAATTCTGTTCTACAACTGTGAAAAAATATCGATTAATTATACCGATAATTAGGGAATCTTAATTTAAAAATAATCAAAAATACATATATTCAATACTATGCCTCTCTATTATGTCAAATGATAACAAAGGCCGCTTTACTAACACTATCGACACCTAGATATAATTCCCCCTACTGGATTCCGGTCTAAATTGGGTGGCTCTTCCCGGCCGTCCAAACAGTTACCTTACACCTTTCTGGTAGGTCGGACGGTCTGGGTCTCAACAACAACCTAGATATAATTCTCAAAGCGTTATGGCATTTTCAAGCGTTATGGCGTTCTATCCATAAAGGTTTTATCTCCTTCTCACTAATAAATAAGTAATCGTTTTATAAGTAATTTTTCATTAGAAAACGAGGGATACAAATCTTGGAAATCTAGCATAAACCGTTCTCTAAATATTGTACTATTAAAATAAATTAAAAAAAAATTTTTAAATCATAGCTTTCAATTTTTTTTTGCACAAAGAATCATTTCATACGTAATTTTTTATTAGAAAACGAATGACATAAACTTCAGCATGCTCGCATGAATCGTTCTCGAGGTATCTTCTCGAGGTTTTTTTAAAATTTAATTATATTAAAATAAAATTATCTAACATTATACATAAAAAGTTGTATGTATTTTTAAATAGGTGTATTTCCATATTATCCCTGTCAATATACACTTAGCCCCACAACAAATTCCTGAATTTTAGCACATAATTAGTAGTTACGAATACATGTATTTTCTGAAAATTTCCGAACTATATATCTACCCAATCAGAACTCTGATTTAAAATGATTGCATATTGAAGAGTGTTGATAAGATAAATAAAATGAGAGACAATCCAATCAAAATGTCCCGATCCTTCGTGATTCATTTTACAATAGTAAATTAGTCTATTATAATTCTTCATATTTTTATCACACCAGTGTTCGAATGTAATCCCTTGTCCTTATGCACCATTTGATATCTCAAATTAAATATCAAATTAGAATTTAAAGTTGTTAATGCAGTTTGAAGGCAAAAAAGGCTTTGCTAGGTTTAACTTGATTAAAGTTTTAATTAATTCCAGAATCAACCACTTAAAATGAAACTCGTAAACAAGTTAGAGTTAATGAAGAATTAATTGCTTATTTTTTAAGAATGCTATTTATCGGTTGGCAGTTTGAAAAACACCTGGTTGTCTCTGCTTTGTAACAACCTAATATATTGGGCGCTATAGTACTCGAGTACTTAGTTACTACTAAAAAATCCATTGATTACAATTTTTTTGGATTATTTTGCAAAATATAAAAGGATAGTGATGACTCGTATTTTTGCTTCAAATATTTATGTGATTTTAAATTTTACATCTTTTGATTTACTATATTTATGTCCTACTATGTGTAGTCCATTTGTACATCTGTGCATCTTTTCATTAGACGTAAGTTATTTAATCACAATTTCAACAATAATCTTAAATAATAAAAGGCATGTCTGATTGTCTGTTTATGTGCGCCCTGCAGCGCATAATCTTAACTACACACAACTACGAAATTTGGTACATCTCTACACTGTAAAACATTTGCAACCATGTTACTGAAAGTTTCAGGGGAATCAGCGCTGTCCGTTTGTATGGCTGTCCTGACGAGGATGCAATCTCGAACTAATCGCCATTTTGTATGCAGTTTCAACTGATTGTTCTCCATGTCTTAATCTTTAATCTTGGTCTATAGATACTTATTTGTAACAAATATGCTAGAGATGGTTTTTTTTGTACTTACTGTAGTTTATGCACAGTTTTTGATTTAAAAAAAATTCAATATATATATCAGCTGTCCGTAATGGAGGGTATTTATGATAATATATATATATATATATATATATATATATATATATATATATATATACACACTTTTTTTCTATTTCTCGAGAATGACTCGTAATAACTACATCAATGACGTTCATTTATTTCCGGTTAATTGTATTTAAAAAACCTTTTCTCATTTAAATATTTAAATATTTTATTATACATTCGATTTCAGATTTAAAACATGCAATACTCCTAGTATATCAGGAGTCGCCGTTTTATAGAGTTGCTGGACGTCTTTTTATATCAAGTTACTGGACGCTTTCTATGACAATTTCGGTTACATTTTGAGCTTGGATGTCTTCAGTAGGCAAGAAATGCGGCCGTGTAATAGTTGTGATGAGCATAACAGATTTTTCGACTACCGCTGTCTACGCTCCCTGTTGCACTCGCAGCGCGTCACTTTATTCTGGATGACGCTGGTCATCCGTCTTGCTATTGGATATAAAAAAGGAAAACACTGTAATCAGTTTGGCAGTTAGTCTGTCCGCATACACAGCAAAAACTGCCAGATGTATTTTTACAAAATTTAACAGGATATAGCATTTAGAGACAATTTTGCTGAGCCAATACAACATTTGTCAAAATAAAGTTAAAATTTTAAAAAGTGGAAACAGTTTTATGTTTTTACTCTATTGCTTCTCATGGGAGAAAAATAAATATCTTGAAATGAGTCAAGGAAATTTTAATAGATGCATGTAATAAATGTTGCAACTCAATATTTTGATACATGCAATATAGTTTGATGGCAATTAAAGGTTTTCTAAACAATTGAATAACACATCATGTGACATACTATGTGGTAAAGCTTATAAAGCATTGCATACTAGGAACTGCAAGAAAAGAGAGAGTGTGATAATTCAATGCAGTAATTCTAATTCCGGAAAAGTTGAATGCAATAATTTTCTCAGTCTGAATAACTTATTTCCACAAAATGCTCCTTCAAATCTCACATTTGGCTGTAACAGTCGTACGCTCGCTTTAAAACCCTAACTGCTTTTAAAACATGTTATTCATCTGCAATGCTGTGAAAGGCTGACCATGTCGTTATGATTCCGGCAATATTATTCTACATGCTACATGCATACGTAGAAATTCCTCTAATAAAAGCCAATAGGAAAACCGGCGTTGCAGTGTACGTTATCCCCTTTCAAAACCGATCAAAAATCAAGAAATTGCGACAAAAAAAAATTATAATATAATGTGAAATCGTGCATCTTGATCCTGGTAAAATATTCAAAAAAGAAAGCGATCAGATTATAAGTGGTTTCCTTGATATCCGATTTTAAAAACATGTACGTCTTAACTCGAAAACAGCATTTATTTTTAAATTCATTAAAATTCGGAAAAAAAGTGCTATGGATTATTTTCTTATATTTCAATAAAAATATGTTTCTTCTTACTTTATGATTGTGCTAAGATTAAAACTCCTAGTTATATTTTGGATTATAACATACGAAATAGCGTGAACATGTTAAAATCTTTCAAATTTTAAACTTAATATTATAGAACTAAAAAATTTAATTATTGGCTTTTAACGATAAACGCTTCTCAAACATTCGGAAACATTCAGCTAATTATCGTCTGCCGAAGCAATATAATGCGCACTTTTCTTTTATAATTATTATTTCAAATTCCTATTTTATGTCCAGCACATATTGCAACTATATTAAAGTCCATCCCACGCCACTAATATTAACAGAGTCTGTCAGCACTTCCTCTTTTCCTCGACCATACCATATATGGTCACTAATCTTAAGCTCTAAGTAAACTTTCTCATATGAAACTGCCCCTCAGTCACATTTTTAAAGACTAAAGAACGAGAAGGTAGCATCTTTCCCATACCGCCATATCCTTCCCCCCTCTGCTGTAACTGTACATTGTGTAAAACGCAGACTGCACTGAGATTTGGTGAGAACTGGTTGTCGATCAGGAGCTCGGCCAGCCTATGTAACTATCTCTGTTTCAAGTGTCATGTAATAAAGTAAATTCCGGTACGTAAAATGTATCTTCCTTGGACTTTTTCAGCCAATATTACACACACACACACATATATATATATAGTGCATCAACTTTTACTCGATAATATCCAAGACAACTTTCCCAATTATAGTGGCTAATAATATGGAGACAAAAATAATTATTATATTTATTCATTAATTATGTAATTAAAAAGTTATTATAATTATTTATTAACTATATAATTAAATAAAAATGAATAATAATAAACTAAACTGAAAAAATTAGAAAAGTAAAATATCGGAAAATAAGATACATTAATATTATTATTTTGAATTTTATTTTTGCTAAAATATTGTAACTTTAGCCAGTTTGATACTACGATTTGAGCGCCCTTACAATGGTGAATAGTGACATTCTCGCTTATCCATTTCTTCTTTGAATCACTTGTTTAGTTAGAATTTTCATCTATGTTGCATATTCATATTCTGTTTTACTTATATGGGTAATTGTTCTGTCTCCGGCTCTGACTCACTGGACGGGTCTGGGAGGGTCACTGTGAACATATGGTCTTCCTCCTAGGTCGTATTTCGTCATGTTCATTCCGGTGCTTTTAGATATTTCTCATACCGTTGTGGTTTATCGCACTTACACGTGGTGAAAGAAGTAGAGTTCCTGCCTCATGGTAATAATAGATTTCCTAATTTTTCTTACCTTCAATTTTTCATCTTTTGGTGCCTGTAGTCTGAGTTTGAGCAATTATGATAATGTACTATGGTTCAATCTGAAGTTTATGTGGGTTAATTAGAATTAAATACTCAGACCTGAAGATGAATTTAATTCTGGTTAATCTTGGAATATGGGACGCTGATGCTCTTTTCTATTATCGGCATTATGGCCGTGGTTTTGCTTCTATGGCCGATGCTAATATTTCACGATTACTTGAATTGATTATTTTTATTATTACATGTTTCTGATATATATATATATATATATATATATATATATGTGTGTGTGTGTGTGTGTGTAAAAGGGAGTGTGTCCCTCTTAACTCTTCATACCGACGTTCATTTAAAATTCTGCACATTAAATTTTCGCCATTTTGTCCCCCGTACTTGAGGCATCATCTATTGTCTCTATAGTGACCTTTTATGACTAGTTTTTATTAGATAATAGCAAAGCACATTTTAGACTCCAAAAAGTCTCACCCATTCTTGTTAGAGGTATAGTAGCCAGTGTGGTAAAATAGTCTAATAGAAAAAAAAATAAAGCGAGGCAAATGCTTTACCTTGATCAAAGAAAGCACAGAATTACAACATTAATTGTATTACCATGTAAGAGATTCTACATCATTCTCTTCTTAATTTGGAAAAACAATTTGAAAAGGCGAGTCGTTAAAAATGATTTGTGTGACATATTATTTTTTTTTTAAATCTTAATCTGTTTATTTCAAAACTTCTAAATATAAAATTTTCTGGAAGAAGAAACATATTCATTTTAATATTAATTTTTAAACTGAATCTATAATTATGAAGTTTAATATTAACATTTGAATTTATTATGTCTTTGTGTGTAATACATGTTAAATATTTTAAAACACAATTTTTTAACCCGAATCAGAACTCTGACCTAAAAAGCCTGAAGGATGCATGATGTTTCATTGGATAAATAGAATGCGAAATAATTTGGTTGTCCTGATTCTCCGTGATTCAATTTTAAATAGTAAATTAGTCTATTTTAATTCTTTGCATTTTTAAAACATCAGTATTCGAATTTAATCTCTTGTTCTTATGCACCATTTGATCCCTCAAATTAACTAGTTGAAAAGTGGAAATAAACGTTGTTGATGCAGTTTGAAGTCAAAAGCAGCGTTGATAAGATTAATTTGATTGAAGTTTTAATTAACTTCAGAATTAGCTACTGAAAAGGGAAAACAAATGAGATTCAGTGAAGTATTAATTGCCTTCACCGCTTTTAAAATTTTGTGTATAGGCTGTCAATTCAAATAACATTTCGTTATCTCTGTTTTGAAACAGACTAATATTTTTTGTTGTTTGAAAACTCCATTTCTACTATGTTAAAAAACTATTTTTGTACTCTTGTATTACTTTTGTACACGTGTACTTTTGTACTCGTGTATTAATTTTGTGCACGTGTACTTTTATACTCGTGTTGTTGTTCAAAAGTCTAAATATGCATTAAAAAAATTGAAATAGTTTGCAAAATATAAAAGTATAATAGTTGTCTACTTTACTATTCAACTAATTATGTAATTTTAAATTACTTATCTTTTTATTCACTTCTTAAAGTTCGTACTTCCGTTGTCCTAGCCTGGTCAATTTTTGAAAAACTGAGATGTATTCTGTAAGCTGAGTACTCGCTTTCATAGTGGCTGACGATGTCCCTATTGACAACATTAACAGCCTTCCAATAAAACAGACACTGCGAGCAAATATGGACTGCACTTGTATACGTTAAGAATTCAATGTAATAATTTAATCCTAAAATTTTCATTAAAATCAATTGAATGCAATATGATTTTCTCATCTGAATTTAACCGCTTCACAATTCGTCAGATTTGAAACTTCAGATTTTTCAAAAAAAGTATTCGCCCGAAAAAATATCTCTGTTTTTTCCATTTGGTCGGATAAAATAGTCAGATTTGTATTTAGGTTCTGTTATTATTTTGCATCCTTTGCAGCAACGAATTTTTTTTATTTCTATTACATCTTTATCATTACATTTTTATCCTTACAAACTTTATTATTTCGTTTCATGGTTCTTTTCCCGTACTTTGGTATATGTAGGCACTATTAGTCATTTGCATGTTTGTTACTCGTTGTAATGTCTGTTTCTCCTCATTTTCTGTCGCTTTTGATGCTTTACGTTACTCTGATGTGAATTATTCGTATTCACTTCCAAATTTTTAAGTGAGTAAATGACATCACTTGAAAAATATTTGTAATAAAATGGATGATGTTAGTGACGAAATAACTGCACAAGCCCATTACAAAGCAACCTGAAACCGCATGTATCTGTCTTCGCCTGTTCCTCACCGTGCAGTGAATAACGTGTGCCAGATTTTTTAACATGATTAATATATGCACTGAAGTGTCTCATGCATTTAATTAAATTGTCGAGGTAGTTTAGATGGCGGTACCTCTGAACGCAATTCTAGAGATAGGTTTCATCTGGGGGAGCAGTCGAGCATGGTTTGGGGGTTCAATTACAATGGGCGGTCAAGTAAAGATACATAGCAGCGACTGGAAGTGGTTGAGACTGGTCTGGAAATAAAGGGACAGAATATGAGATAATTCAGGTGAATTCCTGGTTGACGGAATAGTTTAATAGGTAATACGTCTTATGCACTACAGGATTTGACTGTTGGTTCTAGACGAGTATTGATTTGTGCTTAACTAAAACTAATACTTTACAATATTCATTTATAGTTGTACTTGTATTCAAGTCCATGTTTGTCGGTTGTATGATTGTAATTCTTAAGGTCTATATACTAAACATATTTCCTCAATATTATAATATAGAAAGTTATAAAGCTATTTATCGCCGACTACAGAACAAAAATAGACATATTTTACATACAGCATCATTCGCATGTACCCATAACAAAACAATAATCACCACATGATGTCTGAAAAGGGTGACGTGTGTTGAGACCCAGACCGTCCAACCTACCATAAAGGTGTAAGGTAACTGTTTAGACGGCCGAAGGGTGACTTGTGTTGTGTTTGAGACCCAGACCGGCCGACCTACCAGAAAGGTGTAAGGTAACTGTTTGGACGGTCGGGAAGTGTCACCCAATTTAGACCGGAATCCAGTGGGGAAGGCATTCACAGGGACCGTACCCTACTTCCTCTACCACCAACCTTTCGGAAGGACTTACGGACCCACATGTTTAACGTGATCGTACTCCACATGAACACGGCGGCAGTTGTGGCAGCGTGAAAATCCAGCGCGCAAACCATCGGGCTACCGCCTCGAAATGTGCCAACAGCATGCGGTGTTCCCAAGTGGTTACCCCCTCAAATACTAACCGCGCCCGATGCTGCCTGACTTCGGTGATCTAACGAGAACCGGTGTTATCAGCACGGTACGGCCGTTGGCTGGGTGGCTTGTGTTGAAAACCCAGACCGTCCGACTCATCCAATGGACTTGAGCAACTATTTGGACGGCCGGTGGGTGACTCGTGTGAAGAACCTTGCTAAACCAACCTTGCCCAACCGAAAATTGAACACTGGTCTGTCGACGCTCCGCCGTTGAGCTACTGGGACGAAATTGCAAGCTCTTATTGCCTAAGTGGGGTCTGCATTTTCCACTCTCTAGTGTCAGATTACAGTGAAACTGAATACTTGCTACTTTTACTTCAGGTTAGCCTCCTGATGCTAATGCTATTTTTATCCTACAGGTTAGTTTCCTGCGTGGTTGTTATCCTTTCGATTTGAAAGCGACGTTTAATATCCCAGAGTCCATTGAATCCGTGCTAATCGTACTAGGGTCACTTTCAGAACTCCGACATATTTGCACAAACATACAAGGTTGATTTGTTCGGACTCCATTGTAAAGAACCTTACTGCCGCAACCGGGAATCAAACTCTGGACTTTCGAATTGGCCAGCCGACGCTCTACCGTTGAGATACTGCGATGAACTTGCAAGCTCTTATTGTCGTTGAAGTGGATTCTGCACGTGAATTGAATCTATATCGCTATGTAAAAAAATCTCATGTGGGCAACATATGACTTTCCTTATATAATGCAATGAATTTACTACTTTTACAGTTAAAAAATGTTATTCTTATAGTAGATACTTATATTCTTTCCATGATATTGAATTTTCTTCAATGAGTCGTCATTTTCATTGATTTAGCGTCATTTTTATCAATTTGGCGAGATTTTTTGTTAATTTGACAACAATTAAAAATACCGCTAAGTTGGCGACATTCCGCCAAATTCGTCGCCAAAATCTCGCCAAGAGTTATGGATGTAGAAAGAAGTTATTCTTACAGCAGATAAATGACTATTGGCGTTCAAATAAAAAAGTATTACTCAAAGTATCTTTTTTCATGAATGGAACGAGCCAAATCCACGAGAATGATGTCACCAAATGTATCGCATGATATTACATATGAAAAGTGAACATATTTCTTAATTGGTTATAATTTTTTTTTAATTTTATATAACTTTTTGATATTTTTTTTGAAAAATGTACAATATCTCGAGAACGGTTCATGTTAGTATTGTAAAATTTATGTCAATCGTTTTCTAATGGGAAATTTCATAAGAAATGCCTATTTGCGTAACTTTATTAGCGGTTTTGAGTCTTTGACGATTTTTTTAAAATTTCACTCGAAAATTTAGGGGGGTTCTGAACATTCGATTGCGTATAAAAACAGTAGGCTTGCAGTGTTTAAGGATTGTGATTTTTGTACTAAATTTCTTTCGAATCGGTCCATTCCTTCGTCAGTTATCGTCTCCACAGGCTCACTGACACACACACACACACATACACACACACACACACACTTTTACACACACACACACACACACACACACACACACACACACAGACATCACTTCAAAAATGTTTGATTCGTGATCAGGGATGCTTGAAACGTGCTCTCCCGTCGAAAACTCGAATTCGAATTTTCGACCTCGTCACAATACTTTCCTTATACATTATATATATAAGGAAAGTAATAATAGTAGATATACCTTGTACTTTCATACCCAACGTCATTTGACGGCCTTTAAGCTATTTACTCTCTAAGCAAGAAAATTCATATATACACTGCATTTCAAAAGTTAATTACGTGGCATAATCCGACATAATTCCGACATAAATCCAACATAATTCAACAATTCTATTTTGATTGGCTAATAAATATAGTAGACAATTGAGAACAAGACCCTTTCCCTCTTATGAGTGTATTAATAAAATTAAATAAAATATATTTAGGCATATTTTCTACACTTTAAGTGTTCACTTCACATTTATTACATTCTGAAAGAGTTTTGTGTGCTATACAACCAAACAAGCAAGCCTTAATATGGTATGTCACCTTTCCTTATTTTGACACAATCAGTGGTGTCAATTTAGGATATTTTTCTGTAATAATGTGCATGAAACTGTGCATCAAAACCAAATTTCCTGTGTCTATCTTTCTCAAATTATAACTGAAACAATGTTAGAACAAAAAAAAAAATCCCAATGCACGAACTTTTCGGACACAATTCTAAGCTTTCGAATTTTTCTCATAACTTGTAGGTCAAGTCCCATATGTATGCAAAATTTCAAGTTTCTGCCTTTAGCTGTTTGGGCTGCGTAATGCATCCCTTATGTTTCGGTGTGACTCAGATGAAATATACAGATGCGTCGCTTTTGTACCTGGAAATAATTTTTATTTTCCTTATTATATAAAACATTCGAAATCGTATCATTATTTTCTCTCCCATTTTCTCTTTTGACATTATTTGAAAATTTATATTCCTTATACTACTATAAAATTATTACCTCCTACTTCTCAATTAACGGTAGTCTCATTTTAGCAAAGTTGAATTTCCTGCAGATAAAAATTGTTGCGTTTGAAGAGATAACAATGGAATTATAAGAGCAGATATTTTGAGTTATTTCCCCAGAAATGAAGATAATGTTCAGATAATAATTAATAGAGTTTTACGTTGTTATGATGTTAAAGTTATAGTATGTTAAAGTTTTAGTTTGAATGATCAATTTAGCTTAGCACTATAAATTTCTGCAGATTTTGCTGTTATTTCTAAATATGTTAGACATTTTAGGTTGTTTTAGCATATTTGTATAAAATTCATATATAACTTCAGATATCAAGTAAATATACTCGTTTTTACAGTAAACAGTTAAGGGAGATAAATAAATTTAGTAAAATAATGCCTCAAAAACTGCTGCAGTAAAACACAATAAGTAAAAATCTTCGTGAATACAGCATGCGCAGAAAAGCCGGTTTACTAGTTTCAAAGGCATATAATAGCTTTTTTCTTTAAGACCAAGAGGAAGCGCAACCATACTTACTCACGTTAAGTCAACAAATGAGTACGGTACATGTATCTGAAGATATGACAAAAATGTACCTAACGCCATGAAAATAACTGAAAAGAAACAAACCAAAACGACTGACAGGAAACAATGAACACACAAAACCACAGAGGAAAGAAGAAATTAAGGCATTCAGGGAATGTATAGCAGAAGGAAAACAGCTGGATAGTGAGAAAACTCATAAAAATATAGTACCAAAGGAAATCAGAGATATTTAAACCAGCCGTAAAAATAATTAGAAAATATTGGAAACGCTAGGAAACCAACGAGAACAAACAGGAAAAAATAATTTTAAATATGAAGGAACCAACTGGTTATGGATGACATGAATTACGTCAAAAAGTAACGGAAAAGATAACTAAAATTGGAATATAGTAGGGAAGAAAAAACAAAATTGAAGGAAGACGACCGAAATGGAAAAATTCTACCACAGATTTCCAAGCGGAAGGGGAAAAGGGACAATGATCTTGAACGAGGGAACTCACTTGTTAAAGATCATTGTCTATATTGTGAAACAAGAGACAAACTTTCAATAAAATCGAGCTTAACAGTATTATTAGGAGAAAAAATGATCTTCGCTTCCGAAACTTCGAAAATATGATTAGGGTCCCAAGAATGTTCAACAATTGGAGACTTAGATGCCTATTTTTTAGAAATATAACTGACGTGTTTTTTAATACAAAATTTTAGAACCATTTTTGTTTGAACTATACAGTCAAGACCGCATTTGCAAAAATGTGATGAACACCCCAAAGATTCAAGACGGGCCTTGGAAATTCAACTGTACTTTTTAACTCAACTTCAGAGCTAACAGAAGAGTAAAAATTCTGATGTGTGCAGCACATAACTTTCCTTATATAATGCAATGAATTTACTACTTTTACAGAAAAAAAAAAAAGATTATTTTTATAGTAGATATTTATATTCTTTCCAAGGTATTGAATTTTCGTTATTGAGTCGTCATTTTCATTGATTTAGCGTCATTTTTATCCATTTGGCGAGTTTTTCGTTAATTTAGCAACATTTAAAAAAGTCGCCAAGTGGGCGACATTCCACTAAATTCGTCGCCGAACGTTATGGACGAAGAAATAAGTTATTCGCACAGCAGATAAATGACTATTGGCGTTCAAATACAAAAGTATTGCTCAAAAAATCTTTTTTTATGAATGGAACGAGCTAGATCCACGAGAATGATTTCACCAAATTTATCGCATGGTATTACATATGAAAAGTGAACATGTTTCTCAATAGAAAATATTTTTTTTTATTTTATATGACTTTCTGCTAATTTTTAGGCTTCCAATGTTTACGGATTGTGTATTTTGTACCAAATTTCGTTCGAATCAATCCATTCGTTCGTCAGTTATCGTCTCGACAGACTCACTGATACACACACACACACACACAAACATAGACATCACTTCAAAACTGTTTGATTCGAGATCAGGGATGCTTGAAACGTGCTCTCCCGTCAAAAACTCGAATTCCAATTTTCGACCCCGTCACAATACTTTCCTTATACATTATGTATATAAGGAAAGTAAAAGGCAAAGAGATAAAATAACGAGAACGCAACTCATGTCATAGTTTCCAGAAACCTTATAGCCTCTAGACACGACCAAGGATGCAAGATAGTCAGTTTCACAATTAAATGACTGAGACTCAAAATATTAATTTAAGGCACTTAAAATATAAGTATAAAAAACTAAAAGTTTTTGTTGCATAGGATGATTGGAAAGATCATGAAAGGGCAAAGGAAAAGAAAAAAAGTTTACGAAAAATAGAAGTTGAAAAAGTAGAACCATTGTGCATAATAAGAAGATCAAGAAAGGAAAATATTATTATATTCTTCTTGAGTAAACTGAATGTATAAGGATCAATTGAATTAATTAAACTAAGCAAATTATTAAAAATGCAATTGTTACCAAACATGATCATCCACATATTTGAACTAACATTTGCAATTATACAATACAAGAAGATTTTCTTCAAAATAATGCATGTAGATATCACATAAAATAGGTGACAAAGGATCACCCCTGGCTAAACCATCAGGTTGTTAACACTTTACAACATAGTTGAAAAGTGTTTATGACTTTGTTCATTCTGTCTGTCTATCCGTTAGCACGATAACTGCCGTAAAAATGACTTTATAAAAATGAAATTATAGTATGTTGTTCAGACGGTCTGTGGGGCCTATAGAAATATAAATTAATAAAATCACCCAGTTAGTTTTGTTAACACTTTAAACGTAGTTGAAAAGTGTTTATGACTTTGTTTATTCTGTCTGTCTGTCTGTCCGTTAGCACGATAACTGTCTCAAAAGTGACTTCATCAAAATGAAATTTTAGTATGTTGTTCAGATGGTCTATGGAACCTATTGGAATATAAATGAATAATATCGCCCAATTAGTTTTGAATTGAACCCGGGTTGAAAAAATGAAATACATTGAATCCTATGGGACCTAATTTTTCAAACATTTTTTAAGCGAATTTAAAATTCACAAATCGCTTCGTAAATTTAAAAAAATATTCAAATTATGACATAAAGTATGTAAAAATATGTTCAGAAAAATATATTCAACAGTGTTTTAAATAAAAATTAAAATAATAATTACACCCATTATATGAAGAGATCACGTTACCTACTTCAAAATAAAATATGGCATCCATGTTGTGTCAATTTCGTGATTTTTAAAGTTCTTTTTAATTTATATTTGGTGTTGTATCCTTCCTAAAACCGCTTTATTTTTACTTAATTTCTGTGCATCATTGTTCTGAAACAACTCGTTATAATAGATTTGAGTTTAAATGATCATCAAACTTTGATTATTTCTACAATGAAGCCTAATTTCCACTTATCTAGATTGTAAACACATCCAGCTGTAATATGAGTTGTATTGAATTTCTTTTACGCAAAATTATTTTGGGCTGGAGTCTGCAATATAGTTGATATGAATGAAACAGTCATTGATTTTACATAGGGAACATACGATTTTATAGTAGACTTTTTGGGTGAAGCTTTAAGCACAGAGTTAAATTACTTTTACCTCCATGGTTTGAAGTTTTAAAGTAAAATAAATTATTGTAGTATTGTGATGAATGAAAGGAATAGAATAAATATTTATGAATGAAATTTTTACTGCTTTTTCATAGAGAGACAGGCAATTTATATTTTAAAGACGTCATTTGAATAAAGTTCATTTTTTCGATGAAGTTTTCAAACATAATAAATTATTGTGGTATTGTGATAATTTTAAAAATATTACTGCTGAATATATTGCATTTTAGAGATGTTTAAATAAAAGTGCATTGAAGTTGGAAAGTGTTTCATAATCAATTCTTTAAGCATGATTGATTTTTCTTGTTTATAAAATACACCAGTGAAAATAAAATACTTTTGTTCACTACATAAATTGGAAAAAGTAACAAATTACGTATTAAACAATTTTATGTACTGAACAATTTGTATTAAGCACAATAATATCGCTAAATTTTTGCCACTGATAAAATAATTGTGATGGGGTCGAATGATATTTGTTGACAGATTTACATCTTTTGAACTCCCTTGAACTTGAATCGAATTTTTCTGAGGTGATACCTGTGTATGTATGTATGTCTGTGTCCATTAATTTGCTCACATGAGATCCCAAGAATGAAGTGATTGTTATAAAATATGGTACTATTAACTACAGTCTGTGAATAATGAAGCCTGACAGATTTTCAAAGCGATCAAGTAAACAGAATCCCCCCTCCGAATTTCCAAATACCTTTAAAAATTTATAAACCTAAGATAGTTAATCTTAAAAAAATAAATAAGTATTTTATACACCATTTATAATTACATAATGAATGCAATTAATTTCTGAATCTGTTGCATGAACTATTCTTGATGCACGTTTTTTAGAATACATTTATTTAAAACATTACGCTCTGTAAGAAAAATCATACTAGATTGTTCTCTTAAAGCTGCTTCTTGAAAATATTTTTAGAATGTCTAAAGGATATCACGATAACACAACTTCATGAATTTCTAATTTTTTTTTATTTAAACGAACTCAGGTGCTCCTTATAAACTTCTTGCCTCTATGTAGAGTTTATTTTTCTGTGAAATACGTAGTTTACTGTACAATATATATATTTTTGGTTAAAATTTAATCATTGTTATGTTTTTATCACTTACAATAATGAAATAAAATCAAACCAAATTTTATATTTTTCAAATCGGTTCACCAGAATTCAAGATATCATAGGTTTGTATGATGCTAAATGTTTACAGCAATACAAGCTATTCTAATCAACAGACGATTATATGGATTATATGTAAACACTTACGTAAGTGAATTTTAAAACGTCAAGTTTCAACTTTATGTATGTTGAAAAATTATTAGAGTGTTTGCACTGATCTTTTCAATGCAAGAAATTGAAACTTAGGTCACTTTAAATATCTCATTTAGCATACTTCAATTATCTCATGCAAATAACAAATCAAAATGGAAACAAATTTGATCCAGCAGAGAATGCTATGTTAGTTATATAATGTTTTTCTTTGTATGCAATATACAGAAAAGGAAAACATTAAATGCTGATATTAAATGACATAAGAAAAAAAAAATTATTTTCTACTTAATCCGTTCAATGTAATAGAATGTGTTAGATCCATTTAAAGATAAAAGCATTTTATTCTAGGAAAAAAATTAGACTTCTAGATAAAAAGATTACAAACGTTAAAAAAAATACAGCACGAAATGAATTTTTTATGTTGGACGTCCATGAAATGTAATTATCGTTTATCGTTTGAAAGGAATTATCAAAATAAAATGATAACAAAAGCATATGAGCAGTGAAATAATTTCAAAGTAAAAAAAAATAAAAAATACTGAAATCTATTCGTTTGCCATTAACAATCTGGAACTAGCAATCATCGACAAGAAGATGTTTTAAAAATTAATAACAAGTCATTACGCTGTTATGTAATAAAGATAAAATTAAAAGAAAGATTAAATTTAAAGTACAAAATGCATGTATCATATTTTTGAATTGTTTTTCAAGTGTTGCAATGAAAATGTTAAATGATTTTATATTTTGACATAAAATAAACATATATTGATGCACTGTTATATACTATATATATATATATTAAATAAAACATTTCGTTAAACGTTCGCCATTCTATTAAAGCCAGGGATAGTTTTGCATTATTTTTTTCTAGAGTGACTTCTCTGAATATACCTTATGAAGTTAGAAGCTCGTTTTAATTTCTTTATATATAGATAGCATAATGAATATAGTGAAAGCATTCTGAAGGGTTGAAAAGTGTGAATTCGAGCTTTCGTTGGAAGAGCACGTTTAAAATATCCCTGAACTCGAATCCAACCTTTTAAAGGTCATGTCTGTGTGCGTGTATGCATGTTAGTATGTATGTATGCGTGTATGCATGTCAGTATGTATGTATGTATCCGTGTATGCATGTTAGTATGTATGTATGCGTATACGCATGTTAGTATGTGTGTATGTGTCCATGAGTCTGTGCGATATTACGATAACTAAGGATGCATTAAAGGAAATGGTATGATTATTATAATCAGCGAATATTTGAATCCAATTTTATTGATTTTAAAAGTAATCAAACGCTTGGAAGATCCCCAATTTTTTAATAAAGTTTTGAATAAATTGTTAAAAAAATTCCAGACATTCAATAATGATAAATAAGTAGTCATTTCATATATAATTTTTCATTACACAAAACAAATGACACAAAAATTAGAACGTTATCAGAAAACGTTGAATTATGGTGCTTCCTACATCACATTTCTTCGAATCAAAAATATTAACTTTCGATTCGCGCAAATCAACGGAGATAATCAAAGAAATTGAAATTCATTTTCCAAGCTACTAGATTGTTATCAGTTGCGTTGTTGTTGTTGAGACCCAGACCGTCCGATCTACCAGAAAGGTGTAAGGTAACGTTATCAGTTGCGTGTCATTTCTGTTAATATAGCATAATTTTTCCCAATTTGGCAAAATTTTCAAAAGTTACCAACTTGGTAACATGTCACCAGATTAGTTTTCAAGATAGCGATATTTCGCAAAATTAGTTGCCAATGTAACCAAATTTATCACCAAGTATTACGGACAGACAGAAGAGAAGGGCTTTTATTATCTACTAGAAAGTACGCCCAAGAAGGGATGCATAAAGTTGCAAAATATTATCTCATATCCGCTTATCTACAGACCTTCGGCCCCTAATATCCACAGATATATACGAACCATTCAACTTTCCCAATCAGTACTATTATTTCTTATACGACTCCCTATCGTAATAAACATGTTATATCATCGCCTAACAAAACGCAATTAATGTACGACCCCCTAACAAAACGTACCTGTCACTCAAACCATATCGAAACTCATTATACTTTGAATTGAGAATGTTAAATTAATAATTTCCACAAAGCGACAGGACCGGCCGTCCAAATAGGTGCTCTTAGTCCCCTGGACGAGTCGGACGGTCTGGGTCTTCTACAAAGCGACAGGAGATATTACGGAAATTAATAATGTAGTGTAGATTTTCTCAGATATTGAAGTTTCGTCAATTTGGCAAAATTTTCGTCGGATTGGTAAAATTCTGCAAAAATCAGTAAATGCGTCACCAATGTGGTCAAATTTGATGTCATGTAGAAGGAAAAGACAAACAGACCCTATCGAAACATCTACTATACCCCATCTACTATACCATACCCAATCAAAACACAATTAATTCACGATTCCTAAAAGGAAACCTGTCCCACGAACAATAAAACTCACTATATTTTGAATGAAGAATATTAAATTAATAATGTCGTCAAAACGACAGAGATTATCAAAGAGATTAAATTTCATGAGCCAATTTGGCGACATTTAAGTCGATATGATGACTTTTGAACCAATTTGGCGTCATTTAAGTCGATTTCATCACTTTTGAACCAATTTGGCGATATTTTGTCAATTCAACGAAATTTTCCAAAAGTCGCTATGTTTGTCACCAAGTGAGACGGACAGACAGACAGACATACAGATCCTATCGAGACATAATTACAATGCCACCCCATAATAAAATACAATAAATTTATGACTCCCTGGACTCCGCACCAAAACGTACCTGTCCCTCGAACAGTAAAACGCACTATATTTTTACCATGTCTATTAAATTAATAGTTTTCAAATAGCGACAAGGATTATTAAATAAATTGAACTAAAATATTTATTTTTATTTTTAGAGTAATTTTCAGAAATATCTTATAGCATTATTTTCATGAATTTCGTGACATTTTCATTAATTTGGCGGCATTTTTATGAATTTGGCGACATTTTCGTCAATTTGGCAACGTTGAAAAAATCGCCAAGTTGGCGATATTTTTCCATATTTGTTGCAAAATTTTCACCAAGCGATATGGACAGACAGAATGACTGGGCTATTTTACATATGAAGTATTCTAAATAAAGTATCAAATGATTGTTTATTTAGCATCATGGACTATTATTCTACGTATATAGTGATAAACGAGTCAGATCCAGGAAAATATTAGCTTATTGTCCTGTAATAATGCATATGGAATATTAACCTATTTAACAATATTTGCTATTTTTTTAATTTTATGCAATCTCTTTTATAAAATTACCCAAAAACGTGCTATATCACAAGAACTGCACATGCTAACTTTCTAAAGTTGACGCCATTCGTTGTTCTCTAATGATAAATTAAGTACCAAATGATTATTTATTTAACACCATTAAAAGGATTGATTTTTGAATGATTTTTTCAAAAATTCTCTTCAAAATTTATTGATTTTACGTACTGTCGATCACGTTTAAAATCCAAATGGGTTCACTTTTCAATGATTGTAATAATCGTATTGTATTACTTTCTACACATTTCACTTGTTCGTCGAATATCACTTTCACAGACACTGTTTCTCCCCCTCCCTCTCTCACCCCCCTCACATACACATGTACACACCCATCACTTAAAATAGGTCGCACACACACATCACTTAAAATACGTCGTACACACACATCACTTAAAATACGTCGCACACACACATCACTTAAAATACGTCGATAACTTGAATTTTCAACCCCGTCACTGTATTATGTATTTAGGAAAAGTAAAAAGTAAAAGAGTTTTCCCGACCACAAGGATTGAATGTTTATCCCATTCTTATTTTATCTAATACGTATATAGTATGTGTAAAGAAAACGTAAAATTGTGGGATTAAAAATTCGACGACCATGTTTTGATGTATACGCAAGTTTTAAACATTTCTGGGTGCGAGTCGACCGTTGTTTTCAATTATGCCTGTGTATCGATCTGAATGTGTGTAGAGAGAATACCTCACGAACAAATTGAGATAATTACTTTCAGTTCGTTCAAATTATTGCAATCTGTAAACTTAAGAGGCCCATTGATTTTTAGGAAGATAAGGTCAGTGGTATGATGTCAATATTTCGAAATAAAAATTTCGAAAACCAAAACAAAGATATTAAAAAACAAACATTCTAAAAGTTCTTCAAAAGTATGTAAATATTTTTATGCAACAGTGCTTGGCATCATTTACAGGATGCAAATAAGTACCGGACTCTAGAAATTTAACATTTTCAATATAAATTGTTATTATAGTTTCTATTATCAAATGTGTAATTTATCTGCAAGTACTTGTAGCCAGAAATAAACCGCTGTTATAACCGGAATATATATATATATAATTTCTTAAGATGGAAACTTAAATAAAATACAGAATTAAAATACTTGCAATATAATAGAGGCGCTATGCTGCACTTTCTGTAAGATAGCTATATATATAATCAAATGGAACAAAGAATCAAACAAGAAAAGTATATATATATATATATATATATATATATATATATATATATATATATATATATATATATATATATATATATATATATATATATATATATATATATATATATATATATATATATATATATATATATATATATATATATATATATATATATATATATATATATATATATATATATATATATATATATATATATATATATATAAGTATATATATATATATATATATAAGTATATATATATATATAAGTATATATATATATATATATATATATATATATATATATATATATATATATATATATATATATATATATATATATATATATATATATATATATATAAGTATATATATATATATATAAGTATATATATATATATATATATATATATATATAAGTATATATATATATATATATAAGTATATATATATATATATAAGTATATATATATATATATATATATATATATATATATATATATATATATATATATATATACTTATATACATATATATATATATACTGAAAAATGAAATTGAAAATGGAATAATACAATTAGAAGTTGTGTGTTTACGGGGTTGTAGAGAGGTCAAGGGGGATTGCGACCCCTTTTCCTGGTTTAAGCATGCTTTTAATCCCAGGAAACACTCCCAGAAACCACTACACACCCGAAACAACAATCAACAGTATGCCAGGGGAAAAAGCGGAATCCCGAAATGAAGACCTTAAAGTCACAAGAACATATAATAGCATATAAAATGAAACACGTATGATTAAAATATATATTCTAACCATGTATAAAGTTTAAAAAGGATGTTCGTAGATGCGCTACGTCGTAAGAAGTCCATAGACGAAACCCATGATAAATACCAGATGTAAAGATACTTTAAGTCACAAGAAGATCTTAAAGTCACTAGAACATATAAAAGCATATGAAATGAAACAAGTACGAATAAAAATATTCTAACCAAGTGTAAAGTTTAAAAAGGATGTTCGTAGATGCGCTACGGCGTTTGAAGTCCATAGAAGAAGCCCATTATGAATTCCAGATGTAGATATACTTCAAGTCACAAAAGATCTTAAAGTCACAAGAACATATAAAAGCATATAAAATGAAACAAGTATGAATAAAAATATATGCTAACCATGTATAAAGTTTTAATAAGGATGTTCGCAGAAGCGCTACGTCGTTAGAAGTCCATAGAAGAAAGCCATTATAAATTCCAGATGTATAGATACTTCAAGTCACAAGAAGATCTTAAAGTCACAATAACATATAAAAACATTTAAAATGAAACAAGTAAGAATAAAAATATATTCGAACCGTGTATAAAGGGGGGTCTTAGAAAATCGTCAAAATTAGCATATATTTCCTTACGGTACTTTTTACAATATGCCATATAATAATGTCTTAACGAGGTGGGTATGAATGTTTTAAGGCTTCCATAATTAGACGTCGTATGCAAATATCAATCTGTTTATCAGTTGAATTTAAACGTCTGTATCTTGCAAAATGATTAATGATCACATGACGTTGTATAGTTATACTCATATTAGTATTGTAATGCGTAAAATAATTGATTGTGCAATCAAAATCACGTCTTTTATCAAATATCTTATAACAAAGTTTTTCTTGATGATCATAATATATAGTGATATCCAAGAAATTTATTTCTTCTATGTTGTTATTTTCAGATTCTATGAGCTCCAAGTTAGATGGATTAAAACTAAAGTCAAATTTAAAAGTTCTATCAGATATCGCAATCAAAACATCGTCAACGAAGCGGAAATATGGCATCTCGTTAATAATTTGAGTTCCTTGTTCATACTTTAATAAATAGAAATCAGCAAGTAGAGATGAACATCCCCCACCCATGGGTATATCGTTGATTTGCTTATAGAATCCAGATCCATTGTATAAAACATTTTCGAATATGACCAATTTAATAAGGTTTTTAAATCTATTTTTGTCATATTGTAAATGTAAATCAGATGTCAAATATGTTTCCATCAAAATCTTAAACAGATCTTGCAAATTAATGTTGTTAAATAAGTCTTTGAAATCATAGCTTCTAAAATAAAAACGATCTGGGAATGTTTTTAACTTTTCAACAACTTCGTAGCTGTTATTCACCATAACGGTGCCATGGGTTCGAATCTTCTTCATTATAGGTGTCAATAGTTTTAACAAAATTTGATTTGCTTTAGTTAAGTAAGTATGACATCCAATAGTTACAGGTCTGAATTTAATAGGCTTTTTATGGATCTTAGGTATCAGAACTAAATATGGGAATTTAACAGTTGTAATGTTAATTCCAATAAGTTTATAAAGAGCTGTTATGCGGTTAACATTAATAGTATAATTACCTATAATTTGTTTGTACATATTGGTGTCCTCATGGCAAGTTCTTAGTTTTTCAACATAAAATTGTTTGCAGGTAAATGCGTAGTTGTTATTTACTTTATCCATATAGGATATTACGTATGTGTTCTGAAAATCTTCCATAACTGCTTTGTTGATTTTTTCAGAAGCACAATATTGTTTTCGTAAGTTATAGTTCTTCTTAAAGGCATTATATATGTTATATCTCCATTCATGTAAAGATGCAATAGGAAAACTGTATTTGATCGCCATCCTGTAAATAAATTGATCAATTTCTTTATAAAAGGTTTTTTCAACAGTGTTGAAGTCTTGTTGTTTGAATTTAGTACCCAATTTTAAGAACTTGTATAAGGAAGAATTATTTGCAATCTATATATCACCAGTAACGATATGTTTGGGATCTCGATTGCACAAAAGATATTTTTTACACTGGCATTTATAATTAATGTGATTGCCTAGATTCTTAGTGATCATATTATAGTTGAATATTTTTCTTCCATTAGTCTTGGCAAATCGAAAAGTTAAACAGATTTCAGTGTGTAACATCGGCAAAAGAAAGTTGAACTGGTGAAGAATATCCTTAAATGGGATATGATCAAAGGTTTTGTTACCAAATGTGACGATAAAATATTCCTTATTTATTTCAGCAACAGGTTTTTCCAAATCGATGCCACAATGTTTGATACGTATTTTAAAGCAGTTATAAAAGGTAGCCATGTTTGCAGCATAAATGTCATTAATAGCTTCATGTTCTATTAAAATTGGAATTTTTTTCCATTCGTTCCATAGATGGCGGATGTATTTTTTCTTTATGCCATATGCATAATTCTTAATCCAGTTTTATTTAATTTGCGTATAGTTTCGTATTTCAGAAAGATATCCATTAATTTTTTCTACGTAAGCTAAAAAACCAATACGTTTTTTGTTGCCCGCTCTTTTGCCTCTTTTTGTTTTTATAGACAATTGTTGAATGTAGTCAGTAGGTGGATTCTTAAAATGTATATGGTAATCCAAATTATAGGTTTGTGCAAAATTGATAGAGTTTAGTACATATGGTAACAACGTATTCCATTGTAGAATGTGCATATTCTCCCACCAAAGTCGAGTTGTTAAATCAGGCACTAAGTCGAGTATTGTAACTGATATATTTGTAAATCCATGGATAGAAAAGTGTCTTAATTCCAAATTGTTTTCAGAGGTAGAATCAGATGCCTTATTAACTTGGCTTCTATGGAGATTAATTCTTAAATGTAAAGGATTTTTTGTCTGTCCGATATACTTTAAACCACAAATATTACAACTGATACAATACACACAACAATATACTTTACAAAAGGTAAGATGATGGTGATTAACACTACCTATTTGTGTAGTATTAGCAACAGGGCATAATTTGCATCTGCTAGATTTACATCGTTTAAAAGTGAATTTATTGATTCCTTTGTGGTTAAAAATAAGTTTATCCAAATTGAATATGGTAAAATTATCATATAAGACATGATTATACACAGAAACATTACTAACGATTTGTTTTCCTTCCCTCGCCTTTGGTTGGACAGGATGAAAATATTGTAAAATAGAATTCATATGGCAATGCAATATAACAGCTAAGGGTTACTGTTTGTCGATCGCATGGTTACCCTGTATTGTCATACGACCGGGCTTATGTGATGAGTAATCCCATAATTGCCAGGCTCTATATAAGTTTCTTTGTATTACCATAATATTTTATAAGTAGCATAAAAGTCTTATTCCATAAAACGTCTCATTCCGAAAAAATTATTACGTATAGTCGCTTGGAAATCTCCGTATGAAAATATTTCATATGAGAGTAACACTAAAAGATGAAAATCTTCTTAGTAAAGTGTAGTAGAATCCGCTATCCAATTTAATTGACAATCGAGAAAAAACGATGTTCATCCATTAAGTGCAGGGAAGATTTTTTCAATATATCTATTACTTTTTTTGTAGATTTTTTATTATCCACTAATTTTTTGTAGATTTTTCTTAATATCAAGACCCTTCGAGGGGTAAAGAGATCTTCATTAGTTCAATATAGAACGTTTTAAGTTTTGAAGTATTTTTACCAACAGGTGAGAGGTCTTAAGTCTAAACACTAAGACTATCGTGAATATATATATACATGTTCATGTCATGAGAATAAAAACCATAAAATACACATTAAAAACAAGGAATCACAATACTAAAAGTGTAAAAACATATATATACCATAAGATCTCGAGAAAAAGGTTCCTGCCCCCCCCCCCCCCGACACACGGAAGACCACCGCACGCAAGCCAGTAGTCCGAGAAGTTCCCCAGAATCAAAGCACGAAAAAGTATTTAAATTACACAAAAAGACACATTAGAAGATTCCATAGCGCAATGCTGCTAATATAAATTTTCCAACAAATATTCCTCAAGTACAATCTAAATGAAATATAATATAAAATCCAAGGAATAGTAAGGGGCATTTGCTGCACTATCTAAGCTTCTAAGTACAATATGAAAAAATGAAATTGAAAATGGAATAATACAATGAGAGGTTGTGTGTTTACGGGGTTGTAGAGAGGTCAAGGGGGATTGCGACCCCTTTTCCTGGTTTAAGCATGCTTTTAATCCCAGGGAACACTCCCAGAAACCACTACACGTCCGAAACAACAATCAACAGCATGCCAGGGGAAAAAACGGAATCCCGAAATGAAGACCTTAATGTCACAAGAACATATAATAGCATATAAAATGAAACAAGTATGATTAAAATATATACTCTAACCATGTATAAAGTTTAAAAAGGATGTTCTTAGATGCGCTACGTCGTAAGAAGTCCATAGACGAAACCCATGATAAATACCAGATGTAAAGATACTTTAAGTCACAAGAAGGTCTTAAAGTCACTAGAACATATAAAAGCATATAAAATGAAACAAGTATGAATCTTAATGAATATTCTAACCAAGTGTAAAGTTTAAAAAGGATGTTAGTAGATGCGCTACGGCGTTAGAAGTCCATAGAAGAAACCCATTATAAATTCCAGATGTATAGATACTTCAAGTCACAAGAAGATCTTAAAGTCACAATAACATATAAAAACATTTAAAATGAAACAAGTAAGAATAAAAATATATTCTAACCGTGTATAAAGGGGGGTCTTAGATGCGCTACGTCGTTAGAAGTCCATAGAGGAAAAACATGATAAATTCAGATGTAGAGATAGATAAGGTCGTGGTTACAGAGTATCTGATTCCAAACAGATAGAGTTGAGTTGTAGCAAATCATCAAAATTAGCATATATTTCCTTACGGTACTTTTTGCAATATGCCATATAATAATGTCTTATGAAACGAGTCACACACATCACTAAACACACACATCACTTAAAATACGTCGATAACTTGAATTTTCAACCCCGTCACTGTATTATGTATTTAGGAAAAGTAAAAAGTAAAAGAGTTTTCCCGACCACAAGGATTGAATGTTTATTCCATTCTTATTTTATCTAATACGTATATAGTATGTGTAAAGAAAACGTAAAATTGTGGGGTTAAAAATTCGACGACCATGTTTTGATGTATACGCAAGTTTTAAACATTTCTGGGTGCGAGTCGACCATTGTTTTCAATTATGCCGCCTGTGTATCGATCTGAATGTGTGTAGAGAGAATACCTCACGAACAAATTGAGATAATTACTTTCAGTTCGTTCAAATTATTGCAATCTGTAAACTTAAGAGGCCCATTGATTTTTAGAAAGATAAGGTCAGTGGTATGAGGTCAATGGTATGATGAAATAAAAATTTCGAAA